>JBAJHX010000081.1:3378594-3382461 GCA_037176925.1 Amniataba percoides | reverse complement strand
AGGCTCCAGCACCCCCGTGACCCTGAGTGCAGGATACAGCGGGTTAAGAAAATGGATGGATGGATGGATAGTCCTGTCGGTGTGGATGAGGACGTGGTGGACCGTCCAACCTCACTCTGCATCGACTGTTTTTCTTGTGCTTTGAATAGGACAGCTCACATTCTTGTTTCAGATGCAAGCCCGCCCTGAGGTGAAATCCAATAACTAGTAAGCAGTACCAGAACACTTCACAACTGCCAGTATTAAACATTTATTAGCTAGACTTGGAACAATTAAATGCATTTATGTTAGCATTAGTTTACAGGGGTATTATAAAGGGTTTTCTTACAAGGCACCCACACACACACTGGCAAAGACACACACACACACACATTTTAATGGAAATTTGATCTAATTATGAGAAAAAGGAAAATAAAAGTGGGATCAGATGACTGGCAAACAAAACAACTGCAATCGCGATGACGAGAAGAGTTATAAATCAGCAGATAATTTCAAGCACTTCTTAGCACCCGCTGTTAAGTTAAAGCCACACGGAGTCAGTTAAGAGACGTGGCTTTATTTTGACAGGCTGTTATCGCACATCCACTCATATTGTGAAGCTTCACAGAGGATTATTTAGTGACAATGCCAACATCAGCAGTGGCTGTTTTCTGAGGCCGTAACTTAACTGACCTAACATGTAGCCGTTGTCACATGTTTTGCATTAATGTCCACTGGACTTTCTGTGCTTTTAGGATCCTTGGTGCTAAATTGCAGCAACAGATGTGCCATAACACAGCAAGGACGACTAAAACAAACACAAAAAAATCACCATGTTACGGCTATCGACCAACACGAACAATACTTGGACAAGTTAAGATGTCAAAAATGTTCAAGAGGCCTTTCAGAGGGAGCTGGAGTTTGAAAGCAAAAGGTGGACCAGAGGACTTTCCAGCATATGGCAGAAACGGGGACACGCTACACAGAATAATGTAGAAGAAAAATACAACAGTGTGCAGGACGAAAATTGGAACAAGATAAGAGAAATAATGGAGCAAATGGAGAAAACTACAAAATGGTTTGATGTGCCAGACCGAGCAGTGCCCCGGATTCAGCATGAAAAGAAAATCAGTAACGATAACTGCACACTGCGTGTTTCTTTAGTCAGTCCCACAGGAGATGACTTCATTTTTCTATACTGCGTCAAAAACCATAATACCCTGGAAGTGCATGGAAGAACCAAGAACCAAAGCCCCGTAAGGTTCTTAAAACTACGGTCAGCTTTGCATAAAACAAACTAGTCTGACTGGCAAAAGTTAACAAAACAAGTTATATTTCGCCCTTTGTCTTCACGCGAAGGCAGGCTGATTGGCTGCTGGCTGAACCTCACAGTTATTGAACAGAAATGATGGTGGTAGTGATCTCCTTATCTAACGCTCTGCAAGAAAGCAAACAGGAATCTTTGCCATCACGTCAGACTCCTTTAAACTTCAGATAGTTCAGACAGACAGAAGAATCGAGCCACTTGCTGGATTTGTCCGTGCTGGTTTGCAAGTTGATAAAAGCGTTTTTGGGCGTTCATGAACTCAACTCTTCTCGTTATGGAAGAATTTGGGCCACCCAGAAAATGTGAATACATGCTGTGCGTTATAAAAATGATCCAACGTCTGCACATCTCAGTTCTTATACCAAACTGGCCAATCAAAAGAATCAAAAGAGGAATCAAAGACAACAAACACGGTGTTATTTATCAAGCAGTTCTTTCAAAGAAAGTTTCATAGCATCACAACAGCACGGCCAGCTCTGTGAAATATGCAAAGGAACATTTAAATTGACAGAAAGCAATTTAAGAGATTTGACCACCCTAAAATAAATAAATTAATAAATAAATAAAACATGGTTTCTCACACATGCAGGCCAATTGCTCCAAAGATTAGGGGCCCAAGCCACAAATATTCCAGCTCCTGTCGAGTTGACTTTGGAGCAGGAATTAAAATCACTGCCTGCAAACTCAAGGTCGTGTTTGTGCTTATGGAGGTTTGGCAGCTCAGGGACAAAGTTAGAAAATACGATATAATAGTGCTATAATAATGTAAATGCTTTTGCAGCATTGCCTCTCGGACTTATGATCAGTTACTCTGTGTGTGTGGTTTATGTGTGTTTATATGAGGTGGACTGTGAGTTGTGATGTGAGTGTGTGGTTCTTGTTGCACACACATTTTAAGTTAAGGTGCACTGAGTTTGCTTGTAGTAAAATTTGCAATAAAGGTTAGAGCGATTACCTGATAATAATAATAATAATAATATGGTGCTGCAATGAAATTTTCCTAAATAAATATGCAAATAAATACAAAAGAAATACTAACACAAACCAAAAAATGCACCAATGGATGGACACACAAGCATTACAGCATTACAATCAGAAAATATAGTAGCTAGTAAAATATAATTACCATGCCTTGACAAATGTGAAATATATTTATTACCTTCAAACATGCCTGCACAGTAAGAGTAATAGACCAATAACACTATGCACTGCAATAAATCTATCATATTAATTTGAAAGTAAATATACAAGCACTGATAAATATAATAGCCTGTGGAGTTTCTTGGGTTTATTGATCACGACAACATGATCATGTCGAAACAGATCCAGAACAGGTCAACAGGTCAGTAGGTTGCAGATTTTTCAGTGAGGCAAGTGCAAAAATAAATCACTTATGTACTGCAACTCTGGTTTCTTCAACCAGAAGAAGAAAAAGGTATGAAACATTTCTGCATCACAACAAAGTAAGATGAAAAAGGATAAGAAAATCCTGGGATAAATAAAAAACCTAAAAAAGAAAAAGAAAACATACCCCTCAAGTAGATGTATTGCTGTCTACCCATGAAGGCAGATTTCTTTTATTCTCCTCCTGGTTTTGAAATATATCGCTGCACAACTTCTTGTGCAATCCCAATAGAGTTATAGTGAATTAAATTGTATGTGTGGTCCTCAAAAAACAGAAAAAAAAAATGAAGAGTAATGTGTTTTTTTCCAGAAATATCTCAACAGTCCGCAGACCACACTGTAAGGTTTTACTCTGACTATTTATTCTGCAAACACTAGATGTATTTTTGTGAACAGGGAGATATTTACCAACTCTTTTCACATGTGTACTTGTGCTTTGAGAAGCTCTTTTGCTGAATTCCATTACAGTAAACCTGCTCGAGGTCAAAGTAAAAAAATGATGAGCTGCCATACAAATATCCAATCAATCACTTCTTGGGTAACAGGTCTGGTGCCTCTGAGCTGTCCTGAAAAGAATCGGCGAACAGATAAGATCTGTCCTCACAAGAGGGACCTTGATCTTTCATTTCATCATTTCAACCACTGTATTTATCTTTGTTTGTCACTGGGTGACATTTTTCTCTGTTATTTGATAACATTTGGCATGTCTTATATAAGGAAAACAAACGAATGAAACCATTTCATCCTGTCATATGCAGACTCATTCTTTGGGTATCAACAGATGTGACAAACACACATTAAAAAACCTTTTATGGCATGTGGAGGCCCACATAGCACCACAATAAGCATGTTAATTGTGTGTCATCTGAGAAAATTCACGCTCACTCGTTGTGAATTCATGCTAGTAATCACTGCAGTAAGTTAAACCAGGCCCGGGTCTGATGTTTTACTTTCAGCTTTTCATTTGCTCTTGTGGTTCACTGCTGAGTGAACTAAGATTTAGCCCTTAATTTAGAAGTGATGTACAAAAGAAAGTGTTTACAATGTGCAGCACTTCAAGAGTGCTTTTGTTTAAGCATGGGATCACTGCAGCGTCAGTATCCATGAACGTTTGCTTCAAAATCTCTTACAATCACATCGAAAGATTTAATCAAAGG
>JBAJHX010000081.1:3358594-3373594 GCA_037176925.1 Amniataba percoides | reverse complement strand
AACTATTCAATTACTCTTAAAAGTTTGGAGAGAATACAACTAGGCCTTCTTTAATTTGGGGTTATTCAACGGTTCGTGACTTTTTAAGGATACGGAAAAGGCCGTGACGGGTAACGTTAGGAGAATCGTGCCATAAATGTTTGCGTGCACGTAAGTATGAGTGCACGAATGTGCTGTATGTCTGTGAATAACGCGAGAATAAAGCCAGTAGGAGTAGTAGGAAGCATATTGTACAACGTTACGGAAGCTCCTGAGTGGTTCATTTATCCAACGCTGATTAAAATAACAGCTCACCAGATGGTCTCATCAAACCTACGGCAGGCCTCGTGTGGGGGCGAGGCGCTGACCAATGTTCCCTGCGGAGCGGAAACGCGGCTGCACAGAAACGGGATCCTCTCCAGAAATAAAAGGCTGGAGTTAAGTGATTCATCCTCGAGCCGAACAGGCCTGAAAGCAGCATTCAGGAGCCACTGAGTCACACTGCGGAGGGGTGACCTTAGATCAGATGACGGGGGCTGGAACCGTCGCGCACTCTCGCTCTGCGCCGAGGTGACACCGAACAAGAGCTCTCAAGGCCCCCTTGTCTGACCGATTCATCTGCGCACACACCCCCCCTCCTCCGCCGGTCGCCTCCTCCCACACTCTCGATCCATCTCCCTGAGATGTCTCCATGTCTGTCTGTCTGCCTGTCTGCAGGAGCTCGTTCTCTCGCTCTCTCTGCCTGACTGAAACTAACTTTACAGTTCAGTTTTCTTTGCCAGCTGATGATTTGTGAGTTGAGGTCTTCTTTTCTCTGTCCTGTGTAAAAAGTCATTTACTTTAAGATACTTAATGTGACCACTCCTTTATCAAAAGCCATGAATGGAATAGAAAGAAGTTATATATGTGCACATATGTGGCCTGATCATGTTACTGATATAATGTGTTAGTTCACCTTTGATTGCCTGTAAATATCTACTTTAACACAATACTTGAACATATATATACAAAAACAGTTTTCCTTGCACACTGTGGTAAATGATTTACTTGTGTATTATTGGAGTGCATTATTTGTTGCATTTTTGTATTTATATTTTTCTATATTTTTTAAAATGTATCTGGCATTGAAGATGGAAAAGAAACCAGTTTTTATCTGTGCAAATGACATCTTGAATCATTATGAATGTTCCTTCTTATTTCTTCTCGTTCTTAGTGTGGTTGGTCTTGGACAGACCTCGTGGCTGGGATAAAGTGGATTCGCTGCTGTGATCAGAAAATTTTCCGTCTGCTTTTATTTATAGCAGGAACGAGATTCAATCCAAAGGTCGGCGTGAGCGGTCCAAAAGTTGAAAGCTCGGCTGCGTCTCTGCTCTGCGAGGAGGAAGAATCAAACAGAAAAAAAAATTGTTAACTGAGGAATTCAGATCATGCTTGCAGTAACTAGGTTGGCTTTTTTCTTTTTATTGTTGTCTGCACAGGGGTTGTAAATCTTGAAAGTAATTAGACTTTGTTAGCCTGGAACTAGAATGTAATCTGATAGCAGAAAACAGTCTGCGGCCGCCGGGTTATGCACGTGCTTTGTTTACGTCAACAGAAACAAATAAAACATTAACCCCGGCTGTCTGAGCGAGTGTAGCTCTTCTCTGTGTCTCTCACTATCCCCCCCCCCCCCGTCACCCAAGCTTCTATCTCTACCTGTCTCCCCAGCTCCAGTGCTTCTGAGGGGGGCCTTCTCGATTTCCCTCCTGCCCAGAAAAATCAATATTGGGAGGCGGCCTGAAAGACCTTTCACAGGAGTATTACAGCACAGCCCGGCACTCCGATAAGCCTCCTGTTACGTCCTCTCGGGACGGGGCTGGCCAGGCCCACGCTCCCCACCTGGGGGAGAAGGCATTCTCCTCTGGCCGCGGGGAAGAGCGCCATAAAGGGCAAGACGTGGATCACAAGTCTATTGGTGTGGGCTATTAGTAACCTTAGAGCCCCTGACCTGTGACTAGGGTCCTGTGCTGATTCCCACACACACACTCACAGACAGAGTGGGAGGGGACATGCACAAAAAAGACAGTTTATGACGAGAGAGCGCTTTGTCATGCATTCAAGAGAGCGGATAATGCGTTGCTTTTTGTGTGTGTGTGTGTCGTCGTTAATGTATGCACTGGAGAGCAACCTCGCATCGTAATACTCCGTCACTGCCTTCGGCTGTAATGACTCTGTTGTTGCCTACTTACCGTTCAACACACACACACACACACACGCGCCTGTATGGACGCACCCTTAAAAAAAACTCACTCCCACATACCATTCTTGCAAGTATGATTCATGTGGACACAAATGTGAGAAAACAACTCAAGCTGACACACGTTGAAATTGTGCACGAGAGGATCAAAGAGTGACAAAGTGTCACAAATACATGATGCTGGTTTTACAAATCTGACCAAATGGATCACCCGTCCCCTCATCTGGCCCTAAAGTATTTGCTTCATTCAGTTTAATTTTATATTTACAGCACCAAATCACACTAAATGTTATCTCAAGTAAACTACCTATCAAGACTAAACGAGGTGTAATTTTGGTGTGATGGACTGGCAAGCAGATGCTCAGCATGTTAGCAACCATCTGACAGCTCTTATAATTTCTCAAACAAGATACCATTGTAATCCATTTTTTTTTTCCCCACTAAACATACCTGTGTTAAGTATGAATATTCCAGGAACATGTAAATATCTGAGCCATTGTCTGAGCAGTGTGACGTCTCATTGTGTTACTATCCATTGGCTCACAGAGTTGGCAGTGAAGGCTTTCAAGCTGTTGCTACCACTCTACAGTTGCACGCATTGTTATTTCTGGACAAAAACCCACAGTTAAATCCCTTTCCAAAGTGACTCCACTTGAACTGCTGTTTGTCAGATAGAGTAGTTTGTTCTGAATTATTTTTCGGAGCTGTTATCAACACCAGAGCCGGCGGAGAAACATTCGGCACATTTGTCTTCGCCTGAGACAAAGCACAACCCAAAACAAATTTTTCAAAAATAAAAAAACAACCCCCTTTTTTTGAACACATGTCCAAATTGCATTCATGTGTACATAAGGGACTGATCCATCAAGTGGACTCGCACAGAGAGCCAGCACACTCTGGTCCAAGTTCAGCTGGCTTACAGTCACAAAAACAAAAAAAGGCCCGGTTGCTAAATGCTCGTCCTTCATTGGTTTGTGCAGCTGGGAACCGTCTGAGGGGAAGGATGGGAAACCGGAAGCTCCTGGCTGTGAGGTGGAAACCGAGGAGATTATGAAAGTCTAAGCCGGGAGCGAGTCCTCAAGGCCATGTTTACAAAAGTGGGAGAACTACTTCCATGGGGGCTGTCTGGGGACTCGGGTCGTTTCCTGCACAGAAATGACATGAAGCATGGATATGATGTGCACTATACAATCCCAAGATCCCTGGGGTCCTATCTGCTGTGCTAGCAAAGCTTGTATCCACAAATTCAGAGATTCATGAAGGGCTTTTAAAGTTTTCACAGGAAGGGTAATCATTTTTGACACTTAAACTCATCCAACCGTTGCAGTGTGCTAAAGTTTTTGTTCCTTTCACATGAAATAATCTACATTATATTACACGTTATCAGTCAAGGCTGAAGTTGTTTCGATTTTTTATTTTCTTAGCTATACTTCCTTGTTCTGTTTCGTTGCAATCCTGACCTCAATCAGAATCAGTAATCAGTTTCCTCTTACAGCACTAGGGGAAAACCTAAGGCCCATGCTCAAAGGCTTGAAGTCACGGAGCTGCGATTGCTGCCAGGACATAATTGTTTAAAGGGCAATCGAATCACTTATGGTCATGGGAGTGCCCTTTGAACCAATCATTTGTTCTGAGAGATTCCTTAAACTGCAACAGCATGGAGGAGACCTACACTGCAGGCCAGAAGTTTGGAAGCAAGATCAGATTTGCACAAAAAAGATCATAGTTTTCATTGGAAAAGGCAACAAAATAAACATGATTATTAGGCGTTTTGCAATTTCTTTTTGAGAGTATCCTTCAAATCTCTTCTTGTTTCTTTACTCAGTTGCTTATTTCAAGCTGCAGTAGTTTGTCAGAGATTTGAACGCAATTGAGATTAATTGGGATTTTTGTATGCAGACTCTCAAAAGCCAAAGAGTAAAAGTCAATGATGCAAACTGTGATTTTTTTTTTTTACTTTTGCACTGAAGTTGTGACTCTTGCAAATCTTCTCGACCATAAAACTAAGCACTGTTCACATTTATTCAGCAATGGTCTGGTAACATTAATGTATACCTGAGGGTAAACTGAGGAAAAAGGTGCATGTGAATGAAAGCAAAGTCCGATCATGCAGTAAATACGTTCAAGAATGCATATAACTCATGCTGTTTTTTAAAAAAAAGTCAACAAGTCAACTTGAAGTTGCTTCCAAACTTTTGCCTATAAAGTAGGTGACTCTGGGAAACAGCTGAGCCACATTTTTTCCGTATATATCCAACTGCATGAGGTCAGTCGCCGTGTTTAAGTCACGTCTAATGCAGCACTTCAAGTCATGCTTCAGTGTGCCCATTCACTGTGACACAATTGCACATTCATCGTAACTTGTCTGCAAACAATGGACTTTTCATGGCCTTCCTGTTGTTTCCTGATAGCAACGACAAAACCATAACATTAGTCGGTGTATGTATCTCGACATCCACAAAACAGCTGATAAACCACTTTTATGGAAATCCCAAGTAAAACAATGCTCATGTCGGAGTACTTAAACAAAGAAAAGTAATGTATTCCTGTGCAATGTCAGAGCCAAATGTATAAATACCACTGTGCAAATTAGAAAATTCTTACAATCACTCCTTCTTGTAAGCACACGCAATGTTGAGGTAAATGACCATCTTAACCAACACTTGCAAATAATTATATCCTTTGTCCTTTTATTTATTTGCCCCATAAAAGCCACATTAGCAGAGGAATACATGCATGTCTTTAAATTCTGGAAAAAAAGAACAACAAAGTTAAGACCTAATTCTATAAATTGTGGAGGCTAAAGAATAGAGCTTTGTGGTACGCCGCGCTTGATTGATGTGGGGGAGAAAAGAACACCGTTATTTTTCTGTCAAATAAGCAAACAACAAGTCCAGAACAATGCTTAAAACACAGACCTGTTAAAAAGTTTACACAATGCTGCACTTGGGTAAATAAGCACTTCTGAGCATTAACATTCTTAAACTTCACCATCACGGCATTGATGTCTTCAGCACAACCATGATTTTCTAGAAAATTTGAAAGTTAAGACCAATTATAGCTCAGTGAAGAGATGGTTCAGCTGTAGAAAGATGCATCTTTATCATTGTGCATATGCAATACCTCCTTCAAAATGTGACTTTTCACTCATCAGTTGCTCTACAGCCCTCTTTAAGGCAACAGATTCTCTATCCATTAAGATTTATTGAAAATATGTCAGACAGATAAAGCATTATCGATATGGAAAAGATTGATTGTTTTGAGAGGAGACCACAACAAGCGATGAGAGAATAAAATGTTTCAGCGCTTTGGCCACGAGGGATGTATAAGTCATTCTTTCGTGACAGAAAACATAAATCAGCTTATCAAAACTAAGCAAAGCTTCTGTGTTTGTTCATGCCAAATGTGCTAAATGTTGCATAAAAGCAATAACATACTCAAGGTCGAGCTAAACTGTGAGATATTGGCACCTTTGTGAAGTGGGCGTACACAGAAGGCCAAAGGCCAAACACTCCCTCTGGTGTATTTGCTTTATTAAAACATGGTCACAGTGGACTTAAAAAGACTTATATTAAACTTAAACTCTTCTGGGAGAGCCGACACCTTCCAGAAAAAGAAGAGATTTACCGGTTTACAAGAGAGCACATTTTTTTTCCAATCAACTTAACAGCATACTAAATACGACATTATTCGACGCAGCTTTTTCTCCAGTTATATTTGGAGCTTGATGTGATTTAGTGAATAAAATTTGACAACTTAAGAACATTAATCTACCTAAAAAAAAAAAAAAACAGTCACACAGAATAAAGACCTTAAAAAGCACATTACTGAAGAGCACAAGCTTTTCTTGGAAGCCAATTTTTTGGAAACAACCTGGAAAATCTGAACTCTCATTATGAAGCCTTAAATCTCTTTAATAATGTAATGTGGCAAACAAACTAAACCTGAGTGCACTATTAATGTGTCATTTTTAGAAGTAAAACTTTTCAAATTTGACCACCGCTATTTCTTTGACCATTTATCTGCAGGAAAACTGTTTTTCCCAAAGCTAATATTTGCACCAAAAAAAAAGTGTCTCCTGAGTTTGATTCCTGCTATCCAGCTGAGGCAACCTTTGAAAAAAACGGTGTACAGAAATAAAGAAACGAAAAAATGAAAACAAAAAACAACAGTTGGATACGTGTACTTTATTCATATCTCATATATGTTTCTTTACATTTATACAAAAATACAGAATACAGTAGAGTTTTCACCCAGAATACCAACCGGGCAATAATTACATTTGCTTTTTGGCACCCAGACTTGTTTCCTGCCTAGAGCCATTTAATTCACCCACTGAAGTGAGGTGGATTGGATCACTCGAGCCCGAAAGCACTGTTCAGGATGCAGCTCTGCTCACTCTTACACCGCACAACGACCCACATAAGAACAGTATTTATGGGCAGTTATTCTCTCGACTAATGCATGAAATTGCATGCAGACTGTTTGAGGCTCTCACAAAGACAGGAAAATGGGAGACCATGTTATTTTTATGTGTTTTTTTTTGTTCACAGCTTAGACCTGTTGCAGCTCATGATATTCATAGACTATGTATAAAAAGCTTTTTTTTTTTTACATAGTATACCTTGTTGGTTAGTTTGTAGCTAGACTAGCCTGTGTCTCTGTCAGAATACTGGGCACTGCACATGATAGTCTTCATGTAGAGAAAAACCTAAAGATGATCGAAGAGAAAGTCTTAGGTCTAAACTGCAATAGATAGTATGCTCCAATATTGTTCAAAACATGCATTTTTGAATAGGAATAATTGGCTAAAAAGCTTTGAACAGTACTTTACCACACCAGTAATTTCAGATATTCCTGCTAAAAGTACTGCTGCTGTGGACTATATGAACACCAATGTGGTATACTTTCTCTAACACAGACTCAGCTCTAAACTGCCATAGAGAATATGGCACAGGTAATACGTCGCCATTAATAGTGATAATAATTATAGAGTGTTCTTCAAAAATACATTTTTGAATGAATAAAATTATCTTGCAGTTCAACACAACAAACAATACTTCACCACACCAAAGGATTCCAGCTACTGATGCTGAAAGGTACTTTTGCTCTGAACTATATGAACACCAATGTGGTATACCTTTTTTTTTGTTTGTTTTTTTTCATACACAGATTCAATTTTGCACAACGCACTCTCACCTCCTATTAGAAAATTTCCCAACATGTAGTCCCTACACGTGAAACAATGCAGTTACCAGGTTTTGTTTTTCTAAAGGTTACAAAGGCTAAAAATGTAATGTGTGGACAGAAATGTCACAACCACTGCAGTTTTATTCTGTCGAGTTTTCACATACTGAAGCGCTGCGATTTTCCAGAAAAAAACTGCCTTATTAAATGACAACTGGGCACAGGTGGAGCCAACCAAACTGTCATGGTTTTGAGTTAAATCTGACTGAAAATAAAAAAAAAAATACGAGAGAGAGAGATTAGGGATCGTACGGGCTGGGTTATCGTCAGTATGCTAATCTGCCCCCCTGTTTATGAATGATCTCTCCACTTTCTGCTACCACACAGAAATACACACAGGCTTTTGACATTTTACACACGGAGTCAGTCACACTAATCAAACAAGGCACAAAACCAAGAACAGACATGGTACAAGGTAAGACCGCAAACATGATAGAAATACTCAAACTACAGAAACGGGATGTTTGCGTCCTGTCAGCTATTCATCATCGGGGGTGGCCTGATGGGAAAAGTCACAGCCAGCATGCCCTGTTCACACTCCTACCTCTTTACTGATTGTCAAGAATAATCGTAATATTCGTCTTAATACACATAATCCCTTACTCATCTACTCTGGGCAAAGCCTTGTGGGAGTTGACCCGTATTAGATGTTTTTAAGCCTGCTGCCTTTCTCCTTCGCGGCCTCTGATAAGATCTTTGATCGCTCAGACGGGAGCACCTCCAGCTCCTGACTTATCAGATGTGCGAGTGCATAAAGGGATGGAGGCAGGGAGAGGCGCATTGATTTGTTATCAGAACGAGCCAGAGGGCTTCTGCAACTGCTATGGCTTAGATTAGCGTGGATTGTTCAACTTCATTTTTTTTTTATTCAACTACCAGTGAATCATTTCCTCAGTCTTAGAGAAACAACTCTAAAATCTCACCACGCTTCTTCAAATCAAAAAAAAAAAAAAAGTTACACCATCGTGCGACAGTTCAGTATGTGAAGGAGGTGACAGCACACGTGTCTTGACAGTGTTTTATGGCGAACTTTAAGGCAAAAATGGATCTGCATGGCATTCCCACGTGTGGCGAGCTTTGGACTGTGAAGATTACTAAGGTGCATGTCTGTGAATTTTAACAGTGGTATCGTCCTTCGGCATTTCATGAGCATCTGAATCTTGATAAATGCACTAACTAGCGTCGTCAGATTGTCTAATGGGTTTTATTATGCAAGCACAACACTGAAACTGGACAAAGGCAAAGTCAGTAAAACAGATTAAAACCATGTTTAGTTAGTGAACAGTCTAAACGAAAGGATTTTGATTTGTGAATATATTTGGTTGTTGTGTGAACAGTCAAGAACTGATAGCTCGATTTATAAATTTTACACCATAAAGCATTAATATATTCAATCTTAAAAAAACATTTTTTTTTTTTTTTTTACAAATTTTAGTGGTTTCACAGAGGAATGGCCGTCAAAAAAAAAATCTCTCCTGTAACAGTTTTTGCCTTGCCAGCATAAAGGTGAGATAAGTAAAAAATAAAGGCATTGTTGAGCTAACATTTACTACGGGAGGCCCATCGTTGTCTCACATGTCTGACACCTACGTCTGAATTCAACTTTTTTTAAAACAAAAAAAAAAAAAGAAAAATCCTTGATCCACATAAGTCATCCCTGATACTCGTTAGCAGAATGTCATTGCAGATTTCAGTGGTCTAAATGTAAGTTAGTCAAAGCAGCATATATCGTATATACGTGTCTTTTTTTCCATTCACACAATCTAAATCACCCGAGTCATATTCACCGACAACAACAACGACAACGTCATACGAGGAAATGTAACTTGTTCAGGAATGAGTTGTGTTTTTTATTTGGAGGAGGAGGGAGGGGGGGTTACGACGTGTTAGTATACAGACTGTTCTTTAAATGTGACCCATTAGTAGAGGTGCTCTTAAATGATCGTTTCAGCAGCAGCAGCTCGGTGCCACCACCAATAAATAAATACATCATACACCCCCCCACACACACACACTTTGCCTAAGCCAGACAATGTGACTACACCTTGGAACTACATTATATTCTTTGGGAAACCCCCGACTGAGAGGAAGCTGTGGAGCTGTTGAGGACGTGGTTTACATGAGAGGGTCACCGGAGGTAGTAATTCATGCCTCAGTTCACACAGGAGATAACCAGTGTCAGTCACTCTGTTTTGAAGATGAACTTGCGGGCCCAAAAAAAAAAAAAAAACACACACAGGCAGACTGTAGCGACGTGCGGCGGAGGGAGCAAAGTTTTTCCCACCCGACGAGTTCTGATGGAAGATTTGCGGGGAGCCAGAGGATCCAGTGGAGGTGTGGTACGGGGTGCTTCTCTCTGATAAAACTCTCTCTCTCTCTCTGATAAAGTCTTTTTTTTTCAAAAGCTTGGGGTTAATGCAGTCTTACAAGAAAGGCAAGCTTATCCGTACGGTAGCAGGCGTGGTTTAACCGGAAGAAATCTGGAGGTGGTGGCGACGTAAATCTGGAGAGGCCCTTTTACCTCTGAAATCTCTGAATGGAATTCAGCTTCGTGTTTGTTTTTCATCACCTTTGGACGCCAACAGGAGAAAAGAGTAGAGCCCTGCGAGGAGGGGGAAAAAGTGGGGAGAGGTTTTAGAGAGAAGCTGTCATGCAAGATTTTCTTTATCATTAAACTTCGAGGACAGATTTTCATATTTGTTGCTTTAATTTTGTCGTGAAAATTCTCACCAGTTACGCTGAGGAACATCGGAGGGCAGAAGCATTACACCGTTTCAATGACGTTCAACATGTTTCTGCAATTAAACGGAGAAGAACATGAAGACGTCAAACTTCACTTCCTACTGTACGCAGCTGTTTGACTGCTGAAGACTGATGGCTGACGTGCAGACGGTCAATAAGCGTGCCGCCACAGTTCGACCCCTCGGGGTTAGAGGCCGTCAAGGGCAAATCACATTTATGTGCTTTAGCCTGATGGGGGGGCTCTGGGGCTGAAATTCTCTGTGGCCTCTTTTTAAAAAAGGGATTGTGATTGAGTGAAGCTTGGTCACTCACAGGAGATGTTTGTTTTAAAAAAAAAGGATAGAAATTGAAGCAGCGGAGGCTGAAATATCCTTTTTGACACACTGAATAAAATTAGAGCCTCTTTGTTTGCAGCCATTTGGTGTTACAACTAATCAATTTGCAGCGTGAACAGGCAGTGAGTTACATAAACTGTCGGAAATGACTTTTTTACCGACTGTAAAAGCAGAGAAGGAGAAAAAGCTCACTTTTCTGATATTTCAGCATCTAGTGGGGGTGCAGTCCCTTCTGTTCCCGTGAAGAGTCCACCTTCTCCGGGATTCTGTTGAAGATCCTCCTCGCTCCTCCGTGATCGGACCTGTTTGGGGAAATCATTTCTTAGCGGGAGAGTTCTCACTCGCAGATGAAATCAGCGCGACTCAGATCAACGCAAAGAGCCTGCGCGGCTTCTGTGAGAGAGTTGAAAGGCCGCCGCTGGCAGCCATAAATCCCCATGAAACAACAGAGGTGTCTTCCGACAATAAAACTGTCCACACCATAAAATAGATTTCCTCATATCTCTGAAGCGCCAGGAAGGGAAGTTAAATAGGCAGGAGTGTAAGGGGTCAAAGGGCAGCTCACCTTCCACACAAGCAGAAAAACAAGGGCTAGGAGTGGAATGAACAGTAAGGAGAGAAGGCTGCGCTCCACCACCTCGGTCAGGGCGCTCGGTTTATGATCTGGGAGAAAGAAAGAAGAAAAAAACACAAAACATGACTTTTAACATTTCTGTAACAAAACAGGGCACTTTTAAACTTTTCTGCCCCTCCTCATGGTGGATCTGATGGTTATTTATGGATTGTTTTGACCTCACTGTTCATCTGACTTCTAACATTTATGTCTGAATAATTATCAAGTGATCATCAGCTGATGGCGGAAATGACGGACCACCAGAAAAAATACCAGCTTCTTGCAATTCACATCTTGCTTTTCATGATGCACATGCAGCTGATAATTTTCAAAGATGGCAAAGAAACAATAAAATGATAAAGATGCTCCAGATGAGCCTGAAAAATCCTTCCCAGGAATGTTTTAACATGTAAAATTGATGTAATAACTTAATCAAAACGTCCATATTCAGCGCTCTTTCAAATGTTTGCATCTTTCTTCTACGTATAAATACTTGACTTGAGCACATTTAATCTTCCTCTTTCAGCAGATGAAAGTGAAAACAGCCCTCTGGTGTCAATCGCTGCACTTATCATTCTGCACAGTCAAGGTCAAACACCCAAGGGAAGAAACAAATTAGTAAAATACATTTTAGGCTGTAAGGAGGAGTCAGACAGCCACAGAAAACTGAGAGGAATAGATCTTTTATCTGTTATTTTCTATTTTTTCAAGACAAAATGCTCAGCTAAGTCTGTTAAAGCCGATGGGAAACTCTATTCAATGTTCAGTTCATCACATTTTATTAAAAACGTAATCTGTTTAATTATGTATTTGTCTACACAGATAATTTAATAACCTTTCTCTGTTGAAACCGCACGACTGGGACGTCCAGTCCAGAAACACACAAACTTTTGAAAGTGCAGCTCTCTGCAAAGGTCTTAACAAGAAGAGAAGACGAGACTCAAGACGAGATGAAAAATTTGCCCCAGCGTGTCATTTATCAAGTGACAGCAGCTGCGGGGAAATGGGCAGCCTTTCTCGAGAATGCGGCAAAATACTGTAGCCGGCAAACGGTGCCGCTTTGACACACCAGCTGGGCTGGTTTTGCAACCCGATCGCAGACCTTGCACTTTTTTTTCCCTCAGAAATCCTGAGAAACGCAAACTTACGTGGTTTGCAGCCTGTTGCACACTCTGGGCCTTTACTGCTGGACTCGGGTGTTCCTGGGGATGGAAAAAAAAAGTTTGGGGTTACAAGAAGAGACAAGCAAAAAGGATGGAGCGTTGGTGCTGTATGATGAAAACATTTCATTGTAAGGTGCTAAAAAGTCAACTCAACGCTGCCTTTTTTTCCTTCTTCTTCTTTTACCCCCCCTCTCTCACACACACACACACACATAAAAGATCTGATCTGACCACTCTGGCAAAGAAAAGCCAAGCGCTTGGGAAGATTGGAAGATTGCTCTGTAATCAACACGTATACAATCAGGTTTCGGCCCTTTTCTTCCTTTTCACAGGCGCCACCTGGGGACATCTTCCCTCAGTCCTGTGACTCAGCCGCGTCTCAATGGGCCGTCTAAGCACTGAGACCACTGTTGAGTTTTTATCTTGCGACGTTCTTGTGAAGAAATAATGGTTCCTGGATTAAAAGCTTCTCGAAAACGGCCACCAGAGATCTGTCCTAAATAGAGCCCGTTCACAATAGTCCAAAGAGGACGGAGTTTTTTTTTTTCTTTCTTTTTTACAAGCAGGAGCGAGCTTGTGACTGGAATGTCGCTGGTTTGAATCTTCAGACCGGCTCAGAAAAATGTGTGTGGGAAGCGTGACCTACATTGTCAACTGCTGGTAATGTTTTCTTCAATAAAACACTTCAATCGTGGTAAACCCGGATCATAAAACCACATATTTTTGCACTAATCACTCGACGTAGACACTTTGGATTTATCTGTTGAGGTTTTGAGATCTCCACATCTGAGATTTCACATCCGCCATCCGCGAACATGAGGAAGCCTCATTACAACGCTCCGAGCTTTGAAACTGACTTCTCGTGGGCAAATCAAAGGTCACATACCTCCCCAGAAACAATCCTCTGGTTAGACTGGGAAGAAAGAGAAATGGCCGCTTTCAAACCTTTTTGACAGTGAGGTGTTGATGCACATCTCGAAACACGACAAGACAACACAAGAAGAAGAAAGCAGTAAAATATGGGATTTTTTTTCAAGCATTGTTTGATCTTCTCATAGTTTAATTTGAGTTTCTGCTGGTGAATGTTTTCAGGATTATCTGAGGTGATAAAAGGAAGTAAGAAAAAGAAAACGCCTCACAAATCACAAATAAAATGTGGTTGGTTGGCAGCCGTTAAGGTGATCTTATCATCCTCCTGACGTCGATCTGAACTGTGAAACTGAAACTCACAGACACTATCACCAAAAGCTCGCTGTGAAACGACGCAACTACTTTTTCTCAGCAGCAGTTGTGAGGACACAAATCAGGAGGAGGCTCCGTCCCATCTCGCTTACCAACCCACTGTGGATGCACTTTGCTTGCCAAATACAATGTTGGTGCTCGGTGTTGATCTCTTGAGTGCCACATGAGGAGACGAGTCCACAATCCAAACAGACTTTGATCCAGAGAAAGCCGGACTGGCTGTTAGATCTTTTGCCAGTATTGTCATTTTACTCTGGTGTCCGTCGGCTTAAAGCGTCACACACCAGATGGGATGAACGTGAGCGCACAGTTTGCGGCATGTCCTGTTACAACCAAACCGTTTCGAATCACTCCGCCGAACTCGAGATATTTACGTTGGCGTGTTTCTCCACGAGGGGCAGAAATCACAGCTGGGTCTCATTTTTTGTTTTAACTATACGCGTTTTTGTCTTTATGAGTCCAAGGAAGATTCACATCATACGTGCTCCCTTGCTCGAAGTAAAAAAAAAAAAAAAGTCCATCTAGTTTAACGCTGATTTGATGTGGATTTTAGACCAAACCTCTATGAATCACACCTGACAGCTTTTACAGTAAAGTTGGAAAACTTTAGTGCTTCAATGTGAAGAGCGAAACCTGCCAAACATCCGTGAAATATTCAGTTAGCAGGACAAAAGGTCTGCGGCTGATACTGAGAGAGGTCACGGACTCAGTTTCCCTTTTTTTTACCTGCTGTTACTGGCAATAAACATTTTTTCAGGGGCTGAAGTCACCAGCAGCTCTGCACTGTAATCCATTACTGAAGCCACAAACCCAGCAGCTGTGCACGGTCGGGCTGCAACCAACGACTGATACGCTAACGCTGTTTTCACTATCGAGTATTCTCAAATTTAAAAAAATGATTTTAACATTTTTGCAGGAAAGGTCACTGCAATTTCCAGAATGGCAGGTGGAAAATTGCCTGCTCTGTCCAACCAATGTTGCAAAACTCAGATACTCAGTTTACGTTGATTTAAGAATAAAACTGTTTCCAGCTTCTCAACCTGCACTGTTTCCTCAGTTTGATGCTTCTGAATGATCAAGACTTACACAACTAATGAGCAATCAATACTTTAAAAAATAGATTACAATTATAAAGTTAAATTTACTTTGACTAATCAGTTTATTGACCCGACGTTTCAGCACTAATGTACAGTACTACTAAGCAACTTTTTTTTGTTTTAGGAGATTATTTGAGTCGCCTGATTCCCAAAAGAAAAGAGTTATTTAATCAATTTTCTCTCACAAGTAACTGCATTGATTTATGTCTGCCTGTTGATTGTCTGGCATCTCTTAATAATTGTACAATGCAGAACAACACAGATAATCACTGATTTCATCCCCAGATGCATACCAAGACGTAAGATACAAAAACTTCCTGCAGTTCATTGATATCACCTGAAAAAA
>JBAJHX010000081.1:3333387-3358494 GCA_037176925.1 Amniataba percoides | reverse complement strand
ACAGTAATAAGCACACACACGCTTAAATACAACATAATGATAGATATTCACCTTTTAAATTTTCTTGTGTTGTTACTGTGTACGGTGTGGTGGGACAAGGAGGAGGGTCACAGTCATCTGAGTCTTCCCTATTCTGTGCAGCTATGAGGAAGTCTTTGATGAAGTCAAAGTATCGCGCCGTCTGCCACCTCTCTTCCCTGTAGTGGCACTCAAAATCATACATGAACGTCTCCTGCGAGGACAAAAACAGCTCGGGTGAATTTCTTTTTTGCCTTTAAGCAGTTGTTTTTCATGGGTGTGTTTGAAAGGATTATCTTTAAAGATAAAACAGACATAATGAGTTAATAACATTTGCAGAAAATGGTTGGATGAACCACAAGACGTGCAAGCTGTGAGTGTATTATAGTAAATGTTTGGAAAATGTTGGTGTCTTTTAGTCACTCTTCACAACTTCTCGTTTACCCCAATCTGTTATCGGGCACATTCGGTAGGTTTATCCGACAACAACGACACAAACTTACCACAGACTTCATTTTGAGCCGCAGTTCTTGGAGCATTTGGATGAATATGCTAATATCTTTTCTGTTGGATGAAATGTTTCCAAACTTATGTCCTAAATCTTTTAAACTCTCCTCCAAGTAGAAGACATTTAATTTTACCCAACACATCCCACCCTGCAGAGAAAAAAAAAAGCAGAGACACGGCATACAAATAAGCATTAGTAAGTAACGTATGATAATCTGAACAGATTTACCAAAACCACAAAGCTTTTGGTAAAGTACACATCCATCAGTGTCAAATAATCCTCCCATGACTGAACTTGGCAGATGACACAATATTTACACTGTTATAAAGTCAGCCAAAAATTGGTGTGAAGGTGCAGCTGGGAAAAAGGTAACTTGGAAGCCCAAACATGTACACGTGTGAAGTGTCAGTGTAATATAATAGTAAAAAGATGTGCTCCTTTAGAGGAAAGTCACTATATTTTGAGAGATGCTGTTCCTGAGACAACAAAATGAATGAAAGGCTGCATGAAAGGTTAGTTATTATCATCCCAAAATAGTTTATTATGATATTCTGTGGAGGACACCGCGTTATCTTACCTCTTCTTTTGGAACGTAATGTACAGGAATTTTGTAATCTTTAGGAATATTTTGTCTCTGTAAAAAGAAAAAAAAGGCAAAAATATTAAATTGCTGACAAATTACATTGAAATCCCCAAAAATAGCAATATAATGTAATATAATAATATAATTTTAATCTTTTATCAGCACAGGAATAATTCGATTTGGTTATTTAAATGCATTACAGGTTCATTTCTTGTTCTTTTCATGTGTCCATATTTCTTTCTTTGATTACGAGACGTTTTGTGGAGTTCCCTCACATGACGTGTGCTACGTGAGCACATTTTGACTGCTGGTGTGTTTCCTTGTTTTAATGTTTACACTGTGCAAATCTGGCACCTGATAAAGCAGGAACATAATTCCCAGTGGTTGTTAAAACGTCCGGCAACTATTGTGCATTAGATAAGTGACTGAACGTTTTAGCTGGTGAAATGAAGCGTATCAGAGTTGCTCATTGCACAGTAGAAGAAGTTAAATAACATGTGTTGTCCTTACCAAAATAGAGAGTCTTGAGATGTCATCTGTCACTGGGTTGACGTCAAATTTACTCGAATGTACCCCAAGCGTGATGAACAGCAGTAAATGGACACAGACGCGTATCCAAATCTGTGGATCAAACAAGACACAAGACGATTGTTAACATCAAAATCTGTCACGTCCTACAAATTATTCTGTAAATAACAACAACAAAATGTGAGATAAGAGCAATTTTCAGTTTATAGATGGTAATAAACTAAAGTATAACCAGTGTGATAATACACACTGAACTTTCTCTGCATACTTTAATGATAAAATAAATCACAGGCAGTGGCACAGTAACTCGGCGACACTAAAATATTCAAGCTACAAAGACCCGCAGTCATCAGCGCGGCCACACCTAAGAGCTGTTTGTCTTCACAGATCCTTGACTACGTACGAGTCGGCAATAAACAGTGAAGCGCTGGGATTTACGGCGGCTTTACAGCAACGTAGAAGTGTAGCTGGTAATAAAAGAAAACGTTGAGTAGATTATTGTGTAAAGCGGCTCATTGTGTCTAATTTAAAGTTTTACAAGGAGACTCTGTTTCACTGATATCACACCGATGGTGCAACAGGTAGGTGGTGAACTATCAGTCCTTCAAAGTCACGTCTGTGTTTGATGGCGTTATAAAATCTGTAAGAAAAAGTCTGATTGGACCAATGTGGTTGTTCACACCTGTGCTTGTCTTTTATGTAAAAGGCATATTAAATAATAGACTTTCTTGACTGTTCAGGTTCAATTCTAACTTTAATCTTCTTTAGAGTAACACATTTTCGTAAAATTCGTTTGGGTCAAGTCATCTTTTTTTTTTTTTGTTTTCGGGTTGGCTGTCAACCAATTAGTGAATGAATAAAAGCCAAAGAAAATCAAATACAATTGTGATACGGTGCATTAAGTGAATGAACAAAAGTGTGACAGTGAATGAATGAACTGGTTATGTGAACAAGTTTCCATGCCAATATGATGGTTTCCTCTCAACGACTGTTAACAATGATAGTTAGTCTTTCACCAGGTCACATTAGTCTTACAGAAAACAGAGGCTCCTTTCATGCAGATGACGTACACTTCTTCTTGAAACCAAAAAAACTAGCAGCTTTCATTTCCAACTCATGATGTCTTAGTATCAAGGCGCCTTTTAAGTTTGAACATTTTTCCAGGTCTCCCAGGCAGAAAAGTTCATTTTACTTTGCACTCAGGATACACACAATCTTTTTTAATAAAGATTATTAAAGGTAAACTCCAAACTTGAAAAATGTCCAAATTTAAGATGTCATCATTGAAGGAAACAACCTGGAGCTGTAATAAATTATTCCCCGCGCTGCAGGCCTTTGATCTGTCTCAACTTTTTGGTATTTTCTCTCTTCATCTGCAAATGAACAGTTGCCAGTCACTTGGCCGACTTCCTTCCACTTCTCTGTGTCAATCTGAACATGTTATGCAATTACGCAATCTTCCTCTTAATGGAGATTAGCGCCGGCCGGAGCCCAACCCAAAACAAGGCAGAAACCTTGAAAGCGAACCTCTTCTCCGGCGAACAAAGCCTCGGAGTGTTTCACAAAAGGGGACTCAGTGAGAGGGATAAAAAGATCATAGTGGATTGAGCCATTTCTAATCTTCAGGCACTTCAACCAGTACAACAGGATTTTGTTCTGTAGTTTATTCAATCAGGGGTTTGATGACCACGCTTGCTCTTTTGCAGCAACTGTCTCATTCGCAGTCACACACACTCGTGCTTTCGCCATCTGCATTTTGCTGAAAGCACGGCCAGTCATTTTCAAATCTTTAAGGCAGATGCCGCCACCCACATTCCTCCTGCTACTATATATTAGTCAAACTGGACACAACAGGAAGAGACTGGAACAATGATCCATCAACAGCAGGAAAAGGCTGAAGGAGAAGCGGCGTTTAAGAGGCAGATGGGATGTAATTCAATTCAGCCCGGCCTCGACTGCTCACCAAAACCGAGCGTCCTCAAATGGCAGACGCGGGCGATGAAGAACTAATGTTCAGGGCGGGATGAGTTAAAGTGTGTGACGTTTATCAGCTAAGCCTCAGCGTCTGAGTGTCATAAACCACAATGAATAAATTCACAACTGCACAACATGTGTCGGGGATTTTGTAAGTAGCCATGTTAAAGGTGGTTGGGCGAAGTAAAACATTGTAAAACTTTTTTTTCCCTTTATTTTCAAATAATTAAATAAGAGGGACACAATACAAATATCAGACTAAATAAACAATACTGTCTTTGTCTTGTGCAGTTATTTGAGCTAAAAATGATCATTTAAGAACTTTCAGAGGTCGCAAAAGCCCAAAAATCACGCACAATCGATGCCACAGGAAAAGCATTAATCTGTGTGAGGAGACACACGACAAACACTAACTCCGAATTGTGTGTCTCAATTCAGCACATAAAATTTCTCATCTTAGTCTAAAATGTTTTTTTTTTCAACAGCCTGCCAAATAGTCTATCTCTTAAAATTTCTCTTCAAGTTGCAACAAAGCTCCGGGGCTGACTGTTTACAGATATTTCATAACTTCACACGCACTTTCGCTGTATCTGGTGTCAATGAATGGGGATTTCACTCAACACCGCTGCAAACACAGCCCTGCTTTATCCCTGCAGAGTTTCTTTAAAGGTGAGTCATCCTTTGGACAAACTTTACAGGCCACTAATGCCTTCATGTCAAACAAATGACAGACAGCAAATGAAATGATATCCTTTAGATGGACTGGGAAACAATATCAAAATCAAATCAGTGAAAAAACAAACTGAGCGACTCCGAGCGCAGCTGAAACCACAGAGGAAGAGCTGTCATTCAGAAAAGCCTGGTCTTTGTTGGGAGCGCTGCCACTCCCAAGCTAGATTCACTTAGACTGTGTGCTTCCTGCGACATTACACATCCACGTCCTGCATCGTTAAGGCGTTTCTCTTCTTTTCCCGTCAGTGTGAGTTTGAAGAAAAATGTTGAACAAATCAAGCATTTACAGAAAATCAAAGACGTTCCTCTCTGTACGTGTAGACTGAAAAGCAGAACATATGCGCTGACTGCCGTTAACAAGTTCGCCCCTGTGGCTTTTTTTGTGAGGCCGAGTAAACACGGCCGTATACGCAGCAGGACGTGATGTGTGAGTGATGACAGCGTTACCGGCAGCCGTTCTCCCGGGTCTTTACGAGACAGATTCATAGCTCATGAAACAGGCCGGCTGAACGTTAGAAGGGCCGCAAGCTGTGACGGTTCAAACTGAAGGAGCTAAAGCGGCTTTATGACTCAGCGGTGAGCAGATAAGGCTTTGATTAGATTAGATTTTATAGTTGACATGACATTTCTGTATTCAGACCTTTACTTCCAGTCTGAACTGTATTGGTGCAGGTTTGCACTCTCCAAGGCCTTTTAGATATACGATACTATGAAAGGCCTGACTTGAAATGGTTCAAACTGTCCTTTTTGTGAGAAAGTTTCATAATTTCATATTTTCTACATTGTTTAACTGAACTATTCAGAAAAATGACAGGATGTAACACTTCCCTTTTCTTGTCAGTAAAACTTTTACTAAGCATGTTATGATGGCTTAAGTTTATAGCCAAAAAGTGATTGTCTAATGGCAGGATTCCCGGGTCTGGATCGCCACCAAAGTATAATGAATTGCTTCTTTGCTGCGAGGCTGCTCCATTCTCCGGGTTTTATGGAAATCCGTAGTAAATTTTTCTGAGACGTTGACTGAAAAAAATATTACAGATGGGCCAAAACTATAACCTCTTAAGTGGATTTAACTATTTGCTTGTACAATCATTGCATCCCCTCTGCTCCTGGAAGACCATGAAGAGATCAGCACACAGAAATTTCTGCTGACTCAGCAGCTGCCTTCAGCTATCACAGCAGGCTATTGATCGTCTAGACGGCTCCTCTTGGACTGTTGTCTACCATGTAAACCACATTGTTTTCATGCTCCCATACCGCGGTGTCATCTGCAGCGCTATTGATTGCTTCTGCATCGCAGCCTGCTGCTGTTAAGTCAATCTTGACACAACTGCTTCTCATTTAAGGGCAAAAGGGTTAACGCAGCGATGAGACTGGTAGTTGAATTCTCAAGGCTCCGGATGTTAAGTATGCTGAGGGTGAGCAAGTAAAGGTAAAGACATAACCAAGAAGCCAAAACACTTCATCCCGAAGCAGCGCGACTTTCTTTCATGAGCTCGCAGAGACGGAGGGAAAAGAGGCGACGGGAAGAAGAACTGACAAAGTCTGCAAGTCAGAGCTGACTAATACACACATGCACACACACACTGTGCTCTTACTGTCTGCAGCCAACATCTGTACAATCGGTGCACGGACTGTTTGTTGCAAATAAACAGAAGCTAAAAAAAAATAGACAGATTTGTGAGAATGTACTATGAAACAACGAGCAGACTCAGTCACAGAGGTTTGTGTTTGCGCTCACTGTGCAGTTAGAAAACAATGTAAATGAAATGTTGTCAGTGCATAATGTTTAGATAAAGCTAAATATTTAAAAAGAGTAAAGAAGCACAGTGACCTGCTGGGCTGAGTTCTGTGTTTGTTTGCAGAATATCTCACTAAATTCATCAAGTTGGACCAAGACGATCAAAATTAAGATAATGTAAGACAAATTGCAATATATTTTAAATGAGTTTTGAAATCCATTGATAAGGCTAATTAATTTGATTACAATGAATGAGCAACATGTGATTGTGTTGTTTAAGTGAATATGCATGTTTCTAAGAGACATAAAGCAACAAAGTGGATAAATGAATACTTGAATGTTGTTGCGTGGTTTGGCTGAATAAGTGGAAGGTCCCGTGTGGTTAATCCCACACGTGAAACTCGTGTTGTGTGTGAAGGTGTAGCAACGATTCTTTGTGGCATCCCAGAGTTTAAGGAATGACTGCTTCGTGCAAAAATTATAATGTTTGCGCGGAGCATTCCTCTTATCATCATTTGTTTTATTACAGCTGCTCGAAGTGCAGCTATGCTTGTAATGGATGGCTTCCAGGTATGGTGTTGGGCAGGGTGGTGCTGGGAAAAATAGTGCACTCATAGCTAACATTGTATGGAAAAAGCAATATTTGTAATGTAATCTCCATTGCCACCATGCATGGGATTAAAAAAACAAAGGAGATATTGAAAACAACCTTAGCGTCGTGCTCTGTGGCCACAGTGCTTCAACAACATCTACGTCTTGTAAATGGCGTTTATCATCGTATCCAATACGTTTCCCATCATTTTGCAAAGTTGAAACTGGGTCATGTCAAAGTTAATGGCTGCACACAGAGAGATAGATGAGACAATACAAAGACAATACAGTTGGTTTTGCTGAAATAAATTACGCTTACAGTTCTTCAAGAAATCATTTTAGTTTAATTTAGTCTCTCAAAGTACACAAATGCAAATTGACTCATCTAAGTTGCAGTATGTGAAAGTGAAAATATGTGAAATGTAATGTAACTAAAACCCTGTTAAGGTAATAAATGCATTTTTTGAGGTTGTACCCTCCTCACATAACATCAACAACATGATAATAATGTTCTGTGAAGCACACGCAACATACTTTCATGCAGCCGAGATGCATAGTGAAACAGTAATTCCTATCTTATCGTGAGCTGTCTTATCTCCACAAGGAAATAGATGAGAAAATATCTTGGTTAAACAATACCCGAGCAAAAACAAACAGATCTTGTTCCTGCAAAGTTCCAAAAATGCTTATGTACTCCCAACACGCAGCTTGGGCCAAACATATCAAAAACAACAAGGCTTCAGTGAGAGAAAAAACAAGATGACTTCGACTCGCTCATGTGAATGTGTCCTGACACTCTTGGACTCTTGGAAGCGACCTCACGAAAGTGAAATGGCAGCAGCACTCGCAGAGAACGAAATGATTTCCCATGCTGAAAATAGTCCCTCGTTTCTATCTGGAACGCTAAAAAACGACGCTGTCACCGTGTCCTTGCAGCGGCAAATTGACCGCTTTTATTTTTGCAGCAGCAGGACAAGCTGACATCAAACCAAAAGGGGTTGAACAGTCAGGTGCAACCCTTCAAAACTAAAGCCCCCTTGTCCGTCATTGTTAGGTGCATTACGGCTCTCTAGGCCTGCGAGCCTGTTCCTCCTCATGATGCTGAGGATGATTACCCCCGTCTCATTTTCCACCACCACTTTGAACCCGAGGCATCATTAGCTGAACAGGCTCTCCAGACCGCCGGCCTCGTGGCCCTCTTAACCATATAATCTCATAAAAGCAGAACACAGGGCCTTGCATGACATTATTCCGTCATAGCAACATGCAGAGAGATGGGTATTTCATCCTAATCTTTCCCCTCAATCATTGTTTTGAACTTTTGCTACGTGATGTTAGTTCCCGTGTTTCGTAATGAGGATTAAAACGGGGCAGATGACAAAGTGCTGGGCAAGGAAAATACCAGGCTGCTGTTCCAGAGCTGATCCAGGCTAAGGTTAACCACGGGATTCACATTAATGTTTGCTCCAGAGGTTTGTTTGTATTTTCAGAAACACGATCGTGATGTCAAATAATCGCTCAGCATCGGTCACTGGAGGACCGTTTGTTCAGCCCCCCCGTCCACAGATTACTGAGATCTTTACGATATTTCTTGTTTATGACGTTGTTTATGTCCGTCTGTCCTTTGTACGCCGTGCCAACATTTTCTGCTGCTTCACGCTTCACTCGAAACGCTTTCTTCCACACCACACTGTGAAGAAACGGCAGGTCACGGGCTGTCATAAAAGAGCGCAGTGACATCTCCATGTCAATATTTAACATCTCAGTGAATAGACTGCACAGAAAAGAGGAGAGAGTATTCAGGAGTCAGTTTTTATCTTTTAAAAACCAAAAAGACATTGTCATCTAAATCTATTTTTAAGAGGTTGCAATTATCGCAGAATCCAATAATCTTGATTACGTATTAAAATAAGACTTGTTCGATGTATTTTCAGACCATCAGAGGGTGCAGCAAAGAGGATGGAAGTACAAATCCTCAACACAAATCTGGACGTGCGCTATTTTCTATTCTATTCTTTTAAGCGACTGCAGCTCACTTACTTCCCGCGTAAATCAAATTAGCATCCGATAAACGCTCTGCTGCTGCACTTACAGCTGCTGGCGCTAACTAAATACATTTCAAGGTAACAGAGAGGAGGCAGGTAATTTGTATGAAATCAAACTGGTTGTGCAAAAGCTTTGAGAGGTGCTTGTCTGGTCAAGTCTGGGCTGGTGTTTGGCAGTTACGGCTGTTCAGTATTATCTCAGGATGAACAAAGTGATTTCTGTGCATTAGAAAGACAAGACGCTTTTCAGAACCTTTTCCTTATATGACTTGTCTAAAACCGACAATACAAGTGTCATTCAGCTTTTACAGCAAGACTCGGGGCACCGTTCAGCTGTTTCTGAGGGTTTTGGTTACTATTTCCCACACTTCAACCTGACAGCCGCCAGCAGATAGGACTGCAATAAACTGATTTTATTTCCTTTAAATAAACCACCTTTCTGCATGAGAAAAATGTTATTATTTCACACATTTGTGGTGCTAAAAAATGAATGAATGACCCAAGAGGACAAAATTAATCTAATTTAGAGCAGGAGAATTTTTTTGATAGTTTTGATGAAGAAATTTTGTTTAGTATGGATCTGGCTAATATCTGGTCCAATGAGAATTAAGCCGATGGGCCTCGGTGGTGAAGCGAAGGTAAGTTACAGCAGAAGCCTTATGAAGACGTTGTGGTTAAAGTTGTGGATCTGGCTTAATAAAGCCAGTACCTGGCACGACCTGATCTGCCAGGTTGGATCGACAGGTGTTTCATTTCAGCAGCAGCTCAACGGAGATCGACGGGGCTGCTTCTGAAAAACTAATCGCGACTGCGCCCAAAGAGACGACCTCCAGTGGCGTGTCTGTCAGCGATTCATTTCAAGCGTGGCAATCTTACCAGGTGTGACACAGCTCATTTAATACAACGTGAAAACAATTTGAAAAACAATTTTGTGCGAGTGACAAAGTGTACGCCAAGGAGAAAAACAGGAAACAAACCTTTTGGAGTGTCTAATGAGAGCAGACTTCACCAAATTATACAGAATCCCCGTCGGGTTTAAAAGTGGGTGTTAAAAAAACGTCCCTAATGTTGAAGCCTTCATACCAAATGTTATCAAAATGTCCATGAGCTGGAGAGGATTAGAGGCTTTAATGGAGAAAACACAAATAAAAAAAATGTAGCTAAGGAAACAAAGGGAACACAGAGGAAAAACAATCCAGAGGTGCTATTTTCTGGGACACACACGAGATTTCTATTTCAAACTTGGAACCGGCGAGTGTCCTTTGGCTCGACGAAATCTTGTTATCCCAGATTCCCTGAGAAGAATTTCTCCAGACGTTTGTTGTTTAAGCTGGAGCGGTGGCTTAATCAGATTACAGAGCCGGAGACTTGTCTTGAGAGTCCCAGTGTGTGATTGAAGAATTATGACCCCCGACTACATCAACACACTGCAGAGCTGACAGGTTTGAAGTGGCTGCCGTTTTAAATTGTGTGAAACTCCGTCATCCCATCATTACCCCAAACAGATGGCTGCGTCTCGGACGTGTCGACGTGCGCCGCCGATGCTTGGATTGCAATCAAGTCATCCCACTGGTGTCAGGCAGGAAATGTGATTTAGCTACTGAGAGCAGGGGGGCAGGATGGAGACAAAATGCATTTAAAGACTGTATGCTCTCATTTGTTTTTCTTGGAAAGCAAAAGTGCTGTTTTATGATCCCTTTACTGTGCCTTTATACAGCCACATCCTTTACTGTGTCAACAAATAACAGCAAAGATCAAACTGGTTAATATGTCCCGACTGCAGGAGGGGAATTACGCTTTGACATCAAGGAAGAAAGCCAATGTTTTTTTTTTTTCTTATCAAGTCCTCCTACATGGGTATCCTGCCAAGCTGTTATGCCCACAAGTTCACGCCCACAGCCACTTCTTCCGCGCTTCTTCTTCTGAATCATTAAAGTGCACTTACAAAGACGTTCTGAACTGTGAAAACACGTCAGACTTTGATGTTTCGGCCTTGTGATTCATCATATGTACGGCTGCGGTCAGCCTGATGTTAGTCGGCTCATTGTGGACCATTTACTCAAATCTAATTCATCCATTTTTTTTCCTGTTTGCTTTGATCGCACAAGGGGCAACATGTGCCTCGCGCCATTAAAGGACAATGAAAACGTCTTTCTGTTGGTAGCACAGCTTCTTTTTTGTGTGTGCGTGTGTGTGTAATGAATGTTAGAGAGGAAGGGGAAGAAGTCTTTCCACAAACATCTTAAATAATGAACATTTCTGCCACGCTACCTTTCGGACCGAAATGTTCTGAAGTGCTTCCTCAGAATTAGACTCTCGCTTCCTTTTTCCTCGATGCTCTGTAATTTAACATGACAGCTTTACAGTTGCGGCTGCTTGCCCTTTGCTTTGTTCTTATGCTCATTGTCATGCAGCAATATAACAAGGCAAAGTCTTTGCATGTAAAAACCTACTTAAACCTGAAAAAATGCACAATAACTATTATAAGTCCTCTTTTAAGTAGCATCAAGGCTAAAATCCAAGATGCCTCAAAGTGGGTTTTCTTCGTGCCAGCAGCTGTAAGTGAATATCAGCTCTGATTTGATTTACAGATTAATCGAGCGAGCCGTAGCCACTTTGTTTGACGAGCGGACGATTTGTTGTTCACGTCGCCGCAGCTGAGGGAACGTTTCAAATTCACGGGCCCGACCGTGCCAAAGTTAATTTAATATCTCTTCAGGCGACTGCACGTGATGTCGACTTTTTAAAAGAGAAATCCCACGCAGACTTTCTCTGTGTCAACTGTCCTTTGTGGGGTTTCATCCCAGCTCGAGGAAGAAGCCATCATGTGGAAACTGGAAATTTTCCCAGCAAGCAGACGCACCAATGGGAATCGAGATTTCTCCGAATATGAGATAAATCAAACTCATCTAAATGCCCTCCAGCGGCGGCAGCTCTGAGCTGAACGTACACTGACTCAGAGCGGCACATTGTTCAGGATGACTTCATGCTTGTAAAAATATCCGGGGCATGCATATAGGACCTCAAGCTTCTGTCAGTTTTGCGAGTTCGGGGCAAAATAACAATGACACAGACCAAACGCATTAGAAAGTGATTCAACGCACACGTATAGCATAACCACAGCAGGGTGAGTTTTCCTGATTAAATCTGATGGTTTTTGGCATTCAGCCTCCTCACCAGGCGACGTGTCCTCTCTCATTGTGTGACACCCGCCGCACAGAAGCGAAAGCAAAACAAGTGAAAATCCCCCCTTTGTGCAGCAAATGAAACCACACAAAGACACTTAATCCTGTTTCAAGTACATATAATTCATCTTTAAATGTAACGCCATGCCCACACGGCCACAAAGAGTTTTGATTCATACTTCAGTTCACATTTCTAGTAACATTGAAAAGGGAGCATTGAGGAGGGTTACATCAACAGCTCCCTGACAACACTTTGATGATGTTTGAAAGATGTTGTGGCTGATCCGCAAAACTTTGTATTCCCTAAATGTGAACGGTTCACCGACCAACAAAAACAGGCTTGTTTAACTTCGCCTGACTGCCGCGAATTTAAGAGTTTATCCAGTGGATTTTTAAGGCGTTTCGCAACACTGACAGCGTGGAGGACTTTTCCCAAGCAGGATTCAGAAATCACTTGAAATTTGGTTTAAATATTCTCTTCAATGATGGTATGAGAGCGCGGAGAGCGAGCCATCACAAACAAACGCTGCGGGCCCGAAGCTCGAGCAGAAACCACATAATACATTTTCATATTCAGTTTCATGCCGCATGAGAATACCACTGAGGGGAGTATTTAAATGAACCCTTGATGCACCTGCTGAAGTGGCTGCCAGGTTTCTAACATTAGTGCAACACTAATGGATCCAAGGCTCTGCTCTCTCAGCGAGCCAATCAAATTCCCCTTTGAGAAAAAAAAAGCGAGCTCTTCTCTGCAAAGAAACTGAAAATGAGAGAAACAAAATGCTTGACTTGGGGCACGAGAGATTACCTTCATCAAATACAAATTAGAAAAGCTGCATTTACTTTTTATGGCTTCTGTCTGTGGCAAAAGGAAGCTACATTAAACTCCTAATTATTTTTTAATCTGGGCACTATTTTAGTCTTGTTTTCGAACAGATTAGGGCTTTAATTTCTAAAGCTGACAAATAGTGTTGGGCTTGCTTTTAAATCAGTGGAGCAAAAACTGTAAGTAAGAAAACTTTCTTATTACAGCAATGAACAATTTAAAGGGCACTGAGATGTAAAACACTCACGAATCATGCAAAGCTGCAAGTAGAGCATGAACCCTAACCCTTGACTTGATATGTAATGTGAAAAATGCAATATAGCGTGCTAAAAGGCAAAAAAGGGAGTGACTGGAGAAAGTGTTGCAGGTCAGAGGAGAGAAAAGAAACAGCGATGGTTTCAGTTTGTGATTCATACTTCCTGCTAACGCGCAGAAACAGACCCATCCATCAGGCTGGCTCCGTTCGTGCACCGCGTCCTTGTGACAGTGATTTCCCCTCTAATGTTCGCATTCACATGATGCCCACTCGCCTTTCATACAGAGACAAGTCCTACCCCAGGTATAATCAATCTCTGACCCCGGAGCTCTCTCATGAGGCTGAAAAGACAGAGATTCCCGATCAGACAGACCTCAGCGTGGGATTAATGGCTCAAAGGGCTGTAAACGCTGTTTTCCTCGAGTGCGTTTTCTGTCTCCCAGCCGGCTTTACGGGGATATTCTGAAAATCTCTGCCACTCACTCACTGACAGACAAACAGGATTCACCTCATCTGACACGTTTCACAGAAAGACTTCAAGATGGGTTTGTGGTGGTTTCACGTTCCAAACATCACAGACGTCAAGAGCAGCCGAACTCCGGGACGTCCAAGTGGGCGTCTGTGCAGTTTGTGGATATCTTGCAAAACACGCCCACCCAAAAACATCCCTCCTTTCAGGCAGGGTTCAGGTCAGGCTGGGCCCACACAGTCCTGTGACTGCAGACGGGCCTTTGTCCTGGATCTGGGCCAGCACCCTGAACATCTCATTGCTGCTGAAATAAGACTTCAAATGCTCAGACACGAGGCCTGGGCTCTCTGACAGAAGAAAATCCTGTAACTCAAACCATGTTCGCTTTGTTGCTTTTATGGACTCTGCGTGCTTTGCAGTTCTGAAAAAGTGTGTGTGTCTTTTTTTTTAACTACCAGGGGAAAGCAAGTATTTAAGCCTGTGTATGAACGAAGCTTTCGAGCAAATCGTGTCACTTTCTACATCACAATTCAGGCGAACATGAGTTTAGTAGAGTATATTTTCTCTTATTCACTTTCACTCAGACACAATTCTGAGAAAAAATGCTGCTTCCCCACAGGCCACCGTCCTCCTCAGTACCCATCTGACATGGGCAAATTAATTTTGGCAGATAATTTCCTTACCAATTTCACAAAACACCCTCCTGTACAGCTGTCACTTTGGCACTTTGTTTTGCCAACCCCAAAAAATAAATAAGTAAGTGTTGAGTTTCTGGAGGACGAGAGGCCGCGTCTGAGATCAAACATCAGCTTTGTGCAAAGCACAATGAGGCTCTTAACACACTTTTCCATAATGGAGCTGAACTTTGGTGGCTTTGTCAAGGAAAACATCACTGCTGGCTGCTCTCCTGCTTCATCAGATACTTTGAATTTAGTCTCATTCCTGTTAATAAGAATCTGCTGTTCGAGGAAGAATTATTGTATTTCTACTTCAACCTCTGCAATTTCCAGTGCACTATAAATTATCATGAAACTGACCAAGCGAATAATTCATTTACACCAGTCCATGAAATGTTGAGACCTCCGGGAGTGCATGAAAGAAAATCGCTGAACCGAGCCATTAAACCAGCAAACCGTGAATTTAGCTCTGCTACATATCACGTGACCCCGGAAATCAATGCGAATGACCCTCTTCCACTTCTGTGGGTCGAAGCAGCAGACAAACATGACTTTAACTGTCTGAATTACAGGTTTTATATGTCGGGCTGAGTGATGCAGAAATGCATAAAAGAATGATAACCAGGACATCTACGACTGCATTCATCTGCACAGTGAAGCTGACACACAATAATGTGACAGTGATGCATCAACACTTTGCACAGAGTCAATAACGTGTGGAAAGATGTGCAGCCAGACATGAGCTGTGATTAAAAGATGACTCATAGGGCCTATTTGATATGCGGCATTAACAAACGAGCATTCATCACCGACGAGAGCTGCTGATGTCTCTGTTGACAGAGACGGTTAGTGGCTGCCGACATTCCCTGGAAATTTACTCTCCCTGCACTCGGAGCCAAGTCAGCGCTGTCGCGGTTCGGCCGCGGTTCACAGGTGCACGCAAGGTTGATAAAGGAGACGGGTTTTTTGATGTGGCTTTTTTAAATTAGGACGTGCACTTCGGGGGAGTTCATGATCTGATCCAAGAGCAACAACGAGCTCACACCGCACAGCACGGCAGCTCTGCACCAAAGCTGCCTGTTTCTTTTCTTTCTCCACTGCATGATCTCCACATTAAACTATTCAAAGGAAATCATTAACCCGGGGCTTGTCTCACAGATCTTTAAAACTAGTTTATTGCATGTGCTTTTTATAATAAAACTGGAATTCTGACACATCAACACTCTCTTTGCCTGCCTCATGCGATGCGTCCCGCTAACATGTGGCATAAATCTAATTTCACAGAGAGGCCCGTCGCTTCTGTGCCTCTCCACCTACCCTTGGACACCGATCGCACAATGATAAAGTTCATTCAGGGGGATTCAGATGTTGCAGCAGTCATTAGAAGTTCAGAGGCCACGGCTATAAAGCAGCAGCACATTGAGACAACATAATGTGAGCAGTTGGCCCGTGGATTTACAGTCTGCGTTAGACGCGCTCTCCTCCGGCCGGGCCATGTGTGTGCCTAAATCATCCCGCTGCTTAAAACACTACAGCCCCCCCCACCCCCACCTACACCTGCCCTGTGTCACTTCTCCTGGATGGAAACCTGGGCAAACAGCTTGGGAAGTCAACAACAAGCGCACAGCAGCAAATCATACAAAACTACTCTCACATGTCTGCGTCTTTGTTCAGCGAGGACAGAGGGAGGGTAGGGTGGAGGTGGAGGGAGGCAAGGAGGGACGGGGGGGGGGGGAGAGACATAAGATGTCTCTCTAAACCTCCCACAAAGACCTGCGCGACTCGTCCCTCCAGCACCGTGCAGCCTTCAGAAAACTAGCGCTCTCTGCTGGCTCTCTGTGGAGGTTTTGGCAGGCTCCTCCATCAGTTCTCGCACATATGCACACACTCCCCTCCGTAAACGTCCCATAGCTCATCTACGCTCTTGGTTTTTCCAGCGTCTGGTGAGCAGTCACCATCATCAGAGGGGAACTAAGCTGTTTAATGCCTGCTTGTATCTTATTACCGGCACCAAATATACACAGTTCACTATGAATCTGCTTTATACACACACATACATAAATGCATGCCTCCTACGTGACGGTGGGGAGCACCCCGAGGCGCGGCAAGGACAGTAAATAAAAGATGAAAGGTGTTTATTAATACAGCCAGGCGCATGGCACAATTTACTTTATAAAATCATTAAAAAAGCATAAAGGAAACTCTGCTCAGAATATGATTAAGAGCGGCAGGGATGCAGAAATGCCCCCCCTCAGGAAACTTCAAAGACTTTCATTCCCAGATGCACGCACATACCACCCTGTCAAATTAAAATGAATATGTTTCATGTTTTTTTTTATCTGATATTAAAAAGGAGTTCAGGCTGCCAAGCACAGTGAGGCAGAAAGCGAAAAAAAGCCTGAGAGATGTAATGCAGGTTGATCTTATTCATTTCACACACCTTCATGTGTGCAAGAAATTCTTGAATGGGGATGTGTAAGGTAAAAAACATGTTTTTTTTTTTTTTTTGCTTGCATTAATGTGCCTCCAGCACAGCACATGAAAACGGCAGCTGCTGGGAAAAGTGTGCACACTTTTTCTTGATCTTGATTGGATTAAAAGAATAATAATCTGCCTCAAACAAAGGAGCGAGTCTCCCGTTTGTCCAGTTTTGGGTCAGCCGTGTCACAGGCCACAGATTATGGTGTCAGGGCCAGAGCTGGCCCCGACGCGCCTCTCCAAAGACAAGGATGAAGAACAAGCTCAGGGGGGTGGAGGGGCAGTGAGAGAAAAGGCTCTTCTTCAGTTCTTTGGATGGATAAGAAGCAGTCAAGCTCCACAAAGAGATAAAACAAGAGCGGCAAACTCTGACAGACAGAAGTCCATCCTCACATTACACCTGTTCAGTATACCTGCTGGCAGCATGAGGAGGTTTATAACCATCAGCCTATAATCACTTCAGACACACAACTCCTGTTAGATTTAATCCTTCTGTCCTTCTGAGGCGGTGAGTTAAAGGTGGAAAGTGAGTCTACCTTCATTATGTGAGCTGAGGTACAATAAAACAGCAATAAAACAAACTGAATGAGTGACAGCTATGCAAGGTGCGTCCTCAGAGGTGACCGACCAGGAGGTGAAACAAAATTATGACGGACAGGCTGCATTAGGTTTAGTAATGCACGTGGGGAGGAATAAAAAGCATGTTTAACACCTTTGCCAATGCGGGAAGTTTGGAAATGAAAGAAGAAAAGGAAGCGCCGCGATCTGTCCTGGTAATCAGTACACAGCAGGTTCCTTCTGAAAATGCATGAAAACCCTGAGAGGATTTCTTTTAAACAAGCAAAAGATCCAAATGTTAAACAAAAAAAAGGCTCTCTGGTCAGAAGTTGGATTTGGAGCCGCGACGCGACGCAGCCGCGCATTTCCTCAAGAGGGAGAGAGAGGAGGAAACAAACGCGAAAATCAAACAAATAAAGGAATAAATGAGCCACTTACTTTTGACTTCTTCATATGGAACGACAGGAGTAAATCCAGTGTGTGCGAAAGCCTATTTTATTTTACTTCTACGGGGAGGAAAGGGGTTGTCATCATCCTGTGTGCACATATCCAACGCCTAAGTCAGCGGTATCCAAGCAGAGGAGAAACCAAAAAGAAAAGAAAAAAGCCCCGAAATCAAGAGTGGGGAAGGAGTACAAAAAATAAAAGTGGCAAATCAAAGTGTGGACCTTTGCGAGCTGCAGGTTTGTGGCATGAAGCCGCCGTGAGTGCGCGGCGCGGATCCGGACTGAGCGCGTCTGGAGCGGGACGGCGCAGAGGGAGGGAGCCAAGCCTTTATAATGATGCGTAAAGAGCAGCCGGAGAGCCGCCCTCTGACGAGCCGCGCTGCCAGAGTCAACAGATGTGAGCAGGAAACTGCTTCAGATGCTCTCCTCAACAGATTATCACCTACTGCGCTGTTTGTTTCTGCTTTTTAAACTCATTTAAGGGCTGAACTCTGGGATGTGGTTCACTTTATGTATGAAAGAAATGCATGTTACAAACTGAGAAGACACCAAAGAAGCTTCCTCTTTCTATATGAGAGCTTGGAGAGACAAAAATGTCCAAAATGGTCCAAATCATGTTCATGTTTTTATTGTTTTTTAACTTAAAATGAACTTTTATTTTCACATTTTATTCTCAAACCACCTGCACAGAAACTTCTGCTTAAGAAGTGCCAAAGTGTGTTAAAATAAAGCTTGTTTTATCAAGTTTCCATAGATGATTTTACATGAGAATCCCCTGAAGTGTGAAACTGTGCCCTCTGTCTTTTGGAGGTGTGTGATTAACTTAGTGAATGAGTGACTCAGTGGCTGAGTGAGTCAGTGTGTGTCACAGCATCTCATGGGTATATTCACAATAAACAGAAGAAAATGAGTACAACTAAAAATAGTGAGAAATCAAAATGTCAAAGAGTGCAGTGACTTATGTGACGTGACTGCTAACATTTAAGTTGCACAGTTTGTTCCATGTCAGTGTGACTTTTTTGTTGCACATGTGACGGATATGCTGCAGGCAACTTAGCATGTTTTGTAAGGTTTACTCCAGCAAACACAAATGTTTTATGCCTGGTAATTTTATGTTTTTTTTTCACATGGAGATCACAAGACTTTTATACTGTTTTTTTAATTATATGCTGTCAATTTTTTGTCACATGTCTATTTTGCATTCAAATTACAGAGGAGCTCATTTTCATGTTGGCGATTCTTCGAAAGCAGTGTTACGACATGCATGTCGTTTTTTTTCTGTTTACACTTAAGGACAATTTAAAAAAAGCAACATTCAGTTTGATGAGAGCTGGATGAGTCGTCGCCAAAGCCCGAGGCCTTCTGGCAGAGAGAGAAATGAAACAACACGTTTGTCGGGCTTGTCTGAATGCAAATTCTCCTTGAAGTGTTTACTGAAAGCAAAAAAAGGTTTAATATTCTTCAGCATTTCTTTGTGACCGTCGAGTACATAACACAGTCTGCATCTCATGATTTTAATGAGACCTACACGCAGTCAGACGACATCTATTGACAGAAGAGTGCATTTGAATATTCAAGGCTGATAGAAAAGTTGGAAGCACGAGCTAATGGGCTCATTTCTGCCTATATTCTGTGTGCAGACTGCTCTGAAAGCTTTGAAAGCTTTGAAAGGTTTGGAGGGAGGACCACACCACTGTGGTCTCTTATTACTTAGAGATGAATGTGACAGATGTCAAAGATCCTGCATAGTGATGGTGAAAATATTTTGTCCTCAGGCATCCTTGTTTTTCTTTCTAGGTTATGCAAATTCTGCTCATTATACAGTATTTTATTTCCTCCTGATGTCTCTGTTTCATCTCAATATTGAGTCATTTGTGTTCTTATAAAGCAACATATATGCACATATATATATATAATGTTGTTATTGTGACTTCAACAAGCACATAAGTGAACCAGAACTGAACCGACATTGCGTTCACATGTTTTGCGTCTTAATCACACAGTTGTCTGTGTCAGTTTGATAGTGATTTGTTTCATAATTAACCATCTATACAGAAGCCAAATAAAATTGAAGTTGAAACTGCAAGGCCATCTATCACTTGCATGTCAGCTGCTGTCAGGTGCTGAAGTGTGTGTATGTGTGTGAGCTGCACGTATTTCAGGCTTTTCTTCATCCTTCAGGCTTTTGCGGTGTGGGTGCAGAATTTGCATAACGACATGGAGTGATTGCAGAGCATTAATAGGATTAACCATCACAGACGTAGTTGTTTCATGAATGACCACTACCTAAACTGCGAAACACAGCACACCCCCCTCTCACGTCTGAGAGGCCTAATTACATAATGTGCTTATTTTGCAAATCTGTCTGTAAAATACTACGCCTCTGCACTATTTATCAATAAATTTAATCCAGACTTGCAAGAAACAGGATTTCCTGTACTTACAACGCCAGACCTCCCCAGAAAGTCTGGAGAATCTGGCCCCTGTATGCACATTAATTGATTTTTAGCCACTAGGGGACAGAAAAAAGACTCTAAAACAAGCAGTCAAACACAAAGAACTCATATAAGATCATCTTGTAAAGTTGACATGTAGCTTGCAGTAGCTTGCTTCAACATCTTGCAGTTGTATACCAATATCATCCTGTATTTGTGTTTCTTTTTCCCCCCAAAATACTAAAATTCTTTCTCTGTTTACCTTTGCTCTGGTCTCCACCAAGTCATGAGAAAATATCAGGTTCTTCAACTGCTGGATGTTTCACTGTTTTGTAGTGTCTGTAATTGCATTAGTTCATAAATGACTTAAGTTTGGCTTGTTAATTAGAGGTCTCTATCTTTGGACTTTTGGTCCCATGACCTATGACCTTTTTTATGGCATGAACCACCTGGTTTGATAACCTTCAAGACAACAATCAACCTATATAAGCTGTGAGTTAGGGTTGGCATTCAGAGGAGATTCACATTGGCTTCGGTCCCTCTCAGCAGCCATGATGCTTGTTTTGATGCTGTACTTTTCTGTAATAAACTTTTTTTTTATATAAGACAGTGTCTGCAGAGTCTTCTTCATCACCTTCACATCACCGCCACTTAATAAACTACAGTTTCACTGACTAGTTGCTAACATTGTCTTTCTGCAACAGGCCTCTGATGGGCACAGGTATGATGAGAGCAAAGAGGCTGAATTGCACCATAAATGTGCCATTAAAACAAAAAACAACAAGCTAAAAGATGTTTGACTGCTCTGGAGACCTGCAGCAGTGGTGCTATTTCTCTGTGGGTTTGTAGCTGTTTTCTTTTACCAGCAATTGTTGATTCAGAGGTTTATTGCAGAGTTTTATTTTATCTAAAGTTTTGGCATTTTGATTTTATTTTATACTACACAGTCAAAAGACAGGCAGGAAATGTGTGCTAACTACGAATAAAAATAATTATGCATCATCAACATGAAAATGATTTTATGGGGCTTAAATAATGCACTTTTCATTGCATACAATCACCGCCATCTGTCTGCAAATAAATACTGTACCACAAATGTCAGCGGCTACAGTTTTGAGTAAATTATGGGCCCCCAAGGTGTGCACATTCCTCCATCTTACATGCTTGAAAACACAACATTTTAAATGTCACTGCAGTTATGTATCAGAGCGCATCACAGTGGTTCAAAACCTGAAACACTCCTGTAACTTGCATGACAGAAACTATCCCTCAAGTGATTTAAAAGTTTTGTGTTTGGTTAACTATTGACCCTACAGCCTCCCTGTCTTCCTAGCCAGCCGAATTTCCTGAAAATGAGTAAGAAAAATGCTGTAAAGAAAAGTCAAAGAGCATCTTGCAGCTTTTTTGTTTTAAAAGAAATGAGTCCTTTTTGTATTTTACACATATACTGGATAAAAAATAGTGCACATAGTCATGGCCAACATCACTCATGGGTTTGAAGGCAGCTCTAAAGCCTCAAGTTTGGTATTTTAGCCGTCTCTTTCTTGGCCAGAAGTGACTATATTTGGATGAGGTGGTAGAGCTAACTCATGAGGAAAATGTTTAATGAGATAATGAATCAAGCGAGACGTAGGATCTGACTTCTTTTTGCAACCATCTGAGTCGCCCCCGCTGCTGGTCACTGGAAACATTACGGGTTTAAGACACTTCTGCACTGGCTTCACTTCTCAAAGCTGGAGGCTACGTCCACTTTTATTCAGTTTATCATTTAACGAGAAGTTTTTTTCTGCAATAAAAGATGTAGTAACTTGTCTGAAATAACTTTCAAAGTAATGTGAGGTGTTAAGCGTACCTAATTATACCCACATGTTGAAGTTTGAGATCTATCGCTTGCTCCTGGTTGTTCAGAAGACAGTCTGAAGTATTTCAAACCACCAAGCAGTTTTTCTTTTTTTTTTTTTACATTAAGCTCTTTATCTTATCAGGTGCATCTGGCCTTCCCTGCATCCTCCTGCAAGACCTCCTCACCTCTACATCCACCATCACATCCACTATACATGTGTAAGATCACAGCCAGTCCCTGATAAGAAAGATCTGCAGGATTAAGCCCTGTCTTAGAGGTTCCTGCACAGATTGTAAAATGTAAAGGCTCTCTACATGACATTTATACCTGAAGTCTCCTTTTGGTCAACGATGAATTGCATAGTTATATGTATTGCAATATGTTTTGTATATTTGTATTTTTCCTAAGAGTTTAAATAAGGAATTATCTTAAATGGGGATTTAGCCATTTATCTGTTCTGTCTGTCCAAGAGACGCAGTGTTGGATGATGGCACACTTTTAATTGTTTTAGTTTTATAACTTTCCGATTTGAAATAGATTTCTTTACACGGTGACTGACCACGTGTACAGAGGTGGGTAAGCAGGTAACATCTGAACTACTCAACAAAGCAGTCTGTTTTCAAGTATTCATGCATTTTTTATGTGTAAAAGTAAATACACCCATTAATAAGCATGTCTACAAAATGCATTAGTTATTGTAAAGACATTAGGAGGCAGTGTGATGCAGCCAGAGAAAACAGTGATTGCAGCAGATTTTTGGCTCCATCTTTGAGTTTGATCATTGGGAATGTGAATAAACTTTCTGAGTTGCACACACCCTACAACCTGTGCCCTTCGAAGAATCCTTCGAACCATAAAATAACACCTGAGCCAGCTCTATTTGTTGAATGACGGCTATGAGAGGGAGTTAAAAGTTCCTTATCATTAGTAAGTGATTGGTAAGTTTATTATTTTCACATTTTCTTCCCAAAGAATCACAAAATGAGCTTCAGTGCATATTCACCAGGCAGCCGCACCCTTCACCTTCAATGACTGACTTTTAAAATGTATTTGAATGAGATGCATCTTTATAAATGAGCAACATAAATGTTATTTAATTAGTGACCAAAATGCATAATCAATAATAAGATGTAAATTTCATATTTATGTTGCTGATGGGTCATGTATTTCTGGCCTGGAGTGCAGGAAACTTTATTTTAAGTTGCCCAGATGCTGTTTGCTCCTCTTCAGTAGGGTGAAGATTAGACAGCAGCAGCACTTATACGGTATATTCACTCCTTCAGGCACTTAAATAAAATGGCATTTCAAGTAGGTACAGTACACACAACAGCTATTTTATACAAAAAAAAATCCAACTGGATGTCCAATCGAACCTGTAATTTTTAAAAATAAGTCTGTCCCACCGCTTCCATCCAGCAGAATGACTTGACAGAGCCCAGGCTTGTGACCTTTGCCCTGTGGGATTAAGAGCCTCTTCTGCTCTAAGGCGTACAGTATGTGTGGAGAGTCTGATGTGATGGCTGTGTGTCCTCGCAAAAACCTGCTGCAACTCCTGAGGCTAAAAGTGCATCACAATGGCTCAGCCATCATGGTGCCGTCTAAGTGTGCATCACCTTTGATCACAGCGGCTCAAAAACCAGACCCCAACGGAGGCTTCACTGACCAGGTGTCAGTGTTTTCCACTGGTTTTCATCGTAGTACAGTTTCTCAGTTTAACTCAGTCAGGCACAACTACGTGACAAAGTGCATGTAGTTGTAATCATGGCTCAGTGAAAAAGGTTGAATCAGATGCAAATTGTAGACAGTTAAAGGAGTGTCACTGTGAAGAGGATGGGAGGCAGTCAGACATGAAGAGGAGCACGATGAGAAGCATTTACTCAGTTCCTGTGGTAAAGAGACCGGGCTTCCTCGACTTGTGTTACATCCGGATGAGTTACATCCGATTGAATTTTATGAAATCGCTCCCATGACTTGGATACAGGCGGTGGGATTGAGCTCTCATTTGGGAAACACTGATCCTTTATATCCTCGTTTATGTAACTGCTGGGTGAAATGATCCAGGCAGCGCCGATGGAGGATGCTGCTGCTGAATTCAACGAGTACAAAAACAGTGACAGAGATGTGTGAGCATAAAACGAGTAAAGATAAGTTTCACTTTATGTGATACTGCTCCTGTGGTTTATGCTGACAATCCTAAATGAACCTGCCCTGCCTGGTTTTCTGCCCCATGGGTAAATTTCGGATCTGGTTTGACTGAAAATTTAGGTGGCTTCATGGATGATTTGACAATGCCAAAAGGTTTGGGTTGTTTCGGAGCTGGCGTGTCGATGGGTGTGACAGTCGGGCAGAGGCCCCCGGGGAGGCCTGGGGGCCCAAGCTTTTTCAGCAGAGCTCTGAAAAACGGTGCAGATTTCCAGTTTGATACGAGTCTTGTCACCGCTTGACTCACCCCTCTTGTGGATCACAAACAACAATTGCAGCTTGTTGAGAGAGTCCCACATGTGTGTCCTGATAAAGCATCTCATTCAGTGGCAGCTGATGATGATACACACGCTGAAAGCTTCGCTGAGCTTTTTGTTTTCTTTGGCACACATTTGGCAGTTGCCACTTTTACTCACTCTGAAGTGGGAACCTTGGTGGCATTTTGTAAATGATATTATACAATTGGGTTTATTGTTCCATTAAAAGTAGAAGTTTTCTTCAGAATATAAGGTTTGGATGACTTACTCAAAGTTTAAAATATATCCATGCTGTCATGTGTACATTCCTGTTTGTTAAAGGAGACTCTGGATCTACTGGACAATGAGGGTGATGGTAAAAAAAAAAGCAAAAAGAGGGAACAAATGAAAGAGTGTCCACAGATATCTGACTGACAGACTGCAGAGCAAAAAGGGCACTACAATTCTCTTTTGGATTAGATTACATTATATAGGTGTTTTTTGTTTTGTTGAAAAAAACTTTTTACTTTGCACCTATCTGTATATCAGTATATGACAGAGCAGCACTATTGAACTATGTTTACTGCTTTAAATATCACCCCTCATTCAGTTTTTTGTTAAAATAATGCTGAAATGTCTCAAAAACTCTCCAACCAACAGAACCACAAACACAGAACAGCGGCCCCTTTCAGATTGTGCAGTGCAGATTGTCAAAACATAATCTGGTCAATTAGGATTCAGGTAATCCTCAACAGCAATTGGCAACCTGGTACACT
>JBAJHX010000081.1:3311208-3333287 GCA_037176925.1 Amniataba percoides | reverse complement strand
AGTGCAGATTGTCAAAACATAATCTGGTCAATTAGGATTCAGGTAATCCTCAACAGCAATTGGCAACCTGGTACACTCAGCCACAGCTACACTACGTGCTGCTCCAGGCAAATAAAGACTTCAGATATGCAGACGTATGTATAACTTCATATATGACTGATGATGATGTTCTCTGTACACGTGGCAGAAAGAAAGAAATTAGATTAAAAAAGCAAAACAAAACTGCAATTCCACCACAATAAAGCTCATTCATAAATACAGTTTACTTTTTTGGCAGTTCAGAAAAATGCAGAAAATCCTAACAGTGAGGAAACCTTATATGACTTGTGTGGTTTTGCAGTTGGTGTGTGAACCCACAAGACAAAACATGAGGTCTCTAATTTCAACCTTCGACATCTTAGAATAAAATTAAATAAATGAATAAGATGAACTTGCTGTCCTTTGTCTCTCAGCGGCAGGGTAGAGGTTTCTGCTCAAAGTTCCCCCAAAGCCCTCGTGTTTCCTTCTTTCTCTCTCTCTGGATGAATGCCAGGAAGAGAGACACAGGCCAGACAGGACTACACCATAAGAAGTCGTGGTCTCGGGCAGCAGGGACAGCCAAGAAGGAATTACACCGTGAAGTGATCCTGTGACATTTCCCCATCTTAAATCACAATTTTGAGCGGGAATACAGCTACACTTCTGCATGGCCAGATGGATTTACGTGGACGTACGCTGTTTACCCAATTTACAGTCAGTTTACATATACTGCCTGTCTAATCTGAACCCATTACAGACTTAGCACTGCCACCAATTGTTTGCATAAGTCAATTAAGGCTGTTACTCAAGACGAAGCTATCAGCAGTAACTCACGTCTTGCAGAGTTCGTGTGCCTTCCAGCAAGTGAAGTTATCACCTTACACACATTCATTCATTCACCTTCAACTGAGGTGTCTTGTAAAGGCAATTCCGCGTATCACTTTCAATCGAGCACGTGAAAATAAAGTTAATAAGTGAAATGTCCACAAGTATGTCAGATTATAACCTACTTTCTCGTGTCAACAGGAAGTGGAACTGTCAGTGTAGCCAACACTAGACGAGCAGCAGGATTAACTGCACAGAAATAAACCACACTACCTTCAGGGCCGCAGCAGGTCCTGAAATTCAAGCTCTGTGTCAGTATGCAAAGCTGTAAGTGGCCCTGAGAGGATTAGACTGAGCATTTTCTGCTACATGCCCCCAAACTTGAATTATTACTGTAACCTCGTGTCTAGACAGCACGTGTATCAGACGTGTTTTTTTACTTGCACGTCTCACGCAACATGTACGCTGTCATTTTAATGTACGCGGCGTCATCGCTTCAAATCTATCTATTTCACTTTTTTTTCATTTTGCCAGCCAGGTAATTTGTTATTGCAGACATGCTGAATTTACTACAGTTTACTTTGTAGTTTATTGTTTTATCATTATTTATGGTTTTAATTATAATACCTTAATCATTATAACTTAAACTTATTAACTTATTAAACTTTATCTTTCTTGATATTATCTGACCTTGTTCTTTGGTCTTACTATTTCTGAAAGGATTTATTGGGATTTATTTTTAGATAATAAATTGTGTAATCTTTATCTAAAAGAGTAAAGAACTAGTTTTGAATAGTGTCTTTGCTAATAGTGGCTAATGATTATTATTACAATAATACTGTACAATTATAAGAGCTGTATAGTAATAAAACACTACATGAGCACAGGTCATGTATCAAACGCAGCTTTTGACTTGGTTAACCATGTGTTTTGGTTTTTGGGTGAGTGTCGAGTGTGTTTAATGACATGCTATAAAACCTGAGAACTGCAGACCACATCTTGCAGACTCTCCATCTTGACATGTGCTAGTCTGGGCTTGATTTTTGACTGACTGCTTTGTCTGTTCAAAAGCATTTACTTTTTGAATGGACAGGTCCAGAGAGCAGTGAAACTCTGCTTTGTGTTTTTTTTTTCCATCAATCATGTGCTTCTGTGTTCATGGAAAAATAGGTCAGGAATGCAGCTGTTGGTGATAGAGGTAATTGTACATTAAAAGAAAGAACATTACCTTTTACTTGGATTTTGAGATCATTTCCTAACCAATGCCATTCACATGGATCCTCTATGTGGGGGGTCATTACTGTTTGATGAGGGAAAATAAAATCTGTAAATGCATGCAGGATGCAGTGAGGCTGTAACACGTGTAATCAAACTGCCTCGACCACCCCTGGATGTGGTCTCCTGAGCCAGGTGCACAAAAGACCAAAAAAACTGAAAGGCTTAGATTTTGTTACATGCACAAATCTCAGAGGTCAAGACTGGACTTTCATGCTTTAGTTACATATCATGTTTTGCGGACAAACTTTGTTCCAAATCACAAAAAAAAAAAAATAGCTGACATTCGAAGATTTCCAGACAGTTTTGTTGGCGAACATCCAAGAGACACAAGCAAAACCGAGACAAAGAATTCAGGCACGAATTAGTAACTATGGTTTTACTGTTGACAGTTATGTTGCTGAGAGCGTGACCTTTTTGATCTGACGATACTAAATATCATCTACCTTCCTCCCTCCTCCAGACGCTGTTCTGGCACAACAGCAGCTCTTTGGCTAACCTGTGAAATAACAAAACTGTTTTTATTGGCACACATCCACATAGATAATCCACCTTTAAAACTGATTGAACTTGTTGACTTGCTGTGCTTTTACTTCCCCATAAACCAGTAGAAAGTCAAGGTATTGTGAAACAATTGCCACAATAATAAAGAGCACACAACAGAGAATCAATTTTGACACGAACGGATCCAACTGACTTTTTTTTTTTTTGCCAGAGACGCAATAATTGTCAAGTAACAGACAGCAAGATCCAAAACATCCATGTTGGATTCTCAAAGAAACATGGAGGCCTTCAGAGCTGAAGACAACTTTTCCCTTCAAAGTGAGGAAAGCTTTTGCAGGTTTTTTTGGGAATCTCTAGAGAATTAATATGCAGCATCATAACGCTTTCGGAGAGAGTTATATTCTCTGCAAACATCTATTTTTTCATTTCCAATCAAGAATGAAAAAGGCTGAAATGCAGAATGTGGACAGTCCTGATTTGGGAGTATGAGTTTGTTGAAGTTTCAGTGTGTGCAGCAGGGAGTGGAGAGGAATGATGGGAACTGACGAGAAGGCAGGCTGGTACAAGAAAACACTAAGAAACTGGTTACCCGAGGTTACGTGACGTCGGGTCTAAAGCGTGACTACCACAGCGCCGAGGAGTGGATGAAGCAGCGGGGCAGCTCCACCGAAGGCTGAAGAGTCGACGGCAGGTGAGCAGACCTGGAGAGATGAGCAGCTGATTGCAGGCAGGTGCGTGTGAGGAAAAGAGCAATAAACCAGGAAATTGAGGAAGGAAGGACGGCACAGCCCACACACACACACACACACAAATGTAAGAAATTAAAAAAGGGACTGAATCCACGGACAATTATCCCCAAATTTCCAGCTCAGAGGCACATTCATGCATCATTTTGCTAATTATTTTAGATTTTTTTCAGAACATGCACTGTGAAATTCTTAACTCTCCACCAGCAGCAGCAGGGAACAAGCTTTAATAAACCAGCTGTCCGTGACCTGCCGAGCACTAAACAGCAAACAGACAAAATGATTCGCCTCTAACAAATGCGAAACATCCCCAGCTAAAGAACCCAGCATGCAATTTTAGTTGTTTGTTATCAACCCAGCATCTGGTCGACAGAAACAAAACTTCAGTGGGACTTTAATCCTGCTTAATGTCGATTATATTTTAATGCTGTTTGTTTTTGTAGCTTTAGGATTCGCAGAATATGTTTGGTCTCCACATGAAATGACGGTGTTAAACTTGAACTAGAATGTGTGTTGTCCTGTGAGTGGCACATCACCTAATCCTAACACACACACACACACACACACACACACAGAGTTTTACCCTGAAGCGTTAAAGGAGCTGTTTCTCACGCAGACTGTGTATGATCCATCCTCATCCATCAGTTTCCCCCTCGTGGAGCTCACCTCCTCATCAGCAGGTTGTTTCCCCACATAAAAGGAAGACACAAAACACAATAAATGCTCTGCCCAAACACAGACAATATACCAGGTGGAACAAGTTACTGCATCATTACTTGCCATCATTACCCCTTTCTGACCAACACGGGAGGCTCTGCCTGCTCTGGGATCTCAGAACATGGTGGAGGAGATAAACTGGCCTGTACGTTTCTTTAAAAAAACAAAAGAAAACAGCTGTGTGTCAGCTAAATTACTTTGTCATGAAAAGAAGAAGCTAATGTTAAACCAGAGGTTAATTAGGGAGATGCTGTTTTTTGGTGCAACAAGCAGAATAGCTTCTGAAGCACGACTCTTCACAATCACTTCACAATCACTTGACTAGAAGTCCATTGCACCACAGAGCCACTGTTTGCTGCATGTTTTAGTCTTTTCTAATGCATCAGGTACCTGGAAACTCACCTGGGCAGGTCAGTGAGGCTCTCCTCTCATTTCAAACATGCGATTACTAATGAGGTGAACTTGCTGAGTGGCTTGCTGTTGACATTTTGAGATGAAATAAAAGCACAGTCACATATATAATACACTTTTTTTTTTTTGTTTTTGTTTAAAATGTGTAAATAATCAAATATTCACCAGAGACTTTATAAAAAAAACAAATCCCATCCTATTCTTTGATTATGTTTGTGCTGACTATTATGCGCTGCTTTATTTAAATAATGTGTGCACTGGTTCACCGTGCACCGATGCAGCTGTGGCAAGGAGACAATGGAAACGGAGAAGTGAAGCGACTGATGAAGGAGCCAGATGGAGGTGGGGAGGTGTGCACGGGCGGCAGAGCACATGAAGGAAGTGGGAACAAGCGTGAGGCGGTTTCATTCACACGTTTTTACATGACTTTTGAGTAATTTCTTCTAATTGATGAAGTGGTGTTTCCAACTTTGCGGTTCAAACATTGAGTTAAAGTGAAGGTGTGTGCTCACTTTTACCTTACAGGATGATTTGCCGCGACGCTTTAGAAGTGCTTGACAGTTTTACAGCACCACTAATATGAACAACTGTAAACGCAAGACAACAAGCGTGCTATTTTCCCTTTTGATTAATCACTGCGGTTAAAACTCTCACAGGCCAACTGAAGAGTGAAGACTACTTGAGCTCTCTGTGTTGCAGTCTGCAGTCTGTCTGCCCCACAATTAAAACAGCTGTAGGCACAACAGTGCCATTTTAAAAAAGACAGACAGTGCATAAAGTCAGCAGGGATTTTTTGGCCACTTCCCAACAGTCTGTTTAAATATGAGACACTGTGCAGGTGGTGTTCAATGGTTTTATAGTTTATTAGGGCTTTGATGCATTAAATAGTTCCCTGTTTTATTCTCATAACAACTTCTCCCACACAATTCCTAGCAAGCAGCTTTATCTAATAATTACTGGCTCCAGACAACTGCAATGTTAATAACACTTTTATTATACTTTAAAACCAGAAAGAAATGAAACCACTCCTTAGAGCCGAGGGGAACTGTGAGTACTTTCACATTACACATAATCATAAGAATCCACTGTTAATATTAAAATGTATGACGAGTGCTCTTTAACCGCTCATAGACTGTCATAGATTACAAGATTACATTAAACGCAATTCATTTTAAACAGGTGGGGAAGAAGAATAACAAAACCGGAGCAACATCATGTTAAAGGAATAAATACTTGTAATCATATTAATTTAATAATATGCTATTAATTAAGAGATTAAAATGACTATAACAGGAGTGTGCATGAATATGGTGACACAAGACCGAAAGAAAGAAGAGAAAAAAAGACAAATGAGCAACGGCTGCATTCATGGGAGAAACCAGATCAGCACGACATCACATTTAATCACCATAACACGACGCAGAGTGACGTCAAACGTTGATACGTCATGGTATGAACACTGAGAAACATAACTGCTTTTTAGAGTTTATTCTCGCACATTTACGAGGGAGCGATAACAAAATTGCCAGACTCGGTCTCGTACCTGTTAACAGTCAGCTTACAAAGTCAGTCAGATGACTCAGGATCTCCCCGATAAAGTCAAGAAAACTTTATGCTCGGCTTTATTCTAGATACCGGTGGAATCTGTGCTCGTCCACAGCGTCTGCTCCAAGTCTCTAAATGTCTATAAACAAGTTAGAGCTCACGTCGAGTTTGGAATGTGCACATCCTATATCTATAGATCGTGACCTCTGACCTTTTCACCCAGAATTATCAGATCGAGACTCACCACTAGCATCAAATATGTGAGTGCATTTGGGCAAAAACGGAGAATTAATCAGTCGTTAATTCAGTTAGATTCTTGCGTTACGCTTTCGTCCAAACAAAGAGTTCTCCCACAGGATTCCTAGCGAGCGGCTTTATCTAATAACCGCTGGCTCCAGAGAACTGCGATGCCTATAATGTTTTACCTGCCAGTTTCCTTATAAATCACATGCTGTGTCTGGCAGATTGACGACAAGACATCAGATATGGACGCTGTTCCAGGAAGTTTTCCAAAGGAATTATTTTCGTTGTGGATTCCTTGTCAATCAGGACTAACAGCCAGTGTCTCCGTTCATTTTTTCCCCTCTGCATTTACTTTATGTCGAATCCAATTGTTAATATTTATGACCGACTTTGACTCCAGAATTGAATCCATGAAATATGCTGACACTGATTATCTTCTTCTTAATATAAAGCTATTAGATTTATCAGTGGTGGTGTATACGACACACACACACACACACACACACACACACACAGGGACTGACAGAAAACATGCATTACGTGACTTTCTGCAGACAATTTGGTTTACATGAAGAGGTCAAATAAGCGACACCGCTGGTATCCACAGAAAATGTGATTGCATTTTTTTGATGATTTTGGCTGACGGAGTAATTCTGCCGTTGGCTGCAGCATTTCACCTGCCCGATGGAGTAACACTACCCCAGCAGCTGACCGTGGGGGGCAGCGTCAGACTTCTGTAGCAGTGATGGGACGCCCGGCCTCTTTTTAGTGGGTCATCTCAGTTTTAACATCGCTCTTTATTTAATACCACGACTAGCTTTTGTAATTCAGTCCAAATTTAGCTGTTGACCTGTGAATAGTGCTTTTGCACATAGTTAAGATGCATCTTGTTTTCTGCTGTTTGCGTCCTCTTTGTGGATGATTTACAATTGTGCAGTTGCAGTGCACAATGGTCAAATATTATTCAGGCACACTGATGAGTCAAAATGGGAACCTGCCAATGTAAGTATCCAAGTTATTTAACAAAAAATACACATGGCAAATCTCTGTAGACCACACACGAGCACTGATATCACTGTTTGGTGTTATTTACTCTGAAAATGGAAGAAGGAACTTTATTTACTGTATTTAATCAAGTTACTGATAAGCTTTTGCACATTTCTTATCTTTTTTAATGATTCTTTTTATGATTTATTTTGATTTGATTTTTTTTTGCTCACATTTGTTGCACATTTGCTTCTTCTGTATTGACACTGCATTGCAAGTTTTCTTATTGTACAAATAAGACTGTCTCAAAGCTTTCTCATTTATGAGTTAACATTTCTTGTTGCAAGCCTTTTTTTTTCACATTTTTAACAAATTATTGCTTATAAAAAAAAATGATGCTGATAAAATCGGGCATTTCCAAAAACACATCTCCAGTGTCTCCGGTGTTAAATGACAACAGTGGAATCGTCGTGTCGGCTCCCAGCGTTCACCTCAAGGAGCTGACATGTTTGCGAGTGACACACACACACACAGTTGTTGGGTATATTCATTTTGTTTATGTGATTCTTTTCTGTGGAATGTAAAAGACTCTTTAGGTGAACAATTCAAGAGACTGACTGCATAAAAGTTTTTTTCTTCAGGGATCCATTTTTCCAGTTCCACAAATATTTCATTTTTGATCATTCACCCATCATGAGATCAAAATAGTTCAGCTCTTCTGCCCATGAGCTGTCATCAGACTGATTCCTTTCATAATGTGTGTAACTGATTTAATGCTTCCTTCTCAGAAACTCAAATTATTGGGGAGTATTTTTTTTACCATCACCGAGCTTTAATGGCTGATATTCATTATCAATGTCATGTTGAGGTCGGGGAAGATAAGGCCAGTGGTTCTTGTTTTTACTTGGTAATATTACTCAATAAAAGATTAATTGCCTCAGCAGATTACTGAGATATCATTTTCTCAAAGTGACGCAACATCGTATGTCAGCTGATCGACATCAAATTACTGCTGTTGTTGTATTTCATTTCAACAAAACCAAGGAAATGTGATGCAAAGACTGTGGAGGTCTTTATTTCATCCTCGCTTGTTAGTACTTTAACAGCCACTTTTCTTTTGCAGTTTTTCCAACTCTTGCATAGAGTTGCAAATGAAGATGTAGTTAAACCAGAAAATCAACCACAAATATGCAGTAAATCTCTGACAGTTCAACTAATACCAGATTTTCAGAGTGACTCAAGGAGTTAAATTACTTTTTGGACAATTTTTGTGCCATAAAATAATTTTGTGCCATAAAAAAATGAGGATTTATTTAACTTTAATTTCTTTTGTGTTTGTTTTGTTCAGGACAGGTTCAGGTATCAACAATATCAAAGAAGCTGGATTAAATCTGAATATGCACAAATAAATATTAGCTGAATATATTATGTCAACTAGTCATTGATTATTTCCGTTACCTTGCTAACGTCCTACTCAGTGCAGTATAAATATTGGTAGCAGTATTTTCTTTTTGGGCAATGGGTGACAGTTTGCTCCTCCAACAAAATGTCGAGATGAAATCAACGTCTGCTAAAGAAACATCACAAATGTTTGTCAAACTTTGTCACGTTTTATCATTCGACATCACAACTGAAGTGTTTATTTCAGTTTATAGTTCTTAAGGTTTTTGGAGACATAAAGGTGTCAGTTGTCCCTCCACCTGCCATGGTTGGAGACACTATTGTGAAATTTATCTTGTAATTGGTGTTTGTGGTTACACTTGAATTTCATTGAATGCAGTGCCAGGAAGGGTTTGTGTTTTTTTCATTCATCTGGCATGATTGTTGGCTGGGCACCACTCCGGTGTCACCCACAGTATCACGCACAACAAATCTGACATAACATCTTGCACAATCTGCTGAAATTTAAGGAGAGTATTTTCTTGATAATATCAATCAGTCTTCCTTCCCGTACTAGTTACACAACAGCATCGGGGCGCAGTTTCTCACGCATGTTGTATCTTCTGCTTTTATCAAGGTGAAGGATGACTTTTTTTTTTTTTTTTTGATGACCTGGCAGTTATAAAAAAAATCTTATTTTAAAAGAGAAGTGAGAAATAAAAAAAGGATCTGCTCAGGTTTCCAGTAACATTGAAGAGGTGTTTACTCACAAATACCACCGTAATAAAAACCACAGTAACGCTGTGATTGTTTTTTATTTAGAGTCACATCTCCTTCCACTTCATACTGTAAGTGACGTAATTTACAGCAGCTGCACCAGCTTGCTCGCTAACTTTCTGTTCATTTTATTCCATGCAGGCAGCAAACAGCGAGTTTATCACGTTTAAAGCAGCTGCCCGTTGTTGCTGTCGCCAGACTGATGAAGCAAAATAAAACAATGTGCAATGAGGGTGGAAAAGGCTCGAAGAGACAGGGGATGTCATTCATAGTTGTTCCTCGTTAATGTCAGAAATACTGTTTAGTAGGAACCTTAAGGTCTCAAGAACATGTTGTTACAATAAGTATAGGTGAGGTGTGGTTGAGGTCAGGAAATAACAACTGTGTAGAGTATTGAAAGGTCGCGCCGACCCCGACCTTTCTTGACCTGCATGATAAAGAAATCACAGCACTTTCCTGTGGTGGAATAAAACCAGCGACTGTAACATTCACATTTCCCCCCCTAACTATACTCTGTGCATGCTATTTAAATAAGCAAGCTATAAACGTAATGAATGCAGTTTGTGGTCAGGGCTGTAAAGCACTAACACACACTGTGAAAAGTACATTGAGACTTTTCTTGAACAGCAGTGTGGCATTTAGATAAACAGATTTATGTTGAACACAGCAGCAGACGGCGAACATATCGTACAAGGACAGTACGCGACTCACATTTCACCAGCACGCTCGCTCGAACATGTAGATGTAAAATAGATGTGACACTGAGGGCCCTTTCTGTGGTACTGCCTGTGTTAAACATGATAAAACATGTTTTCTCACCACACAAATGTGGAGCACAGCTTCGTTTATATACCACAAAATAACCTTGATTTTACTTTAACTTTGGCGAGAAAGAGAAAAAATGTTATGTTATATTTAACTTAATGTAACAGAGAGATTCATTATCAATGTCATGTTGACGTTGGCACAGACAAGGGTTGTGGTTCTTGTTTTTACTTGGTAATATTACCCAATAAAGCCTAATTGCCTGAGCAGATTACTGAGATATCATCTTCTAACAGTGATGCAACATCGTATGTCAGCTGATCGATATCAAATTACTTCTGCTGTTGTATCTTATTTTGACAAAAACAGAGTAAATGAGACTGTGGATGTTAAGTTTTAGGCTAATCTGACAATTAGACTGAAAAAAATGAACGTAATGGGCAAAATATAAACATGAAGACTGAAACCTGCACCATCTTTTGCTTTAATCCCCAACCTGCCGGTCCTGGTCGAAATTTGCTGATGACTTCTCATCATTTTCCTGCAACTTCAAATATTTTACCCAAATCTCAAATCTGGTTTTTGACACTTTTATTTTTACAAGTGTAGTTCTAACTTCCATTTTTCTTCTTGTTTTTTCGAGGTGTAATCCTAAACTTAAAATGAACTTTCCTCATAGGGAGTATTAATCACGCTGAATATTTCTTCAGATTTTAAACGTGGAGTTGCACATTGCTAACTCGAGTGCTTGCCACTTTTAGCTTCTGCGTGCAGGGATCTGATACCTTCAGCTCAGAGATGGCAGGCATCCAGGACGAGTCACGTTTGCGGTGGATGATTAAACCCGCGGCAGATAATACCCTGAAAGACTTTCTTTAATACCTCACGTTCAGAACATTGTGGCAAAAGGTCCCTCTTCACTTAATGAACAGTCACATCTGTCGATACAACTCTATCCTCATTAGGACTTGGTAATCCTGTTAGATTTATGCCAACGAAGGTGCAAGGCCAGACAACCATCTTAAATTTATATCTGTGCAACTGGGCTGTTCTTTGACCCGGTGATGGTCTTGTAGTCGAGCTTGGCTCTCGTCCCGACCACATGGCTTTCACATATGTTACTTGCTGTGTGTGGCTTCGTTTTAACTGCTATGTCACAAGGGCGGCAGCGCTAATCACTTCAATGCACATATCATATTGAGACTGGACTGTACAACCAGATGCACATGTTGGCGGCAAACTCAGTAATATCTCAATCAGGATGTAATAAAGTGACACTTACTAACATTTTTATTTTGAGTGCTTGGAGATCTTCAGTCTGGGTTTCTTTTAATTTCCTATAAAACTGACAAATATTTTGCTGAAAGAGATGTCTTTCTTTTAGAGAAGAGCTTTTCTGCATGTTTATTATACAACCTGATAATTATCTATAGTATAATTATAATTATTAGTTTTAAGACCTTCAGGAGAGAATATGTCAAGTAAATCATACATGTAGAGTGAAATCTTTTGCTTCAGTCTGCTTTTCATTATTTCTTTTTTCACGCTAGATAACTAACAAATTGATACGACTGTCTCACTCAAATTAAAATTTGTGCTGCTGATTAAATAGCTGATAATTATCAATATCAAATTCATTTCAGTGTATGATCTTTCAGGCACACACCACTGAAACATAGGTGTGTACCAGTTGGTGAGCATTTGATTAAAAAAAGAAAGATTTGGGGGTTAAATCAATGTGTTGAAATGATAATTTTTTTTATTTCATAGAAACATCAGCTCACCATCATCTCACTCTCAGTAACCTTCAGTTACTTTGAAAGTGTGCATGGACCGGGTGTTTGTCTTCATACTATAAAGACATATACAGACAGACAATAAATACCACAGGAGATTAAACCTCTTGCAGTTCATCTTAATCACCAGATTTCTTAAACTATCTGAAAAAAGGCACCAGATAGGCTAATCTGTAAAAGGAGATTTTCAAGATTTTCATTATCAGTGGGAAGTAAAGACGGAGACAAAACATCAGTCAGACATAAACTTCAAAGCATCTTTTTAAAGAAAAGGATCTGGAAATGCCAAAACACATGAACGCACTCATGCATCAGTGTGTTAACGCAGACACATGCCTGAACCTCCCTTTAATGTTTAGCCTAAATTTTCCATTAACCCATTTAACCTTCACTTCAGTTGTTATCAGAACTGAACAACTTAATAAGATGCTGGAAGATGAGTGGAAGTTAACAGGAATAAACAAATTTCCACCATTACTTCAGTGTGGTGCAGGCGCCACACACACCCTCATACGATCTTCAAAAGCCATGTTATAATGACTGAAGTTGTACAGACTGTAAAGTTCCTCGGGCTGAATTGGATTGAACAAAGTGTAATCATGATCGTGAAATAATAACAACATAATTAGTGCAGTTTATTCTTCTTAAATGCCGGTGCTGCAGGCTGTAGATGTAATTAAATCAAATTAAATCAAATTGTAACAGAACTGCTCTGAACCTGCATCAGATACATTTTTATTATTCTGTGTGATGTCAAACCAAAGCCCAACAAACCCCAGTTCTTCTTCTTTTTAGCGATTTTTAACTAAATGGTTCAGAAATCTACTGTTTCTCTCATAGTGCCATTTTAGGCTGCAACTGTTTTCAGTGTAAAAGCTCAAAAAATCCACTGAACTATACAGGCTCAACACTAAACACATTTAATTACCAGAGGAGCACTTAGAAGATAAATGGCCAAATATTTCCCCTTTGTGGACACCACAGAAGGGAATTAATGTTTAATTGTCATTAATCATGTTGCCAGAAACTTCAAAAGATGATGTTGCTGCAAGTGCCAATGAGCAAGTGCTTACATCTCAACTTTAAACAGCTTAAATTTTTTCTATATAATCACAAATTCCCTCAAATTCATACGTAAACAGCTCTTTAAAATGTTCATATCAGGACTGAAACATGTACGTTTGATGTAATGAATAAATAAAACTAACCTGTACCGTATTTTCCGCACTACAGGGCACACTGGATTATAAGGCGCACTGTCAATGAATGGTCTATTTTCCATCTTTTTTCATATATAAGGTGCACCGGACTATAAGGCGCATTACACACAGTACGTATCACTCCGCGAGGCTCCTGACTACGGTGGCTGTAATGCTCCAACAATCCATCAAGCAGCGCAGCTTCGTAGCTTACCAAAGTCGGACTAAAACATTTTGACAGATTTATGAGCACCGTGTACCACATAAAATCGGTTCAAGGTCAGTAAGCACAACCAGAATTCATATATAAAGCGCACTGTAGAATTTTTAGAACATTTAAGGATTTTAAGTGTGCCTTATAGTACGAAAAACAGCAACGAATCTAAAATCGCACATTGAAAGATGATGAAAGTCTTTATTAACCTCAGAATTAATTTCACAACAATCCTTTACTGCCGCAGTTATAAGTTAAATAAATCATTGTACAAAAATTAGTAAAGTTACATATATTTAATGTAAAAGCATCATTTCAAAAAATGACTTCTATACAGTGACAAATCACAAAAAGAAATATATATATTTTATATTTTAAATTCAACTTTGCATCAGTGACGTGTTTTTGTAAGTTTCTGTTCCTGATGAGGTAGTAATGATGGTACTGAAAACATCTGGCTTCTGCAGATTGATGACACATTAACTGAATACTGACTCTGCTTCTGAGTCATTGCTGACTATTAATAAAAAGTTAATTAATTTCTACATGAACGTCACTTGAACTGTTGCACTGGTGCAGTTCTCGATTATACGGCGTCTTTTGTACAGAACCTCACTGTACAACGTTGAGGATTATTATATTTTCTGTTCCCTCAGAGTTGTATGTTAACCAAAGCAAAGAGGGGCAGTCCGGTCCTGCATAAGCACCCTTATGTGTGCAGTCTGAATGGGAGTTTCAGGTGCACACTGGAAGATTAAGGCCACAGCTGGTCGAGCCCAGGCTGCATAAAGATGCTGTGGACACGGTCCTTTAAAGGCAAACAGTAGCTAGTCATACAGTATTTGTGGCTTGATGCAATTAAACGACACTGTGTCCTAAGATGTTGTCATTTTTAATGCAATTTCTTTTTTTACTTCTTGTTTTTTACAGTGCTCTCCAGATACTGTTTGGCTTTATGAGGGCAGTATCTCTCTCTCTAAGGCTTTTTACTTGGAAGTCTCCTGCTGGGTGGTCCTGTAAGACGGGAGGAAGGGCAGGTACTGAAAACATCGAAATCGCATCAAAATGCCGTTGCAGAAAGGCAGATTGTAGCACGAATGATCACACATGGATTTGTTTCCTTCTTGCACTTTGTCCCGCCAGCTCTTGATGCCTCGTTCTTTGTCGGTGCCTGGGAAAGAAGCATGCAGTTAGGTGATGATGTTATGGCTTGTTTAGTGATTTTTTTTTTCTTTTCTGTATCATACCTGGTATGGTGTTGTCCAGGATGAACCCAAAGAAACCTCCGATGAACATGTGAGTGGTAAACAGCACGACGATCACTTGGTCGAGCTCTTTTATGCCTTCAGACAAAGAGGAGAGTAGATCATTTGTTGTCGTTTACGACCCCTCGGTAGCTCGCGAAATAACAGTGTGACAACTGTAAATCGTGTAGGAGAGATATTCTTTCCATCCCTCCTCCTCCACGCAGAGGTCAGAGGTCAGGTTTAAGGTCTTCCTGTTAAAAGGGAAATAAATACAGCCTCCCCCAAACACCAACAGTAAATGGGATTTAAATCCTGCAGGAGACTACGAGAGCTGATCTACACGATGTGGCTCCGAAGCTTTCTGTCTTCTCTGGCCAGACAAACCAGACAAACATTGTTATCTACAGACTTATATTGGAAGACACAAGACTTTTTGCGTAACTGAAGTAATCAAAATTTCTGCAGCTTTTCTTCAGATGGAACTGACTTAAATACTAATAATACTTTTTTCTGTTCATTCACTTCACAGAAAGACGTATTTTCCCAATTTAGTCCAAATGACATCCGGCCAAAGGGATCATTCTTCTCAAGTAACATTTCTCTAAACCCTCATTATAAGTCAAAGTTTCACTTTCTATAATAAATATGGTTAAAGCCTGGGAATGATCATGGCTGTTGCACATAAACAATGCATAAGAAAAAGTATTAGTATTTCAAGTCATTTCAATAACCAAGGCAACAACCCCTCAGATGTTTTTGCCCAATGCAATTCTTTGAGGTCCACTCTTAATCTCTCTCGCTTTCTCTGGTTAATCCAAGGATTTCACTGTGAACTGTGATTTTTTTTATTCAGTTCTTTTTAATTCTATAAGCACCACAAACCACAAACAGAATTCCTTCCTCCTTTTTATTTGGGCGGCGTCATGAGTCTCAGAGGTGGATCTCAAACTCGCCAAGAAAAATACAAACAATCTGCACAGCTGAATATCATTTAAGGTATGAAAAAATATCAAAATCTTATTGTGACGCTTGGGTGAGTTGACTTTAAGTTAAGTCAATGATGAAATATCCTCTTACTCTGTTAACTCTTAATCCGCCTTTGTATAGTTTAGCGTAAGTATTTACAACACTTTTGAAGTGAATGTTGAGGAACACAGAAAACTATTCTAGAAAACAGTGAACTTTACTTGCACTGGGCCACACAGCAGACTCAAAGAGTTGTGACGATGGGGAGCTTTGCCAGCAGGACTCCACAACAGAGTCCTGTGAAAGTCTGCAGGTCTGCAGACATTCAGATATTTGGGATGTTTGCAGACCTGGGATGTGATTATGGAGGTCGCTTGGTGGCCCTCCAACTTCCTGAGTCAGAGTTGGCCTTTCGGGTGGCATGTGCTACCACTAGCACATGGGTGAACACAGAGCGCCATTGAAGACGTGGATGCCCGCATGTCCAGCGCTTGCTTTCATAATGCCCCTCAGGCAAAAACTGCCTAATGAAGTTGTATCAAACAGCGCTGACGTAGTTTGACTCAAAACACGCTCTTGTTCAAAGAGCCCATCCCAGCGCACACATGCCAGCGCCCGCCCACACACACACACACACACACACACACACACACACTGCCCAAAGACGGAGCAGTCAAAAGTTCAAGGCACCCGCTGAGTTGATTTTAAGTCCCAGAGCCTGTAGATCTAAAGACGCCTGGGTGAGCAACAGTTTGTTTACAAAGCGCGCTGACAGGCGTCCTCTCGCATGGAGCCATCAGCTGAGTGTTGAGTCTTGTAGGGGGAGAAACTTTGGGGGCAAGAGTGCTTTATCTGAGCTGGGCGGCTTACAGCCAGTGACATGGCAACTTGCCAAGAGGATTGGGAGGTAAGCAGCCTAGACCTGAGAAAACCAGACAAGCCCTCATGCCCAGTGTTGAACTCTGGATTAGCACTTTCCTGGGAGACACTCGCATCACATGACTCATGGGATCAAGGTCTTATGTCTGCAGAGAAGAGCTGTTTAATCTTAAGGATTGCTCTTTTGATGGCACCTCATGGGGGGGTCGGTCACAAAGACGTTCAAATCAATGCTGCATCAAAAGCGGGGAGTCATCAGCTGATAGCCTGCGATTGATCTCAGACCCGTAAAAGGTTCATACGGGCCGAATCTCATCTGCCGGATTATCAGAGTTGGTTCTACCTGTAACGTCTGAGTCTGTGTGTCTGCGAGTGCACGTGTGTGTCATGGTTATGTAATGTACCATGGAGAGTTTTCTTTATCAATATCTTTTTATTTTTTCATCCACAGTTTTGTTTCCCCAACCAGTGATAGAAAAGACATAATCCACTGGATTTTCACTTTGCAATTTGACATTTGTAAACGCTGGTGAATACGACCGCCACAAAGGTACAACTAAACCCAGATTAAACCCAGAGTTAACTCAGATTAAACCCTGAGTTAACTCAGATTAAACCCAAGAGGTGATGTGTGAGAAATTTGCACTCAGTCACCTGTGTACCCTAATTCTCTCCCATTAACCCTTTTCAAGAGCTGACAGGTTTCACAGTTAGATTCACAAATAATTATCATAACTTACTATAATTCATGTGACACCGCAGGTGAACTTTCCATTTCACAGCTGTTCAGACAGCGGCAGAGCAGAGGTCAAAGTCAAAATGTTTCTATGCTCAAAAATGGATAATTATTTCACCTTATTGAAGAATTCATGATTCTGTCATCAGCAAGAGACAGTAAAATGAGAAAAAAGGGAAATTAAAATGAATGTGTTTTGTTAATATTATAAAAACTAGAAAAAGTGATCCTTCTTTTCTTTTTTTCCAGAATGAACCACCCCCCTTTTTTTGGCAATCAACATCAAACAATCTGCTCCCAGCTACTGTCATGTAAAATCAATCAAAAAAACAGATTATTACATTTTACATTAACAACACACCCACAGCCTGAGCAAAAAGAGCCTTGTGAATGTGTAATGGCTCAAGACCAAGACGGTAAAAGCTCCATCAGTGCCCCTTACAGGCTGAACGGCCTCTTGCACCCGACCTGACCCACGTGGTTTGGTCTGACTGCCTGACCAATCAGACGCAAACTTATATTTCTCCCCTCATGCTGCCTATATGAGGGTAAAATCAACAAAACAAAACAAATTTGTGCGTCAGAATCAGCCGAGACGAATCAGACGTCTCTCTTTGCTTCTTTGAAATCTAGGCTAAACACTGAAGGTAACCGAGTGTTTGCCATCTGGGCCTGTCGGATTTGGGAACACCTTGGCTTCAGGAGCTTAGGCTGGCAGAACCGCTGCCATCTTCCCGAGGATAATCTGTAAGTGAAGCAGTGGGAGCCTCCCTCTCGCTGTCGATAGAAGAAATGTACGAGCCTGGCATTGCTTCCTCTCCTTTCAAACACGCAGAAGACATCCGAGAGAGATAAACATCTCAGTATTTTTTTAGTTGAGTGTCACCAAATGTTTAACACAAACGTGTGAATACTTCTTTTTGTTTGTTTGTCGGGCCCATTGTGAATGTTATAAGCTGTTTCATTCTGGACCTTTTGATAGTTTTGACGGTGCATCAGATAAAATCTTACATTGTGCTGAGGGTTTCCAAAAAAACACTCACACCTGATGCGGGTGCAGATGAAGGATTAGGGGCTGGTATGCACTTATCTGGGAGGCAAACGTGATAAAATTGCTGCTTTTCAAGACTAAATACATTTGTTTATGTTGGTGGAAGTAGTCATCGAGTGTGTTGTCAATTCCAGAGACTGTGTGTGTGTGTATGTGTGTGTGTGCGTGAGCAGTGCATAAATCACCTGTGTCAATGATGCCAGGATTGGAGTGAAACCAGGTTGGTAAAACAAGGCCGCTGAAGGTGGAGAAGCCGAGGATGAGGAGGTTACGGGACGAGTTAAGGTCCACGTACTGGAGACAGAGAGACAGAGACAGACTTTGTTGTGTTATTCTGCTTTAGCTGGCTGCCATCTCTGTTTTGGATTCAAGCTGAAATTGGATTAGAAACAATGTGGAACCTCAAAAAGACCATGTTTTCATTTTTATGTGTCTATAAATGTGCTTTGAGTGGTAAATTAAATTTAAAAGAGGCGTTTTTTGGGTGCCATTTCACAACATGACAGTGATGTTTTAAACCAAGAGAGAAACTGACATATTTGTTCATCAGTGAGGAATCTTTTTACTCAGATCAGTTTTTTTAAATATATTATAAAGTTAATCTGAGCATTTTGTCTTTTTTTTTTTTTTTACCTTTGACTATGACTATACTATAATGTTTAGTCTTCATACAAAGACTCGTGAAAAAGAGTTCTGTATTCTTGAGTTAAATTTACTGGCAACCCCCCCCCCCAAAAAAAAAGTTTTTAGTGCTCATTAAAAAAGCAGTTTGAGACATTTCAACAAAAAAAAGCCAACAGTTACGGTTCAAGGCCAAATAAGAGAGCTGAAATACTGCGTAGGATTTAGCATCCTGAGATTTTATGTTTTCACGAAACGTTTCTGACAAATTGCTGCTCAAAATAACTTTTAAGTGTGTCTGTGGGTACAAAAATAAAATAAAAACGCATGGGAGCATTATTTCCATATGCATGCAGAGTTCCTGCAGTGCAACACTGCAGGATTTAATATCTGAAATAAACTGTGAATTTCTTTAAGGAAAAGCTGAATAATCACCTTTTATCAACCTTTTCATTTCAGCTTTAAATCGTGATTTTACTGTTTTCTTTTCTTACTTTTACCATTAAATCTAATCATCTGTTTCTCTGTTTTATTTGATTGTAATTTGTATGTCTGCAACCTTTGAATCTGTTTATTTCGTTGGTATTATTTTTACCCTAATAAGGTTTTTTTCCTTAATTGAGCTCTGAAGGGATCTTGTATTTCAGGTCAAAGGTTCAGTCAGAGCAGGCTAGACTCAGCGTCTACTTCAAGGACCCCTGAACAGGATGGATGTTTTGTGTTTAGGCTTTTGATTTTCGCAGGAGGGGGATGTTTTAACACTACCGTTATGATACGGTGTGTTGAAATGTTTTACCTGCAGGTTAGATATCCCCACTGCTGCAATCATTCCAAACATAACGAGGAACATTCCTCCGATGACCGGGTCTGGGATGGTGATAAAAACTGCTCCGAATTTCCCAAAGATCCCCAGGACGATCATCAGGATTCCCGTCGTCTGTAGGACCAGTCTGCTGCCAACCTGGAACGAAATGAGCGCGGAGACTTGTGATCTAGTGTATACAAGATGGGTTCATCTATACTCTCGTCATGCCAGCTTTATTTTTACCAGGACATTGTGTGAGGGAAAAAAGACTCTGAGCTTCCTTATTAAAACTCTTTCAAGTGATCGTATTTTGAGTTTGATGCAGACAGAGAAGGTGGCTTCGGAACAATAACCCTCAGGTCAAGGCCGCAGCGCCTATAAAACACAGTTTCGTGGGGTTTTATCGGAGGGGGAAGGTGCTGCTGAAGTTCTTTTTGACAGGCTTGAGTACATTAAAGTGACAACGTGGCTCGGTGATATATACTTTTTACATACCGTTCTGCTGAAACACTCTGTGAAAATGCAAATAACAGCGTGTGAAGTCTCTCACTTCAGCACTTCTTTGCCAAGGACGGTTCAGAGAGGCATCAAGGACGTTATCGGCTGTGCGATGCTGACGGCTGCTTGTTTCACGCAGCTGTACAGCCTCGCTGAGTCTTCTGCAGACGACAGTATGTACCTAAAGGTAACTTTTCACAGCCACAAACTGAATCATATTTATTGGCATCCACATCGGCATGAACATGTTCATCCATCCAGACATTATATGCACCGCATACCCTCACATATAGAGTCCAGGCACTCACAGGGCCAACGTAAATAGAGAAAACTCACAATAACAGGCAATTTCAGCGTTACCAATTCACTGCATGTCTTTTGGATTGTGGAGGGAATCCAGAGCACCCTGAGAAAACCCACAAAGGCACAGAGAAAACATGCAAACGCCACACAGAAGGACAAAATTCACTAAAATTGAATTTCTGCTCAAACAGAAAAAGGTCTGCAAGGAAACTGAAGTTGAAACCTTCTTCTTCTGGGCAGTATATATGACTATGATTTAAACTTTCAGACTGGTCCGTGTTTAGACAAACTAAACCTAAAGTCCATAATTAAAAGATCAAAATCATACCAGACTCTTCTTCTATCTTCCCTTAAACGATAACGCTGAACCTTGCAGGGGGTTTGATATATGATATACTCTGCTTATATATTTCTTTCTGCTTGTGGTTGACCGTTACGTAACTTGGAGAGTATTTTGAGATTCTTGAGATATCGTCAGCACAACTGTTACACAAACCATCCTTCACTGAGGGAAGAGGAGTAAGTAGAAAACAACAAATCTAATGAACTATTTTCTACAAAGAGCTTCATACTGAGCAAATACGATTTTCCATTTCAGTTCATGTCTAGAAATACCTTTTATTGTTGAATATACTACACTGATGGTGACCAATCAGTCTCATGATCATTAAAACTGGAGGCAATGCACATTATTATCCTACATGGGTCATGTGCAGACATGTCTCCTTTTTTCTCAGGTATTTTTTTTTTATTATTTCAACATTGTTGAGCCTCATAATTGCGACTTTCATTGCCAATGACAGCTTCATTGTAAATGCTGTGCAAATGACGATAAAAGAACTTGAACTTTTACACCATCGACACAAACCCAATGTCACCGCAGGAGAAACGGCCCCTTGGCTTGTAAAACTCTCAGCCAAACAGACATTAATTCCCCATAACTCGACATTATTTGTGCATTCCACAAGTCATTTAGTGTTCCCACCTTCAGTTCCACTTGGCACTTAGTAATACACAACCACGTGCGTCACATGTGCAGCATAAGTAATACATAACGCAGTAAGTCACATGAATGAGCTCTTGCGGTCTGGATTTAATATGACAAACGGCTACAAACAGGCGGAGAACGTGTGAATAATTCGAGATGATTCAATGTTTCACAGAAAATAAGGGATTAAATGTTACTACTATCCAAATCCTTGGCGATGGGCGAACCTTGACTCTCACGCACCGTGTTCACGTGACAGTATGAAACTTTATACGTGATTCCTTCAGCCTTTTAATGATTCTGATGTCATGAGATTTTGTTTGTAGAAAAAAAGAAAAATCATCTGTGTGTCGCGTTCATGATATCCAGAGTCATTCTTATTTACTTTCACTAGATTATACGTAAACCGTTTTTCAAATTGTCCAAAAAAAAGTGAGTACAGTCGCACTAACTAGAGGTGCTCCGATCAGGGTTTTTGGAGCCGATCACCGATTTTTGAATATTATCGATACCGATACCAAAGCCTCCAGTTTGCTTTTTATAGTGTGGGATTAATTATTGATTTATTTACTTAACCCTTTAG
>JBAJHX010000081.1:3290448-3310422 GCA_037176925.1 Amniataba percoides | reverse complement strand
TTGATCGGCAGAAATGGCACGTCCGATCAATGCCGATACCACGTGTATCGGCCGATACCGATCGGGTCACCGATCAAGCGGAGCACTTCTAGCACTAACACATTATTTTTTTCACTGTCAAGTGTTTTAACAAATACCTTTGAGTAATGTGAAAAGGCATCAGTCGTAAGGACAAATGATATTATCAGAAGATTAAAAATCTTTTTGGGTTTAGATAACATTTACTTTGTGGTTTGCTCTCAGAGATCTCATCGGTCTCATTTCCATCTGCAGCTGTTTAAACCACCTGCTGCTTTAATCTACCTGCCCAGCATCAAACAGCAGACAAAGTTAGAGACTAGCTGGTGAAGAAAGTAGGTAATCTAGGGGTTAAAGAGCCTACGATGAACATTGGCCATAAAATTCACCACTATACCAAAATGTTAGCCAGCACTGCTCTTACTGTGTCAGCTCGAGCGTCCACAAAGATTGATTAGTGTTGTCTTTTGCGTCACACACCTTTGTAATGCCAAGCGCTGCGATGTTCTGGCTGTAAGAGGTGGTGCCATTTCCTGTTCCCCACAGTGCAGCCAGGATGCAGCCGATGCCCTCCATGGCAATGCCTCGGTTGATGGCATGAGTGGGCGGAGGAGGGGCGCCGGATAAGCGAGCACAAGCATAGTAGTCGCCGATCGATTCCATGGTGGATGCCAGGATGCCCGCCATCATACCCAGCACTGAAGACACGCTCACCGTGGGCAGACCCCACTGACCTATGGGTACACAGAGGGTTTACTTTAGTTTCCACACAGCTTTTCCACACAACTTTTTTACTTTAAGAGTCTGAAATGTTGGCCCGAAATCCAGTCAGACCTTTGCAGGGTTTGTTCTAGCTCAAGCAGAATGTTCCACATTTTATTTTGGAGGAGGGAAAAGTTAGGACACGGCTACCAGGTGACCCGAGAGGCCAGGAGTGTTCATATCAGCGGGAGATTTATAGACAAGCAGAGGTGCACAACATCTTCCACGCCAAAAGATTACATGAAGCTATGCCAAATGTACTTGAACTGTTTCTGAAATATCTGGACACACCTGGATCTTATTTCCTAGAGATTTTAATACAATGAACTCACCCCAGAAGTCCCAGCAGACACCTAAATTCTGTTTTACAAACCCTCCATAAATAACTCTAAATGACTGACCAGGAGGAGACAAGCGACACAAGAAACCTGCTAAACACACTGAACACAAGACAATACAAGAAACACGAGGCCGGTGCCAGACGTTTCCAAATGATAACATTCAGGATGACAGTATCCTGAATGGATCATATATCAAATTAGTTTTTTTTTTCTTCGAAAGCATATAAAATACGTACTCAAGCAGAAATTCACAGATACAAATTAATAAAATGGCATAATTTTATAATCATACAATCCTAATTAAAACATTTTCATTGCATGCATTTTCAAACATGCAAAATATATGTCACGAATAAAAGACAAGCTGTGGGTTTATATCAGGATAGAGTGAAACCAGCAGATATTTTCTCACATATTTATTTTACTGTGTTGTTGTAATACCAAACAACAATAATACCAAATCCTGCCAAGAATAATGTGTTCAGAGATTTGTTAATAGGGAACTTGTGGAGTCTTATAGCATGGAAAAAAGAGTTTGTTGTTGTTGCTTTCTGCACAGTTGTTCACTGGAGGTTGTTGCTGGCTCAAACCTAGATTACAGGGTCTGAGTAAAGGTACCATCTGCAAACAGCAGGTGCCATGTGCAAATAATCAAAAAGTCATTCAACTCACTTTGCCATTCACATTTAGGAAAAGCATCAACCATGCAAGTGAGTTTTCCACAAATCCATAGATTGTTTTTGACAGACATATGCATTCAATACTGGGTGGAAGAAAGCCATTTTTTAAGGTACATCTATATCATTCTTAGAGGATGAAAACCATGAGCTGCTGAAATTCCTGTTATGACTGGTGCTGTAAATCAGCCCAAAGGTTGTAGAATTTTTCATAGAATTTATTTGGAAAAAAAGCAGCATATGTTCCTTGAAAGTGAAGAAACTCATGTTCCTGCCAGTTTAACTTTAAGGTACATTCTCAGGGGGTTTCTTGTCCTAACACAATTATAAAGACAAAATCTGTCATTTCACATTTCTATCATCATCCCCTTTTAGACACGGTGATATCAGGGGTAAATCTGATTATTTTCAACTTTTTGGCAGAACATTAAATAACAGTTGTGCAACCCTCAGCCTCACAGAAAGTCCTCTGTTGTTGTGGATGTTTGTCAAAGATAGGAATTTAAGGAGCAGACAAGGTGAACAAATTGTATGAACCATGATACTCAGCAGTTTCAAGCCTTTTGACAGTCAGAATAATTATCACATTTATTGCATATGACAGCTACTATAGGCAGCAATGATGCACCATCCTTCCACCCTTTAGACAAATACACACACAGATCTAAAATTATTTTGGTATTGCAATTTCTAAAATCACACTTTGTAAAATATATCCATAAAGTTGAAATGTGACCAGGTTTAATTTGATCAAGTATAGTATGTATGTCAAAAGTGTGTGTTAAAGTCTGATATTTATGCACAAACCTGGGTAAGGCACGTGGAACCAGGGCGAATTCGTCACAGCATCCAGGCTGATGTCGGTCCTGGCCGAGAAGCCGTACTCACTGGAATTTGTAGGAAGGACGTCAAAGATGGTCAGTAAAAAGCAGACCAGCCAGGCTCCACACATGCCGAACAAAGCCTGCAATTTGCCATCAGATGCAGAAAGTCTCAGTATATTCAAACAGAAGTTTACCCAGTACAGGATATATGCAGGTGAAATTCTTGAGGCCTGGTGAGGGGGTGTTCACTGCATGTTTTGAAGACTAAAAACTGCCTGAAAAAACTAAAATATTACACTCACCTACATATATAGCCTCACATAGCCCACACACAACATTACCATCCAGTTATCTGAGTTTTATAAAAAAAAACAATGACAGTTCAGTTCATCTTCTAGCCAATAAATCAGTCCACAGAAAAGCACAGCTGTTTGGTAAGAATCTTCTGGGCCACAGGTTTCTGCAAAGGATCTGTTATTGCATAATTTGAATAGTTTGACGATGATGTTTCTGCAGCCGTGTTTGATGTTGGATTGTGAGCACAATGTAATTTAACGGTGATGAATTTAACGTCACCGTACTGTTCACAATGCGAGTCCGATTTGATCGAGCATGCTCTTCATACAAAAACACCAGTGTGCACTTCTGACTGCGTTTATACAGGGATTTTGTGGGAACAAAGAACGGTGCATAATAATCCTTTTATTGTATGCAGGGCTGAGAAGAGTCTGAGAAGAGTCAAACAGTAGCCCAAGGGCATGAAAACATGCCAATTTCTGCTTGGATGTCATCTTGACACCTTTGGATTGAAGTGGAAGATAACTTAAGATCAAAAGAGTCACATTTAAGTTATAAAAACAGAGTTTCATGGATTTTATGGCCACTTAATGACAAATGGGACTTGGCATGTGTCACGTTGGGAGTTGGCTAACCTCATTCAGTAGGTGGCCTCTTTCTATGCTGCGAAATAACGCTTGGCTTTATTCCTTCACACAAAAAAGCACAGTATTTTATGCTTTGTATGCCTCATGTTGATGACGGACAATAAATACAGATTAATAGCTATAAACTTAACCTTGTGTACTGAAAGATCTGACAGAGACCTTTACAAGTTTTTTTCTTTTTTTTATTATTTTGATGGTCATTTTGCCAAAATGTATAGAGCCACACTAGATCTTTAAGCCAAACTGACTTGGAGGTCTTTAGGTCTCTGGGAGAGCCTCGACCTTCAGATATATCCAGTTTTGTTATTCTTTCAAACTTCTGTTTATTGAGTCAGCATTTTATCGGCATGCATGTTCCCTTTCCTCACCATCCTTCTAAACATTCAGGGAGTTATACAAATTTACACCCAGGAGTTTCAAAGCAAGTCAGAGAAACCTCCACGTATTTATTTTAACCATCATTGAATATAAAGAAATACAGTAACTTCTGTTTATTGACGAAAATAAACTTAAAATTCTGTCACGCTGAGAAGATATGCAGCTCTGGTTTGAATATGAAGGAGGATGGATGTTAAAAATCACTTAAATTAAACACATCTTCCTCCCCACAGGTGATCTCTGCCTGACAGGTGATAACTGACATCACAGTATAGTCACAGATTAAAGGCTCAGGAATGAGGCTTTTACTGTGGTTATTCAAGTAAAACACAAACCCACACAGTCTGGAAAAGAAAAAAAAATGCAATCCTGTCATCTCTCAAACTTGTGTATCTACTTTTCCTCCAGTCACACAGATTAGTATCTGGGTGGTAATCAGTTTGTTGATTTGCCTTAAGTAAATGTCACATTGACCTTTTCTTGTTTCTTTATCTCTGATTTTGTCATTTTGAACTACACACAAAAAGAAGAAAAAAAACAAACATGTCATATCCTATCTTTAAATCCATTTTGCACACTGGATTTATGACTTGATACTGGATACTGAATGTTTAACATATCGTGGCCGGCGGTCCCTTTTCTCTGCACCACTTTATGGCACCGTGCCACTGTTGCCACCCCTCCTGTGGGTTTATTAATCCCCGGCCAACTCTGCTGTTTTGGCTCCGTGTGGATGTGCAGCTCTCTGGTTACAGCTCTCTTTTAGTAGAATAATCATTTTGCTTTGGTAATGCTATTTTTGTTGTCGATTTGAGTTTTTTGTTAGGTTTAGTTTGTTTTGTTTTCATTGTTTATTGCATTGTGTTGTGCACCAGATCATTATGTTTGCAGCCTGATTTTTAACATTTATTTTGTGTGCAGGTGCTGTGGGCTCGAGGCAGCGTCCCTTTTCCTGGTGGTGGTCTTCTTCATGAGTGCTTCATTTGTTGTGTGGTGCATGAGTGGTTTGGTTTGTCCATTTTTCTCCCCTTTTTGGTCCCAACGCCCCAGCCCTATAATTTTATCTGATGCTATGTTAATTTAACGTAAGCATTTCTGATTCTGGTGGCTTTTTGATTATTTTCCTGTTAAATAAAATTGTTTTTTTTAGTAAACTTGGTGTAAACGAACCTGTGTGCCTGCCCATTAAAGCTTGGGCTCTTAATTTCCTGGGGGTGAAATTCCCCTGGGTGGCCACTCGCCGGCTCACCACACTCTGACGTTGTCACAACCTTAAATTACTTCCTACTATATACAGCTCACCTCGCCACAATATTCTTATGAAGCACTGCAAGGACACTATAAAGAGTTTCTAAGGGCCATGAATCCTGAAACAAACACATGACACAGGACCGACAACAACAACAACAACTGTTGGCAACTCACAGAGAAGAGTTTGAAGAGCGGATACTGGAAAACCTTCCACTTCTTATCTTTGTACGCGATCATTGGAACATCGACTTTGCTGAGATACTGAGAGAACAGGAGGATCAGACAGACCGTGCTGTGGGAAAAACAGAAAACAGGGTGAAAATTGTCATTCAGTCAGTCCCCGAAGGCCTGGCCTCACTCGCAGCTATTAGAGTAATTGTGCTTGAGCATGCTATGCTTCCATACATCCCAGTTAGAGTGGGGTCAGTGCAAGTGAAAACACGTCAGCAGGCTGCCCTACAGGATACTTGTCATTGTGAGTTATAGATGAGTAACAGTACAAGTGTAGCCTTTCACAGTCGTCTGAATACGGCAAAATGCTTTCCTCAGGTCCCTGCCTTTGAATGGCATTTCGTGCTGCGCGTGAAGCACTTCACGCTGTGCATGAAAACACTGCACACTGGGCATGAAATGCTGTTCAGGGCTGATGTGAGCGTCATGGTGCATGTTATTTCAGTATGAACGTCTGCAGCTGGGTGAACACTTAGAAAGGTCAGCCAAAGTTGCTGGAAATAATAAAGAAAAGTTTGCTTCTATATCGCTCAGCTCTGCTCACTAATAGCAAATCACTCCGTTTCCATCAGGTCGTAGCTGATATAGATTAAACTTCAGCAGCAGGAAAAAATCTAGTTGGACATACAGAATGAAAAAAAATGTCCATGGACTAAAAAAAGTACCCGATTGTAAGGAATCGTGATCTTGATCTTTTTTTTCAGGCTGTGGGAGATGCCTTTAGATGATGACGTTATATCAGGGAGAGACATCAGCAGGCTGCCAGTCCTCTGAGTTCTGCTACAGAGTTACTGTACATGTATGTCTCAGTTTAAATGATTTACACAGGCTGTGATATATGAAAATGTGACAGACATTTGGCATTTAACAAAGACAGTCTGACATGCCATTACTTTAATATTTACTTTTCTATTAGTAAAGGATATCAGCAGATTATATTGATCATGTTTTGGAAATGGACTTCTCCAATAGCCCTGCACTGTGTCTTATGACAATCTGGCAGCGTCTCTCTGTTTGTTTGAGTGGAGGGTTGAGTTACAACCACAATATGTGTGTGCGTGTGTCTATGCTCCCATAAGCTGCTGGATATCCTGTACAGAGACTAGTTAGGGGGAGGAGGGAGGATGCAGGGCACTGTGGCTAAGAAGGATATGACTGATTACCATCCATATATGGCACAGAGAGGTGGATGTGCTGAACCTTTTAAAACCCACAAGGATCACTCAATGTAATGACTTTAGTCTGCATTATCTGGAGATGGTGGCAGTAAATGAAGACAGATGTCATGAGGTTGAACGGGTCAGGAGCAAAGGTAAATGAAAGGTGAGGAATGGAGAGGCGCAGTAGCTGAAGGTGGGCATTCAGGAGACTTTAATTGGCTGACGTAACTGTTTCAGTCAAGAGACAAAGGTGGTGTAATGCATGCATATAAATACTGAATGAATAAAGATTAGACTTTGTCATAGCGCATCAACAGAACATATGAAATATATAGCATTTCATTTTTTGGGAACATTTTTTGTTTCTCATGTGCTCCTATATCTTATCTTGCTGTATTTATGAAGCACAGACTGTGGAGGTAATCCAGCTGTTCTAAAAACATTATATCTTTAATGAAGGTAGGATTTATATACAGAGAAGTGACAAATTACAAGAAAATAAACTAGATTAAGTGTCAGTCTAAAATCTCCCATAAGGAGAGTAATTTGGAAGGCCATAGAATATGGTTCACTTTCATTTTCATATTCAACAAACCATTCAGTGACCCCTCCTGACCTGTGGATGAAATTAAGATGTCTGGGAGGGGAAAGAAGTTCATGAAATAACATTAATGTTGATGTTTCTCATTGTCACCGATCTGTATATACATACATTACACTGGCTACGACCCAAAACAGCATCCACTCACAGAGCAGCGATCCCCCAGTGACCCCCGGACTTCTTCCCAGCTTCGATGAACAGGGACAGGCCGATGAGGTTGATGGTGGGAGCAATGGCCAGGGGGCCAATGTATTTCAACACCAGGCCCACCAGCCCAGAAAAGCCCAGGAAAATCTGCAGCAGAGAGGCCACCAGGATTGCTCCCTGGATCTGTGGATGATAAAGAAAGAGGGGCAGAACTGAGATACAAATGCCAGGTTTTTGCATCTATCCACAATTTCTTTGAGCTTCTCAGACCTCCTAAATCTGAGGTAATGAGTGAAATGAAATTGAAATGAAATTATAGACTCAGTAACTTTTATTTTTAGTTGCAGACATGTTTTCTTTAAGAGAGCATAAGCCTGGTAAAAAAAGAAAAGAAATGAACTAATAGAGCTGACTAGAACAAAAAAATCCACAACAGGAGAGGAAATGAAGTGGGACTAGAAAAACATAACTCAGGATTAACTTCCTGCGTTTTGGCAGGAATGGGTGGGCATTTTATTTCATTTTTGTTTTGGTACTTGAATTTGCAGAGCTCTGAACAAAGACAAACTTTATATGTACTGATATTGTATCTGATATCGTCAAAATGCAGATCAAAGTTGAAAAATGGAGGGTGATTTCATCACGTTTCTTAGAGAGGACAAGAGTTATGTGATTTCCTCGAAATACTTTTTTACTGACATACAATGGATTTATGCTTCTCAAGAATACTCCCCCTACTGCACAGTTGTAAGTCTTCTTGAGCTGATTTTTAATTGAAATTGCCTGAAAGAGCTTTAACACATAACTAATCTTGTGTTCAGCTTTGAAAAACTTTCCTGTCAGTCTCCCCTTTGAATTATACATCTGATTTAGATGTTGCCACAGGGAATGATAGCTTGTGCAAAACCCTGCTGACAAAGATGAAATATACGAGGGTACGAGATTAAAAGAAATGCTGATCTAAACAATATACTTACTTTGAAAACACTTTTGTTTTACGTTGGCATTGGAATACATTTGAACACACGTCTGTGCTTCACACACTTTTTGGGCCTTGTTTTGGTATCTGTTACATTAAACACAAATTAAACTGCACACCATGAAACTCTTCAGCTTTTTATTAGAGGCTTTGGGCCTTGGATGACCTAAACGTTTTTATTTTTATCTAAATTTTAGCATGTTTACCCAAAATCTCAAAATCATAATTTGAAGGAACCATTTCAAATCTGGAGATCTTTTTGCCCCAAATCCCATGTTACCACAAAGAATTTTAGTTCTTACAAATACACTTTAATTTGCAATAAACTAGAACACTTTCTGTGAAGTGCTACATAAAATAAATTCTGAACCTGAATACCTTTTGTGCACCACTTAATACTTATAATACTTAATATAAACTTGTTATAAGTGGTCAAGCACGTTATAAAACACTCTAAAGAGTTATAAAGCCTCCTACTCTTACATATTTGCTTTTAATGCATTATACACATGAGCGGTAACCACGTTTTCTTCTCAGGGGTCATAAATATTTTTTTCTGAAATCCACATCAGTCAAGTTCTTTAGCAACTTTAGCATGCAAATCTCATAAATTGGTACATTTTGTTTGAGATAACTGGATGCATACCTGTAGAGAGGAGAATGAGTCATGAATGATGTTACTGTCTTTCAGCAGACAAACATAAAGATGTGATAAAATGATAAGGTGTCTTCATCGTTCCACGTAAACCGTGACCACTGTTAAGGTGACCGATTGGATTTCCTGTCGGGGCTGGGTACGGTGCGGAGAAACGGCCTCTGGCTCACCGAATACTTTGCATACCTCACGCATCCGTGACATCCAGACCTCATCAGAATTCTCCATTTGCAGTGGACTCGTTCCGTTCTGCAGCTGCATGGACATCATCACAGGGTTTTTGGGGGCCGGACACTGCCACTTGGGCAGAGCGAGAATAGCCAGGGTCGGAGTGATGAAGCTGAAAGTCCCACCCTGGAGGATTGGTAACCTGCAAGTCAGTGAGGTGACAGGGTGAAAGGTCAGGGGTCACTGGACCAAATGATGTCAGGTCTCTTCGGATGAGGATGACCTGGATCTGCTCAAAGTGAGACGGAAGGGAGAGCTGAGAGTTTTAACGAGCAGCTTGTTTTTCTCAGGAGTCTGGTGAGTCCAGTCAGGAAGCAAAACATGAAAATACCAGTGCAAATACTTTACAGATGGAAGACAATAAATCTACTCTTAAAGGGTTTCTTTACTAAACAAGGATTATCTTAAAGATGTTACAGAAAGTACATAACACAATAGAGGAATTTCATTACTTAATAGTTAAGGAACTCCAACCAATTGAAACAAAGCAATGTCTGTTCACGATCCATTGTCACAGCTTCAGTATGTTTTAGTCTCTAGACCGGGTCACGCAGTAATCTTCAGATTTAACATGAGACTCTTTGGGAGGTCGCGGCCCCTTATGACCTAAAGATGTAATTTCACTGCAACAAAAGGAAGGACACTTGATCAGCATTTACTTTATTTCTGATCTAACCTTGTCCTCAGCAGCTTATTATTTTTAATCTCTTACATTTTTATTTTAGCCTCATACAGTGCGTGCACTTTATCACAGAACTAAATCCAAATTTGCAAGATAATATTCTGAGAGTTTGATTTCAATAGCTATTTTAAATAAAAGAAAAACTGAATCTAAAATGACTGTGCATTTTTCATTTTTTTATTTAAGGTTTTTAAAAACTCTAAACTGTTAAAAATGGCTGTGCATGTATGCATATTTTCTCCTTTGCTGCTTTCTGTGCACCTTTGTCCGTACGTGTGTGTTTTTATCTTTATAATCTCTTGTTTCACAAAGTCCTTCATGCTGCAGTTTTGAAAGGAGCAATAAAAACAAAGATTAACTTACTTATTATTCAATGTCAGTGTTTGCTGGGATCCCATGTTTGCCCCTTTGAGCTTTTGCCAAACTATGTAGGTGGAGGACTAAAACAAAACTATTTGCTCAGGCTTCCTGTTACAGCAGCTCTGAGGGGGCAGGGCAGTGTGTGTGGAGACCTGCACTGTATTGTACTGTACTGCATGTGTGGGAGGCAGCTGCACTGTGATAAAGCACAGAGATTGATGCTTTTCTGAAGGATTTTCCTATCAAGGGTCCTAAACTGCTACCAGGATTACGTGTCTATAGATTAACAGGCAGGCCACAGATGAACCTGTGAGTACGGAGATCATAGAGCTTTAAGGGAAAATCTTTCACAACATAACCTGAAAGTTAAATGTCATTTCTATTGTTAGTGTCACTCAACGCCACGCTGGCTCAGTATGAAGATCGTAAAGCCCCTCATGGGACCACTGCAGGGAGGCGGCACATGTGGGGTAAGCGTCGGAGGAGAGGGGTTTACTGGATAAGTATGTAATTTAATCCTCAATAAATTAGGCTTTAAATACCTCCTCATCCTCTTCCTTGTCCAGAGCTGTAAAACATTCCTCCGTCATGGGAACATTCTTAATTTTCTCCGTTTGTTCCTGCTGTAAATCTTAAACTTGACAAACAGCACTACTTTAAATGTGAGCAGAACAATAAACACCATTCCTCAGAGGGTTAGAGGACCTAAGAAGCTCAGACTCGAGCAGGAATTGTCAAATCTCACTCTAATGTGAAGGGGAGAGAGAAACCTTTGAGAACTGTCTCAACCTCTGGTGCCATGAGACAATAAGCTGGGCGTTACCTGATGCCAAAAACTGTCTGCAGCAGCGTACATAATCCGGACACAAAGAACATGGTGGAGATGAGCTGGCTCTTGGCGACATTGTTGTCTTTTATGCAGAGGGGCTCGGCCAGGATCAGTGGGACGGCGATGATGCCACCGAAGGCAAGGATGTAATGCTGCAGGGGCAGATGAAAGTGAAAGTTAAGACATTTATCTTGATTGATTTTTTCTGTAAAGGTGTTTCAAAGCCACACACTGTAAAGCCTGATGGAAAAATGAATTACCTTCGATAACTGATTTCTATCTTGGTTATTTTAAACAACAAATCATGTCATTTCTTTCAGTAAAAACAGAAACAAATGAGGTTGTTGCTGGGTCTCTCCAAAATGAGTAGCCTCAATTATAACATAGATGCCTTTTTTTTTTAAAGATTAATTTTATATTCATATTCATGTAACTCATACTACACCTTTGCAGTGTGAGCAGCAGAGATAAAGAGGAAACATGGGAAGATGACAACATGCCAGTATTAAACTGACTCAAGCCTAAACCATGAAACAACCACACGCCCCTATATCAACTGTTTTTAGTTCAGATATGCTAATAATGTACCTGGCACATCATTTCATGCCATCACAGTGGTTCACGGGGTGTGTGCATGTGTGCGTGTGCGCGATCTGATCTAAGTTATGAGCCATCATAAATCTGGACACACTCTGTCTCGTTCACACACCAAAATGTCCTCTGACCTAAATGACCTGAAAGGCTGTTTGTCACTGAAACGACGCCTGGTGTCGCCTGTGTGATCTTGATCCAGCACCGCATCACCGCGCCGGTGTTTGCCAAAGCCTTTCAGACCTGAATCCCGTCAAATTACATTACAAAAACCATATTTCTGAACGTGTGCCACCTCTGTGGTTAAGGTTTTGTTCAGTGTAACGTGTAATGTTTTTTTTCGTCATTGTGAAGTAAATGTTTTCACAGTGTTTGAACAAGTAATCAACGTTGAAAACCAAAAAAAAAGAAAAAAACTGAGCGAAACATCTGTAAAAAATCATGTTTAATGCAATGACCAGGAAACACTGCCAAATACTGCCATTTGGAATTTATCTGTATAAACACTTGGACCAGTCTCAACAAAAAACTGAAAACTATAAGCCTCCAAAAGGTTGTATTACTTTATTATCGAATGTCACTGAAACCTTAGCTTCGTTTTTACAGCTTCTTCAAACTATGAGGATACAGGCGGTATAAAACATTGTGCGTGCAATGTTTTGTCATTACTGCATTGTGTGTGTGTATGTGTGTGTGATGGTTTAAAGTGCACGAGTAAATTTTCCAACACAGACACAGTTTCCAGTCTTTTCTTTATTTAACGAATCTGGCACAGTTTTGACTGCAGTATTCAGCTTTTATGTTTGTATTTACTTGATATAAATCTGTCGTTCATTCTGCACAAGATTATACCATCAAAGCTAAAACAGGATTTTCTCGCACATCCTGTACTTCTTCAGGCTACTTTAAAGCTGCAGACCAAATGATAAGGCATATCGAAACAAGCACAACATGCACTCAGGCGAGAGAGGAGGAGAAGGGATTAAAGCCTGAATCTCTTAGAGGAGGCCTGGAGGCCGAATTATTCTGAAAGGTGCATCAACGTGGGGGAGAGGACGTCACAGGATTCCCGAAAGTTCAGCCCAGAGAAGTCTGGGTGAAAGAGCTGTCATATGGCCGCCAGTTGTTCGTTGCTAAAGCCGACATTTTTCCTCATGTGGACTTTAAGTGTCCAGCTGTAGGTCTCTCCTGTTGAAGCTTTCAAGTCAAACATTCCTGCCAATCGACCTCTTACGAGTCCTCAGAAGCTGCCAAAACAGCTGGAGAAAGTTGAGAGAGATGACTATGAAACGAGCGTGAGCAGGATCGGGAGAGCACGCTTAAAATATGATCCTGCTCTTACAAATCTGCGTCTGCTCTCGAATGTTGACATGCATAATGAGTTGTGCGCAAAAAAGAAAAAAAAAAGTTTTATTGTCAAAATCCTTCAATTGTCCTGCACACGGTACACGAGTTTGTGCATTTGTGTGCTGAGGTTGTTGGGGTGGAGATGGGGGGTTGGTGGGGATTGCCATATATCTAAAGAATTTGGAGGTAGGGAAAATAATTGAAGACAGATGTTAATAGGCCTCACCAGATTTATGGGGGTATTTTCAAATCCCCCCCACTCCAATAAATCTGATAATCCTGTAAACCCATAATACAACTCCCATCAGTCAAAGGGACATACCTGACGTCTGTTTCATGACAGAGGTAACTTGGAGGAGGAAGCAGGTCGTTGACAAGAGCTCATTTTGTGTCCAGTGAATATTCATCTCAGATTTAGAGACGCTCTTCTTTACAGCTGTGTAAACCTCAACATGTTTACTGTGACACTCGTACAGTATGAGACCACAAGGTCAATGCCCTGGAAAGATCATGGTGGGGGTTCCAGATGTGACCTCTCATTAGCAGAGTACATCACACTCCACAAAACTGATCTTCTCCTAGGCTGCAAAAGGCGACCACTTTCCCTTCCCTCTGAATGTTATCCATTTGTAACGCCAAAGATAATTCAATATGCTTGAAATATTGTTGTTTACACCCCTCAGAAGAACCGATATGAATAACACCTGCAATGATCCGAGTGTTTGGCACGGAAGAGCTACTATAAGTGAATTTGTTTATTAATTGAATTTGTACTGAGGGAATATCCAGAAAGACGAACCCACGCAAAGTTACCCACATCTGATGAAAAATCAGAGACACACTAGTCTAGTTCCCAAATGAAAATACATTTTAGACGTAAAGAATAAAGCCAATGATATTTTATATTTTTCTTATGGTCTACAAATCCCATGAACATCTCAACATACATAATGAACTGAGCAATAATTAGAGCTAGCTTCTGACTTCTACAGACAAATAATCAGGATGAGATGGTTGGTTTTCCGGTCTTTGTCACATTTTTTGACAATAACTGCAGAGTAACAACAGCATCATTTGGTAGTCACAAAGTCACATTTTTCATGGATGTGAAACATGTGAGCTGAGCTAACCGTCAACAACCAATGTGACAAGTCTAGAAAAATAAAAGTCATTGACAAAAACAAATGGTGCAATGCAATTATTGAATTATAATAACTTCATCTATTTTGAATCCTCCAGCTCAATCAAACTCCAGTGGACAATTTGACCATGATGATTTCAACACTCCATCATGCTTTAACTCATGCATTTGCAGAAAGTGTGCAGATACTCTGAACTTTTGTTACTATGATTTAAATTTAAATTAACACTTTTGAATAGAAAAATGTTTTTCCAAATGAGACTGAGAGAAATACTGTTATCTGGATTTCAGTACAAGTAAAACAACTTTAAAGAGACTGATGAAATGACCAACTGATGCTGGAAACGAGGGAGAAGTCTCCAGCAAGTGTGTGTATGAGATGCTGCACTCAGAGGTTAAAGGGTGGTCAGACATAACTCCTGAGCCCTCCTGAAAGAACATTTATCATTTAATACGTGGTCTAAATTAAATTAAATGCAGGGGGCAGGCGACGTGATAACCTTTCATCACATATCCGACGCCATTCCAGGAAAAGCGGCGGGTGATTTGCACAGCTTGTCCAAAAACGCTGCAGTATCAACACGTGCTATTCCATGATGCCATGTAGCGTGCAAAGTTTGTAATCTAAAATGTGTGTCAAGTCAAATGCCCTGGCCTTTTGCTGTGACCCTGAGGTGACCAAAACTGCACATATTGGTGTGGTGGTGGTATTATGACCTCACTCCTGTCAAGCAGCTGGAAATTTACAGCTCCTGGACTCCCTCCTCTTCTGTTTTTCCTGCTAAGAAGAGACAGTCTTTAAAGTGTCCAGTGAAATGTGCATTCTCCCGTGTTAACGAGCACTGACCTTTGTTAACGAACCCGAGAATGATAATGGCTTTCATCTACCTGGGTTTCCTGTTTTAAGTCACTTTTTCCCTCTTCAACAGCAATACAGACTTGACACCAACAAGAGAAACAACTAAACACTGACCAAAAACAGTGAAGTGACAAAAAGAGGGGCAAGGGGGTCTAAATATTAAAAAGCTTGAGAAAGGTAATCCCTGTGGAAAAAGAGGTAGATGCAGCTGTAAAGAATAATGATGCAGCTGGGAAAAATAAACAGGACAGTTTCTTCTGGTGGAAAACACTCATCCGGTGACAAACATGCCGTAGGCAGCTTTAAGGTCTAATGCTGATGTTGGATGTATGACTTCATATTCACAGTTACAGGGAAAGTTATAATTAAATTAAGCGAAAATGCCGACTGACTGTTTGTCTATTGATTATCGTTTTTTTTTTTTTAGGGTTCTCTTATTCATGTGTAATCATTTTGGGGATTTTAGGTGAACCATTAACTCTCTGTGAGACCCACTATTAGTTTTGTATAAGCTTTATTCAAATCTGCAGCAGTGAATCTGAAACTTCAGCATATTTCTCTTTATTAAAGCTAAATGGTCTTTTGCCAGCTCTCCTAATTGAAACCAGCCCACCTGAAATTTAAGCTCATGAGCACGAGAAAGTTTCATGTACATTTTATTTTTTTCACTTTGTTTTGCACATTTCCCTATAGGGGCTCTGTAGTAGAGTGTCCTGAAGGCAAGTATTTTATTCAAACAAAGACAATAGGTTGTTGCTTTTTCTCTGTTCGTGGTTCAGCCCACTCCTTGAAAGCAAATGAAAGCATCACATCTAAACCGCTGATTCATGACTGAGCTTTCTGATTTTATACAGTTTCCAGGGCGTCCTTGTAACTAATTTTACAGCATGATTCAGATGTCACGGCTCTGGAATCAAACTCGTGACCCTCTCAACTGCTTCTGCACTTTTATCATGTAGTTTTCTTGTACATGTACCTTCTTTTCTTCACTCAGTGTACACCTATAATAAACCAAATAAAGTTTTTTTCCCCCACCGACATGACATCTGCGAGTCCACCATAATTTATTGTAAATTGAGCTGTCGGATCAGAGGACTCAGGTTTTATGTCAAAATCAAATTCCTGTGGATTACTGACTTAATGTAAGAGTTGCAGCATTTTCAATGTCAAGAGCTTTAAATTACATAAAATACCACTTGTTTCAAGCACTGGATAGAAATCTTAAAAACATGCTTACGTTTTACATAACTGATTACATGAATGTTGTCACATGAGAGCAACTGACCTTTTCATCAACATCCCTTTAATATAAGACAAAAAAAAGAAAAAAAAGGTTAAACCAAGTTCTTTAAAAAAAAAAAAAAACACACATGATAAAAAGCCCACCCAGTATCTTATCTTTGTCAGAGATGGACCACCCTCTGTGCTGGGAAACAGCTCAATTAATAAAATAGTGTTTGAAGCTCCCAGACTGATGTGTTGTGTCATTTAACTCGTTGTTTTGGCTTTATGGAAGATTAATTGCATACTTTTTGTCTGTCAAGTTTTGGCATTCTTAAAAGTTAAATAATGCAGATTTAAAGAGGGATTTCTGTAGGATTATTAAGCTTGTGGAGGACTTTAAGAGGAAAACTGTCCCACTGGACCAAGCGCACCAAGAGGTTAAGTTACCTGAAAGCCGAGCAGGATGCAGAGGTACCACGGCGGCCTGTCGTTGAGGGAGTAAACCAAATCTACGCCGCTGTCCACCGTCTCCTCCAGGGCCTCTGTGTGTGGCTCCCCGATGTCCACTGCCAGCTGTGGCTGTTCATCACTGTCTTTGCCCTTGGAAAGAAACACAGCAAAGGCAAACAAGACATCAGTCCAGCTGTCTCATTCACTCGAGCACCATCAAATAAAAAACAATATGTTCTTATAAATTCTGTTTAATTCAAACTAAATTTTCACAAGCACACCTTAAGCTGAGAGCATACCAGAGCCTCTTGCAGAGCTTGAAGGTTTTGTTTAGTCTTTGTTGCTCTAATTTGACCTATTGCACGTCCACGAGGGCAGGTGGGGACAACCACATACCCGAAATCCCATCAAGGCGCTCTGATGAAGCTGCTTAAAGACGAGTCGCTCTGGGTGTCCTCCCATTCAGCATCTTTGACCTTTTACAGGTTTGTAAAGATGTTTTTCCATGTATTCCTCGAAAAAACGGTGACTCATGTTGCTCTTTGACATTTCCCTCAACTCTGTCACTTTGAGAAATCACAACATCCTTGTTATTGTGCTAAATTAAGATGAGGAGGCACTGGGTTTGCTGCGTTGGGGTACAATTTACTAAGAGTTTGCAACAAAAGTTACATGTAAAACCAGCATATAAGCTTTATTTTGTTGCTACTGAGACTGCACTGTATTCATTACACATTTATTTTGGTATGTGTGCGTGCAGGTATGTGTGTGCCATATGCGTCATTACAATAATTGAGGAGTACAGGGTATTTTAAATATGCATGAAAATGAATGTTAAATATTTGCATTAATTTCAATCAGGTCAGTGTAGTGCTTGTAAGGTAATGGTTTACAGACAGTCTGTACACTACAGTGTAAAAAACTAAAGCCACAGCTGCCAAGTCTAAATCCTCTATTTCTACATGGCTGTGGTGTCTTTCAGATGGCTTTTGCGGTTATTAAGAGATGTTTCTGTATTCTCAAATCCTACGCTCAGTGCTTTTAAAAAGTGACTAACGTACAGCAATTACAGCCAAACAAAGCTGGTGCAGCTGAAAAGGTGACAGCCACCTCATTTCGGTCGTTCTCACTCCTCTCAGGTCAGTCACTTTCCACTCCTGTGACTGAAGCATGCAGAAGCCACGATGACTGTGACTTCACCGACCATTTCAGCCTCCTGTATTTCTCCAAACATTTAGATATTGAAAAAAAAATGTTTGCACTAGTAAACAAGAATATTTGATGCATTGATTTCACCACAGTATGCATTCAGTTCAAAATTGTGCAAAGTGAATCGAGATGTCAAATTTCCTTGAAAGGATGAGTGTTTGTATCAGCTCAACTGTATTCAGGTTTAACGAGCAGTGAAAGTTTATTGAGGTCCGGACCTCTGTGCCCTTATTTTTCCGGCTCAGACTGCTGCTCCAGCATCTAGAAATGTGACACCATCAGCGCCAAAGGTTTCGTTCCCTTTGGAGCAACATAAGGGTGTGCTGTGGTATAAAATATTTTACATCAAAGAGTCTACTAAATAACACGTTATGTGAAGTGGAACTCTCTCACCACCTGTGTTTTCCAAAGGTAAAGTCAATAACCTTTAGCCGAATTCTCACTTTTTTTTTTTTTTACTTTAACTCAAAAGGATCTTATTCCAGGAAAGAAGTGCATTTATCTGCGATCTAAATCATTCAAGACAAGAGGAATCACAGAGAGGTGAAAAAGTGTGGTCCTCTGGTCTTCAGGTATGTTATCATCAAGGCTCTGGCTTCTTCCACCTGCCCAAAGACGGACAGCACAGGTCAGCTGGTGAATTATGGTGGGATATATGTCTCAATTACAGTGATAAAATGTGAAACACAAATAAAATCCAACTTTAGAATAGATGATTAGGATGATTTACAAATAAAAAGTTAACAAGAAATGTGTATGTATGTGCAGACATCAGGATGGAGACAAAAACAGTACCATCAATGAAAGCCTCAATACTTTACTATTTGATGTAAATAACAAAGACTTATGAATGATTTTAGATTTATTACATTACACAACTATACAAAACATGAATACCTTCCTATTTTACCAAAATGATGTAGAATTCCGAACACAATAATCACAATATGTGTTTGCAGATTTGTGGATCATTAATGTCTCCAAATCTTGCACATCAGTGTTCTTAAATCCACACTCGGGCTTGCAGATTCATGCAATGAAAAATAAAAATTAAAAATTAAAAAAGGAAATTAAAATGCATAGGAGGGATTTCAATTGTTAGACTGGATTAATGAAATGAAATAATACAAGTTCAAAGTAAAAGTAAAATGCTTTGTTGTTTGTGGTATCTGGGAGTACAGAAATATATTGATAAAAGAATTAAAAAAAGTCTGTCTTTTTTTGAGTTCTTTATAATTAAACACACATCTGTTGCTAATACTGAAACTCATTTCTTCCCACAGAGTTTAGATTTGGTGGTTGGTGTGAAGGTGTTTACAAGGTGTCATCGCTTTAATGGACGGGCAGCATGCTCCGGTCGGTTTTTATGGGGCTTTCTTTGGCATCCTTTGGGAAAAAAACATGACAGGTGATGACGGCGGAAGTGAGTGTGACACGTATTAAAGACTATTAAGACCGAGTGATCCTTAAGGGTCGCCTGATATGTGAGACCTTGGGGATTTTCCTTTCTGTTTTTTTCCAAATGCAAAGAGGCCAACTCCCTTTCAAAATGGGCCACATGGGACAGATCAGTTTCCTTTGGGTTTGTACAAACACTTTTGAGGATGTGCCCGTTTGAAGCATGTCTGCTTTGGTGGCTACATATGTTAACGTTGTGTTTTTACAAAATTACAAAAGAACACATGCCGATATGTACCAATGAAAAAAAAATTTTAAAAACATAAATGCTTACACTTTGTATTTGAACCCTGGAAGGTCTGACTTCTGTGTTTGGGATTATTTACTGTCCTCATGTTTGCGGGTACAATATCATATGGGATGAAAACCATGAGCCGTCTTCAAATGAAAAGAGGTCAGGTCCCTCTTAACACAGTCCACGTGGGACAGATCAGTTTCCAAAGGGCTTGCATGGCCTCCTCTTAGGAAAGTGTGTGTTTGAAGTGTACGCAAATCAGTAGGTGGCACCATTGTTATCATATGCTCGGGAGGGGGGGGCTCGCTCTCGTCTGCTTTGTACACTGCGTTCCAAATTATTATGCAAATTGTGTTTAAGTATCATAAAGGTAAACTTTTTTGTTTGTCAATT
>JBAJHX010000081.1:3250667-3262195 GCA_037176925.1 Amniataba percoides | reverse complement strand
TATTATTATTATTATTATTATTATTATTATTATTATTATTATTATTATTATTATTATTGTTATTATTATTATTATTAATATTAATATTATATTTATTATTATATTTATTTATTTATCTCAACTTGTCTGATTTGTGCAAATTTAGGGTATTCTGTGTGTCAAACATGCTAAATTTGAACCTCAGTATCCTGATCAAGGGGCTGTTCAGCTAAAGTGGCCATAGAAAATGAATGTCGCAGCTCATGTGGCTGCCGTGTGAATCTTACTTTAAATAGACCGTTGTAACTGCAGAAGGGATGTGAGGTGGTCATTTCGCTGGAAATCCTGTCACATTACTCCAATCAATGTCTCTGTGGTGTCTGCAGCCCTGCGTGGCATGTAATTAAATCTTTCTGGAGTTTGTCCGTAAAAACCTCTACACCTCTCTGCAGACTCCCCAGAGATCGTGTGCAGCTTCAAATCCTCCCAGTGATGTTTTTTTTTTCCCAGTGGTGTGAAAATGGAAACTCCTGACTCGTGGCTGATTATTGATTCTCCGGTAAGTGGAGGAATTTCTATCTCCCACTCACGTGTCATGCATCTCCATGCACAGTAATTCATTATGAGGGGAAAGACACATTTATGCACTTACATTTTGAATGCTTTGCAACTAAGATCCATCGTAATTGTGTTTCAAACATCTGGATGTGAAGTCATAATGTTTTCATTTTTAGCATGTTCCATTATACTACTAATTTTCCAGCTAATACCTGACCTGTCTGCTGCTTGGTGCTGGGTAGTGCTGATGTACATCGGGTGTGTCAAAACATTTTTATCGGTATTTCCAGCTGTGGCAGACAACTTTTTTTTAGCTCTGTGACTGAAACATACAGTAAATGTGTTGTAAAACCAAAACAAAGAGCTGAAAGACACTAAAGCACCATGCAGAGGTGAGAGGAAATGACGTGTTACTGCATAAAAATTCCTCTCACATAACAGCCACTCGATCCACTGTTACAATAAAAATTATTAGTGAGGCTCATATAAAATATCAATATATCAATTACAAGAATCTTACTTTCTCTTACTCTGACTTAATGGTTTGATGTTACTTCATTGAGCATGCAAATGTTCCATAGCTGTTTTTAAACCAACACACAACAGAGTCAAACAAATCCTGCTACATCCTGATATGAGAATGTTTTCAAGGTTTCAATGATTAAGGTTGTTTTACACCAAATAAATACCTCGCAGTGTGTTCCCTCTCTTGCTGTTAGAGGGCAAGTATTTTTTTAGAAGTAACAATAATGACTCACAACAATGTTGAGTTTTTCTGGCGCCGTTGGCTGGTGTAACTTCTCCACGATGACTCACCCTCATTGAGCAATGTTACGACCTGGCGGTCCAGAAGGTGTTTGCTCAGAATAACTTTATAATGATGGTGATTGTTGGTACATTATAAAGGAAGTGACTCACCTGACATGTTTATAGCTGTGCGTGCGGTGATTCAGTTTTTCCATCTTGAAATTGTTCAAGTTTTTCCATCGTGCTCCTTCAGAATCCAATATGATTCATTATTCCCGAGCTCCCCGAGATCGCAGTCAAATCCTCATTTACATACACTATAATTAGATGAGTGCAGGAGACCGCTGGGTGCAGTGGGTGGACTCTGTTGTGAAGCTTTCACACCCATGCCAGCCTGTCGTACAGTGGGTTTGTTGTTGTGGTGCGCACTGTGCGACTCAACATGTCTCAGCTCAGTGTCATTCAGATGTGGTCCAACAAAAAGAAAAGATATGATGGAAAAGGCACAACAGTCTCTCAAGGCCAAAACTGTGTGGTTTGTTTTTTTTTTAGGGGAAGGCTTGTGGGCCTGCAGCACGTCTCGCCGACGTCTCAAACTTTAATCACTTCAACTTAAAATAAAGAAAATGATTTACAATATGACACAATTCATATATCCACTTCATTGAATTCATATGTTATTTATGGTGCAGGCTCATACCCTAAGACTATTCTTGTTAATTGCTGCTGGTGATAAGGTGTAGGCCACAGTGCAATGACCTAAGAAACCAGTGAAATTACAGAAGCTCCAGTATTGTTGTATCGCCATAAAGTCTGATTATATGATGTGTATGCAAAAAAACCCAGCAGATCAGGAGTAACATGTATGAAAGCTGATGCCGCTGCATTACTTATGAGATGAGTCATGGTGCAACTGTGTGGAAGCTGCGTGAGAGGCACTGCAGGGACCCTAAACATGAGATCTGCAGGCTTTCGTAAGCTGTTTTCCATGCATGCATGAAGACTTCCACCGGCATCACGCACACATGTTCTGCACACATAAAACATGAGACGAGTTCTCATGCTGCCGCCGCTGCATCACATTTTGTTGCACTGCAGCATTGCAACCACTTCCCGAACGCACATCAACAACACATATGTCCAACTGTGCACACGCAGAATACACACAAACACACTGTTCTCATTAACTGCGAAGCCACTCTGACTCATTCGGTGCATTACGCAACTTTCCATGAGCCCATGATCATCTAGAAGGCCTTAAGTATAATCTTACCCCGATCCTCTCCGTGAATGGACCTGTTTGTTTCCACTCACATATTTCTAGACAACAAAAAAAACATGCTTTGAATTTCAAACACTTCTTCAAAGAAAGCCGGAGAGGTGCAGGCTCTGAATGAGAAACACCTGCAAAACAGTTGCATGCTGCAGCCACATGGTGTCATGAGTTGAGTGGCCAACATGCTAACATGCTGGTTCTCCTCGGCTTCAACCTCATGCTCAGTCTAACACTTGCTTTACCAGACTCAAGGCGAGAGGGGCTCTTTATTTCTTCATAAGTCCTCAGACACCACCATCCTCCTCCTGTCAGACTTTATTAGCCCAGTGAAACCTGCCTTGGACATCATGGTGTCTCTACTATTCAATGAAAATGTTGTAGCAGTGCGTCATTTTAGCAAAGACATTATTCCCTTTTTCTTTGGCATAAACACATGACTATGCACTGTTAAGAGCCATAAAATGAAATGAAAACTTCAAGTCAATAAATTGTAGTAACACTAAAGATTATTTTGTTTGTTCTTGCAGCTCCTCCAACAAGGAACTTAAATCATTAACTCCATGTGAGATGAGATCATGAAAGCACAGCTCACCTAGTTATTATCTAACTTCCTCCAACACCAGAATACAGATTTTTTTTTCTTCTAAAACGCCAACAAACTACGTAGCTGCAGTATAGAAAGTGCATCATCTCCCTGGTCTGTAGCCGAGTCCGGGAAAATCTGGGAACTCATGCCTCCTTTCACAGCATCAATATTTTAGTCCCTCGCAACCCTCTGCTTCCGCTCAGAAGTGATGCCATGTTGAGTCAGATGTTTGACTTCAGCAGTCTTAGATCATTTCACAAGGGCTGGGAGAAGGGTTAAAAAAGGTCAGTGAAGACGCACAGAAACATTTTATACCTCCTTTGAAAAAGACAGTGTCTTTTTTAAAATGAAAATATGTGACTGCGAAGGTTCGGTGTAGATGGAGGGTCAAAACTGTTTTCAGGTTTAGTCACCCAAGTGATAAACTCCTTCTTGTGATTTATGATTCCTATTTAAAGGAGCCAGGAAGCTGGAGTTTAACATTACGGCCTTGAAGGACAGTTTTTCCACTGTCCAGTGAGGATTCATCTCCCAGGTGTTGAAAGTGAAGTTTTATGACCCTGTTGGTGACCATATTTGTTGGCGTGGCAGCCATTTTCCCCTGTCAGCATGAGATAAAGCAGCAGGTTACCAAGCATGAAAGTCTCGATCATTTGTATGCATGAATTCATAATTTATACCCTGTAATTACGTAATATGATTCATTAAAATGACTCGCATTATTAATTTAAGGGAATTAATTACCAAGTTGTCCACATGACTTATTGTGTATTTTCATCGTAGCATCACTGTCATTCTTTTGTCGCTGTGTGGTCGCTGGTAAGCCTCAAAAGAGTTCAAAGGTCACTGAGACCTGCCCCGAGGGATGAGCCTGTAATCTGTTCCTTATCAGGTGTGTGAGAAGGCTCCACCCTGATCCGTGGTGACCTTTTCAACTTCCTGTTAGAACCGGGTCAAACTCTTCAGTGTTGACCAGGATACACAGGAATCTTTACAACATGAAAGGTCTTCTGGGAAATCCACAAGTGGCCCACTTCAAATGAGGGCTGCTCTGCCTTTAAGGGGCCAAGCATGTGACCCCTGGCTCACAGGTCAAGTAAATAAAGCTTTATGGCAGCCCATGAGGAACAAGAATGTCAGCTTTTAAAGCACTTTGTCCACCGCAGCTCTGCAGACGGTTTTTACAGACTTTGTTTCTGTGTTATTTTGTTTTATTTGCCCTCTTTGTTCTTTGGTGGACATTCAACAAGGCAGCGGTTTCTCTGCTGTTTGTTTTTTTTCATTCATTTTGTTTGTGGAGTAATCCAGGAAGTGAATGTCAATTATGTTTAAGAATATCATATCACATCATATTCCAGTTTTTAGTTGGTTTTTTTTCAATCCCAAGTATGCCAATACCAAATTAAAAAATTTAACTTCAACTCAAATCAAACTCTGGATAAAACGTGTGTCCAACCAATATTGACGTCATGTGTGAAGTCGGTCCTGACATCACCTGACTTCCTCCTTTGCTGAAACAAATGAATTTTCTGTTTTACCTCGGAGATTATCTCCCGTTGTGACATGCTGCTCTGAGAGTTAACCACTAAGATGGAAAATTGCATCATAGTGTGAGGTGTTGCTATTATAAACTCCAGTTATTTCTCTGATTTTCCTACTATCCTCCATCCTCCATCAAGGTCAAATGTCATCTTTAAAATGCATGTCAGGTTTTAACTTTCCAAAATACATCATTTGAAGTTTATGTGTGTGTCTGTTCCAGCAGGGTCAAAATATCCATTTCTTAGTTGAATTCGTTTTTAAAAAATCGCTGATGGGTAAATGTTACACAGAACGTACATGCACAGTGGAAATAGCTTCGTTTTAGATATACTCCATCCTGAATGGCAGCGTTTGTTTGGCGGTCATGTGAACTGTAATGGTTAAATTTGGCTTCCTCACTGCATCCCGTGACATCCCTTTGAGGGCAGGCAGTCGGAGCCGGGAGGGAAAAGCTGAAGAGTTCAGCGGTGGACATAAAAAAAATAGACAAACCGACAACAGCGTCTCAAGTTAGTGCTGGGATCAAATATCTGGATCGGGGAGGATCCATATATTGACTCTCATCAGTGTCAGGATGTGACGGCCGCCTGCTCGCTAACCTCTGACGTACAAACGCTCAACCACTGAGCTCTGTTGACACGACGCATTCAAAGAGAGTATCCGATGTGTCCACGATACTTGTGGCACACTCTCACACACCACTTTTAACACATACGGTATGTCGGTATAAATACAGTATATCCAATAAGGATCAATGTCTTTGCCAACACTGACAGCCTCCCATCACTGACATGAACACTGACATGCATGAAATTTGCATGCCACAAACACCTTTACATTTCACAGATTATGGCTTAATATGTATATAAATAGAATAGTTTTCTGCAGCATCTGTGCAGCACCTCCAGCTCTAAAATGACAATTAGACAAACACACTTGCGTCAATCGATGCTTTAAAATGTCTCCTTAAGGTTCATGCTTATCAGCTAACAGTCTTCTTCTTCCTCACATTTCTTGGTGCATTACCACCACTAACAAACAGCAGGAATGCGAAACATATCGGCTCTCACGTGTGCACAACACAAACCAAACACAAGTAAACATCGTACAACAGCACTACTAGTGGTCAAAGACTCTTTCTCATTTTCCTGCTATTTGCTTGAGTCTACATGAAGTCTCAAGTCACTGATGTTGGCCAAGTTGCAGGTCTTTACATTTATGAAATCTTGTTGTAAATAGTGCTCTTTGGTATCACTTTTGGAGGTTCAGGTTAGAAAAAAGCTTGAATGAAAAACTGAATTTGTGTCAGGAGCACCACGTCTGATAAATTCTGTTCTCACAACATGATGGTCTGCTGGTGAAAGGAAAATCAGAACAATCCATCACACATGTATTTTAGGTTTGGCCCTGATTTCCAGCTTAAGATTCAAATAATGTAGTGTTTTGATGCGAGTGTGGACTAACAGGCTTTATAAACTGTTTTGGGGGGTCAGGACTGGGCTTCACCAGCTATTGTTCTTTGCTGAAAGCTCGTAATCCCTCTCCACAGCTCTGTTCACTGAGTGGGGGGACCACTAACTATCCATTCACAAACTCCCTCCTTTCAGTTTTCTCTGCTTCCTGATCACTAATCACGGCAGAGGGAAATTTCAAACGCCCCATTGTTGCCACCATCAGGTCCCGGCGGGTTACGCAAACCCGTGTGCGCCCGACACGGCCCGCCCGGCGTGGACGGATGTGGCGGCTCCTCTCAGCCGGGCTCTGGCATTCTCCGGTTACTGAGTGTGCGGGCGGACAGGTCCGTGTGTGTATCCCTTACACTTGCTCAGGCAGGCAGGAAGTTCCTGTTGACATGAATGAACTGGCCTTTCAATAATGCAGGAGGAGCTCAAGGGAGGACGGCTGCCTCTCCCCGAGGACCATTACCTCAGCAACTGTCCTGCTTAGGCTGGCCTGGAGGCTCTGTGTGTGTGTGTGTGTGTGTGTGTGTGCGTGTGTGTGTCAGGAAGAGAGAGAAAGAAGAAGAGGAAGCAGAGTGTTTGTTTTATGTTAAGTGGATGCATTAGAGTGTGTCTGCACTTGTTGTGCTGGTGTGTGTGTGTGTGTGTGTGTGTGTGTGTGTGCCTTCCTACTCACTATTTTTCATGTGGATCACATAAAACAAAGGGAGAAAAAAAAGCTGCTGCTTCTCCAAGGTAATATTTCAGGTTGGCTCTGAAGTTAAAAATGAAAATTATGCAACTTGATTGATGAGCATGAGTTCATGTTAGAGCCAGATTTTATTCTCAAGAGCTGGTGGGAAGCAAGAAAAAACAAAAAAACAGAGCCAAAGGGAGAGTAAACATTGGACTCACATCCACCAAGCTGATAGCGTCCAAGAAAAAATGTTAATGTTGCTCCGTATCTGCTGGATGTGAAAATAGCAAACTGTTCGGAGGGTGATATGTCAGCGCGTGTTTACAGCTGCTGCACTCGCCTCCCCCAAGTGGCCAAATAAAATCTATTATTGCACATTTAGCGCTCCATTCATATTTAATCAGAGCTGCTTAATGTGACAGTGCAGGTTTATTTGCTTCGTGTTTTATTGTTAACACTCGTCATAATTTGGCGAGTGAAGCCTGCGTGCTGTAACTTCAATATACGGCTTCACTGGAGTTGATCTGAATCCAAACGTCAGCTCAGATGTGTCATTCCTCTTTCACAGTATCCTTACTCACCCAAAGTAGACATAAAGTCTCATGAATTAAGGATTAAAGTAAAAGCTTTGTGATGAAATGAGCTTTTTGTAGCTTGCTAGTTGTGCCACACTTACAACTAGCTGTTAGGTTTAATTTGTGCAGTGCAACCTATTTTAATCTTGTGATTAATGAAACTCAACTTGAGGTTAAGTTTGAGTGTGCAAACAGCCAGAGCCGAGTTTGAAGTTTTGTCAGCATCTGGCAGCAGGGTCGAAGTGTTTGTGCTTTGGGGAATGAATGAAGGGAAGTATATGAAGATAAATGTGTGCACTTAATGCTCAGATAGAGCGCATGTCTGAGCGACTCAAACCAACAGTGTGCAAGTTTTCTGCACCACACATCAAACGAGCCTCGTCCTGACGGGGCCATTGTAAATGCTCCTTGTTATCTGACCAGACTAAACAAGCCAGACTGCACAAACATTCTTGTTTGGCCATAAAAGCCCCGAGCGCGGCCTCTCCCCTCCTCTCAGCGTTGCCTCCATCCAGCCACGCTACTCCTCAGCAGCCCCTTTGAAGTCGTCCCCCGCAGCTCTCCACCATTAGCCAGCCTCCCATCTGCTGCGCCAGAGCTACTTCATTACCAGCCTACCGCTGCTGCCATAATCGGAAAGAGAACAGCAGGCTAACGCAGCCGCGGTGCTTCCTGAACCGAACCCCCCCACTCCCATTCCAGCTCCTTTAATTAGCTGTCGGCTGTTGGCTTTTATTGACCTGAAACATGCCAAACCTTGTTCCTCGGCAGCCTTTGCCTCCTCATTAGACCTCGCCTGAGGAACAGTAAAAGCACATGGTTTCCAAATGACACATCTCCATATAGAAAGTGCAGTCAGGTGACGAAAGAAAAAAGTGTGACAGAAGCAAACAGGTTTTTGATAATTACGTGTGTCATGTGAATGAAATGCCCCTTGTTTCGTTCTTGTGTATTTCTCTCGTTCCCATGAACTTGGGCAAATTATTTGAAGTTTTTTTTTATTACTATTATTTATGACTCTTACTGTGTTTTTTACCACATATAAAAGATGTACCAAACGTAGTCTTACGATACGTAGTCTTTGTATCAGGCATTGACCTCTTGTACATGTCTGAAAAATCTGAACTTTACTGCTTTAAAAAAAAACTTTAAGTTTAACAAAAATCCACAAAATCAAGGCAGCTTGAATGTGCCTGCACCTGCATACCTGCACTTTTCTTAATCCGATTAAGTGTGTTGTCCCATCATGGAACCATAACACAACATGTCCGATTAAATGAAGTTCTGAGTTGTGCCGTCACCACTGAACACAGAGTGCACAGGAGGGACATCTGCTCCCAGATCAGAAAGCTTTAGCCTACCGCTCAGCTATCTCACATCCAACGTACTGTTCCTGACTTTCTTGTTTTTATATGAGGGGCTGTAAACAGTCGGATTGCCTCTGGCTTTACTGCCCTCCTCCCTCCGCCTCATTTAGTGACTTCCTCTCAGTGTGGCAGTAAAAAGGAGCTTTATTCCTCATTATTGCTCCTGTTTGTTGTAGCTCCAGACAGCAGGATCAAGTTGAGGTCAGCCGGGTCCTTGTTTGCATGTGAGGGGGAGGGTCAGTGTGAGCCGCCACGGCCGCTCCGGACTGCTTCATGTAGATTTTACACAGATATCGGCTGATTAGAGAGATCACACGGCGAGCCGCTTTGGTGTCGGTTTCAAAGGTGAAAAGTACAGAACGTTTTGTGCTGTGAAACAAAGGGGAACTGCTGTTTTATGAAGCCATAAGCTGAGACCTCAGACCTCAGAAAGTTTATGCCAGCGAGGTCAGTGAATTGCAGAGAATCAGGGATAAAATAAGAAAATCTGCATGTACCTGTATAAGAGAGAGTTTAAAGGTGCATCAAATTGAAATCAGCAACAATAAAAACATAGAGCAGCTATAGGAGAAAGCTCAGGTGCATCAAAAGGAATTGACTGATATTTTGAAAAGGACGATTAAATGACAGGAATCAACAAAAATAAATGAAATGCATCCAAAGGCTGATGCAAAAAAGGAGGGTTTTAACACACACACATGCACACACAGGTTGACTGTTCCTCATCTGTCATCCAAGGGCGCCACATCGCACCTCAGTGCAGAGCTTGTGCATGGTTTATTTTATGACGCCATTAGTCACGTGGTCGCACACCACTTCCTCTCCAGCGGGGTCACAGCGGGGCCGTCGCAGTGCAGGTAAGTCGAAGCTGCGGTTGTTGTTGTTGTTTTTTAATCTGTCGAGTACAGGTGATGCTGCCGCCTGACTCCCTCTCTCCGCCAACCTGAATCATCAGCGCGCCACTCGAGCACTCTCCACACGTCCACATTTAGACACAAGTATTTTATGCTGCATTTGCTCACTTAAGTGCATAATCAGCCTGTAAGTACGATTAATGACAGCACTCTGCCTGTATGTAATTGAATCACAAGCAAAACATGTTCCACAAATAATTCGAGCACTTTTAAGCATCTAGTTTTAATTTTAGGCTCCCTGACAGTCCACTCAGGTGCATCGTTTTTTATATGATTTACATAACTTTATGCAACACAATCTGCAGGGGAACTTGGTCAAACGTCAGCTGACAGCATGCTCATTGCAAAGACGAGAACACTCTGTTGACACCTTTAGTCGAATTGGCATTTTGTTCTTGTGACAGAAGCGTCCAGACTGAAGCGCGGAAAGACAAGCGGAGGCAGAAACATGACGACGTGGGAGTGCAAACAAAAGGAGCCAGACCCTTAAACTTTGGCTGCTTTCCAGAGACCTTCAGTATCCTGTTGCTGAGTGTGACTGTGTGTGTGTTGGTGTGTGTTTCTGTTCACCTGTATTGTTTTTACCTGTGTGTCGGTAAGGTACCAACAGGCTTTATGAACCGGGCTCGGGAGCGCTGTTTTCATTTATCATTTTCACTTTGTTTCACAGCGTGGGTTTTCTGGAGCCACTTTGGAGTGGATGGAGCTCTCATGAAGAGCTGCTTGACTTGCACCTTTTTATGTGTGTGGGCGTCTTTTTTTTTTTTTTTTTTTTTTCACTTTTGCAAAAGGGAATGTGAACAAAAGAAAAAAAGCAAGCTACTTTTTGACTTAACAGGAACAGGAGGTGCAATAGAGGAGAAAGCATCGCTCCTGTGAGTCTGTATGAGAATGAAAGAGAGAGAGTGCAACAGCGGGGGTTAAAAATATGTTATTATCCTCTTTTTGGATGTGAAAAAAACTCTATTTGGAGTTAGTGAAAGGCTAAAACAGAGGGGGAAGGCTTCTTCAGATTTAGCAGGCTTAGTGTGGACATAAGGGAGCAACAGTGTGTGTTGAACTCATCAACACCTCTCCTCTCTGCCCGCACCCTGAACTTCAGATCTGCGTGACACGGCAGCTGGCAGGCCTCGTCACCACGTCACCAACCTGCACACCTGCACTCCACACATTCCTCCACCCAGAACCACCTCCTCCCCCTCTTCTGCTTCTCCTTCTGTTTCCTCAACACAACCTGTTTGTGCAGAGTGGAAAAAAACAATAGACGTGACCGCTGACCTCAGCCGTACATGCATCACCGGCCACAGAGTTTTTTTTGACAGGTAGCACTTTGGGAGTTGTTGTAATTCTTCTTCACCTGTTCTGTAATCAGTCATTAGTCACTGCAGCTGAAAGTGTTTTTTTTTGTTTTTTTTCAGAAGATCCCAACTCGATCTCTGAGTGGCAGAAATAAAGAAATTCTTAAATGAAATCATTCCTTTCATACCACAAAAAATAAATCTCAGAAATGTTTAATTCAATCATTTGAAATTAATATTCAATATTCATATTAAGTGTGTGTAACCATAGCAACAACACTCATCTTCACTGGTAAAATGAACCACAATGACTGATTAATTGTTACGTCGGTATGACGTGAATGTGATAATGCATATGCAAAGTGTGAACTGTGTGTGATAGAGAGATTAAGACTGTAAGGAATCATCACACATTATTATCTCATATCCCAACAGCTTGTATTATATGCTCATGGTAAGAAATATAAATATATATAGATATATATATAGATAGATAGATAGATAGATAGATAGATAGATAGATAGATAGATAGATAGATAGATAGATAGA
>JBAJHX010000081.1:3220311-3232628 GCA_037176925.1 Amniataba percoides | reverse complement strand
GTGTGTGTGTGTGTGTGTGTGTGTGTGTGTGTGTGTGTGTGTGTGTGTGTGTGTGTGTATGTGTGTGTGTGTGTGTGAGAGAGAGAGACAGGAAGAGAGAGAGGGAGAGTCGGAAAGTGTGATGGTGTAAGCGATGAGATTGTGAGGATTGGCAGTGAAAATGATAGCATCACTGGCATGTAAGAGTGTGTGTGTGTGTGTGTGTGTGTGTGTGTGTGTGTGTGTGTGATAGAGTGTGTGTTTGCACCCTTTTATGTCTATGTGTGTTGAGAATGAGCTTGTATGCAGTGTGTGTGTGTGTGTGTGTGTGTCTGCCTTTGCAATTTTGGAACTTGTAACACGATCTGCGAGGGCAACAGGAAATTGCTGGAGTGGATGAGGGGGAAGCAATGTGACATGAGACAGGTGGGTGGGGGGGGGGGGGGAGGGTTGGTGGTTGGGGGGGTGCTGATGGAGGGACGGGTGGAGGAGGGAGAGATGAAGGCGGCGGAGGCTGCTGTCAACACGCTGTCGCTCGAGGGTAAGAGGGACAGGAACCGTTAGCAGAGGATTAGCAGGCGCGCCAAGTTTAGCCCCACCACCCCTCCTCGCCTTTATTTTCACGGGTCCAAAACGCCAGTGGGAACTGGGGCAGCCGCGCTCCAAAGGCAAAGCCCACAGCTGGATGTCATGTTCGTGCTCAATGTGGCATTTTCAGAATTTCAAGACAAAACTTTGCAAGAGACACAAGCAAAAGTTTTTTATTTAATGCTCATCTGTGGCACCAACTATCACAAAGCTGATCGATTGAGGCCTTCGATCGGCGCCAGCAACAAAACAATTTTCTTGTCCAGGTGCTGATTTGAGACTTTCAGAAGTTACTTTTTGGCCTGTGCTCTGTTTTGGAACAAGACCGCCCCACGCACTGGCAACTCTTCTGCTCCAAGTGGAGGACGGTGTTATTAGCAAGCACCTGGAGTCGTGAGCCGTTTCTGCTGCAAGAACTGAACAATCTCGCTCTCCAGCCAAAATAGCAGTCGAGCTGTTATTATTCCAGTAATCCTGCGTGATCATATCTGGATCCCATTTGTAATTGGCTGTTTAATTCTGCTGTACTGCGAAAAGAATATGCGTGTGGGAGGGAGAAAGTTTTATCGATGTTGTCCTGATGGTGACGATAGAAGCAGAAATCAAGTTTATGTCGACGATGCAGCGTTGTGTTTTTGGCATAACGTTTGTAACCACAGAAGTAAAGTATCTCCTGTTAATCATTTCAGATATACAGCACATATTTTGCTCACCAGTCTGCTGGAGCGTAATTAGTTGCTTTGCATGTTTTTTTCCCTCCATGATGTCTTTTCTTAGCTTTAAAAGTCAGGTCTAGACGGCTCTCACATATGAATCATCCAAAGAGCCGAGCAGCACTGACGTTCAGGGTTCACGACTTTCTTTGTGTGCAGCCGTCTATGACTGCAGTACTTTATCAAACATCCACCTTGGTGTTCGTTAAATATGTTTTTGACATTTAGCTGAAAGCGCAATTCACAGATCTTATACAGCCAAAGTGCTTTTTTTATTGCACTGTATTACAGCCCACTCACACAATAATGTGTTGCATAAAGAGAATGCTTTTGATTTTGATTTATTTCTTTTTTATTATTGAGACAGGCTAGCTGTATCCCCTTGTTTACAGCCTTTATGCTAAGCTAAGCTAAGCAACTCCACAACTGGACTCTGGACATGACAGCGTTATCCCTTCATGGTACTAAAGTGGAGAAGCATATGTCCAAAAAATGTAAAATTTAGAAATAAATTAATGGATGCCAGCAAAGTATCTATATTTCTTACTATTCTCTCGTATTATTACACTCCTGGCATTTTAAATGCACTTTGCATGTCTCAATCTGAACACACATTGTAGTGAGAAATGGGGCCTCCACATTCATTTCAATGAGACCAGAGTTCCAGCAAAATATTGCAGGATCATCCAGCAAGGACAATGAAGTTTTAAACATTTAAAGGTGAAATAAGTAAGATTAAGAAGAGCGAGGACTTAGCTTGAAATTTTGAAGGGTACAACTTCCAAGTCTGTCCTCTCTCTGCTGCGTTCAAGCTCATTGCAAAGTCCTTCAGTCTAATTCTTCCTTTATAGTTCATTTTTTTCATGGGTCTTCTTCTCTTTACTTGTCTTTGCTGTGTAAACTAAACCATTGCTGGCAAAGTGGGGATGGGCAGTTTCTCATTACTTGGTTGTTCAGTGATTTGTCCACCATTGTGTCTGATCACTGAAGAAACCAAGCTTGACAGAGTTTAGTGAGTTCTGCTCTTGACCTCACTGTAATCAAGAGAAAGGATAAAACAGGTATCGTCATGATAACTTCCCAGAGGTCTCATGATATTAGAAACCAAGTTTTGACACCCCAACAAGCCTTAAAACTGCACATTTGCATTTCATCTCCTTACTTGTGCGAACCCACCAATGCAGACCCTTCCATTTTTTTAATCCAGTGCTATTTGTAGCCTGAACGCCTGCTCATTTCATTGCTACTGTACATTAAACTCTGTGCCCATCAGTCATCTGACCACATGTCCACATGCCGACCCCCTGACAGCCCTCGCCGTGACCCAGCCATACGTGTTTCCAGATCCCTGTATGGCCTGCCCTGTCACAGCCGCCGTGCCGATGTGATGAAGGTGCTGATGGGGGCTCTGCCAAGCCCATCTACATGCCTGTCTAAAATTAGCCCCGGTAGTTTCCTGTGCCCTTTAATCCTGAGCTTTAAAACCACGAAAGGCCAAGCCGCAGACAGGAAGAACGGCCACGAGAGCCCCCCGGGCGCTCGGCATGCCACGCATACCCCCAACCCCATCTGTCAATCCCGGTCCTGCCATGACATCACGGCGGCCCGTTCTGAGAATAAGAGCTTCCTCGGCTCAGCTATAGTTGGGTTTGAGTTTTGATGGACGATATCCGGGCGGCTGCTGAGGCCTGTCCCCTCACCCGCAGGTTCACAGGTTTGATCCCCTGCAGCAGCCAGCAGGCCCATATCTGTCACAGCGTTCTTGAACAAGACATTGAACTTAACGCCGGTCAGAGGACGCTTGAACTGGTGCGCTTTTACCTCTTAAATAAGCAGTTTGAGAACTTTGGTTTAGTCTCAATACTTGTTGGCCTTTCAGTCTGCATGTTTATTCGGAGTGGAATAAAGCTTCACTTTGCAGCGTGCGTGGATTGGATACTGGATTAGATGTGTGGTGATGGGTGGGAATGTTATCGCTCATTGCCTGTACAGTACATCTGCATTAATCCTGTGATAAACGGGTGACTCCGTCTGCCATTCAAGCAGACCCCATGACCCTAAACACTATCAAGCAGGGAGAGGGGAAAAAAATGGATGAATGGAGGATAAAACCACTAAATATCAGTAAACCGTTGCAGGGAGATTTTCCTGCAGAAGTATTTGGCATGAATGAGTACAATGAGTGCCACTGTTTGCAGCACAAATCACACATGTACCGTGCTGTGTACATGAATAGGGATTTCTACCAAGACTACTACTGTTTGTTTCCTGCTTTTTTTGCCCTCAGTCACACAAATTCCTGTGGGTAACATTGCAAAGTCAGAACTCTCCAAAACTTTGCTCATTACTGTGTGTGCTTTGCTGTTCCAGTCGGGTTGGAAGAGTCATTTTTTATTACGAAATGATTAGCCAGGAAATGGAAAAAATATCACCTGAATTGGAAAGTGGGCAAAGGGGAGAGCGCTGGCACCAGCTGAAATGTGGGCTTGTCTTTTTATAAATCATTTACGTCAGGACATGAGTGTGCAGGTTTAGCTCTTTGTTACATAGCCAATGATTCACTCGCTTTGTTCAGCTGCATGCCAGATTGTATTTCCAGCATAAACCTGAAAAGAGACTCGTCAGAGAGTCCTTTTGTTCCATTTATTTTTTCATTAATTGCCTATCTATCACATATTATTGACAAATAGAGCAGTTTATTTTTTTCTCTTTGAATTAAGAGTCATTTCTTGTAGAAGACTTGGGCTTCCTACCTCTACTGCATGTTACTTCTCTTCAGATGTTCATGCTTTTTATTTTCTGTATGTGCATATTAAGGAAAAACAAAAAAACAAGGAAAAAACATACTGTCCAGGAGCTATATTTGACATTTTTGAGGTGAGGTATTCTTGGCCCTGTATCTCTCATGTTATACAAAACCATCGACTCTAACTCTAAACTTGTTATCTGTGTTGCGGACATACTCAGTGTACTTGAAGATTAAACCCTCAGCAGTTAAACACAATAACACAATGACGCTGCTGTTTGTGTTGCCTCACAATCACTCTTAGCTTTAGTTGGAGGACTTTTCTCCATGACAAGTGCATAAATGCTGCACACATCAAGAGCTTAGCAGACAAAAAGAGCTGCATGTGAGTCAATCTTTGGAAATCCCCCGTTCTGATCCATCGACGCCAACTTGTCTATTAACTTTGATACACGCAGATCAATGCTTTGCTGCCCTCCCCCCCCCCCCCCTTCAGAGCATCCACACACACACAAACACACACTCCCTGCTGCTGGAGTTTATCAGCGTGTGTGGGAATGCGGCTGCAGATCTCCGCTGAGCTGTGGAGCAAATTGTTGCTCGCACGGAAACCGAACACTCCTCCCCTTCTTGCACCGCGAGCATCATCGTCTCCTGCAGGTCTTTACGGGTGCACATCGCCGCGCTCGCTGTCCAATAACAGCATATCCAGGTGCTTTCAGCTCCCTTTGATGGCTCCGCCTTCAGGAAGTGCTGGAGGGAGTGTTTGTGTGAACCTGAAGCCCTCGTCGCCGAGCAGCACCTGGAAAAACCAGTCGGGGTGTTTACTGCGCGACTGGAATCACTTTGTACCTGTTGAGTAGCATTTCGTCGTCCGTGAATGATTGTCAGAGAACAGAGTGTGCGTGGCGCTTAGTTACACAAGCGTCATGTGACAGGACACGCTAAATTCTGAACGAGAAGTTTAAGTGGGAGACGTGTCGAGGGCCGCGGCTTAATGAATAGCGAGGGCTTTGTGAACAGGCTCGTGATTCACGGCCAGCGTTTTTGTTGTCGTGACTCGGCCTGCTGGTCAACACTCAGCCACGGTGCGGGTGAGGAGACGCTTACATAAAGGTGTTACTGCAGACACAGACCAAACAGCAACAAGCATGTCGATGGAAAAACAGGCACAGGAGAGCAAAACGTGTAGACAAAATAGCAATTTATTAATAACTTATCATTTCTTTACATTCGTAAGAGAGGAGTGTGGAGGGGTTGGCAGGGGTCGCCGCGGTGGCTTCCCCTGTGAAGAGGCCTTCTCTGTAGAGGGGCAACACAACACTTTTCTCTCGTCTTGACAATTTAAAAACTGCATTTCACAGAGTTTTCCCTGAAGAGGCGAAGTGAGCAAAGCTTCCTACTTTGTCCACGTCAGAGACTTTTAACCCTTGTGCACAGACCAAGATTACTCACATTAACCTTCAGAGATCCAGACAACACATCATTCGGACTCAAAACCTGCATCTTTAAGGTGAAGCCAAATTCAGAACTGCTATGAAAAAAGTGTGTGTGTGTGTGTGTGTGTGCTGTTGAGTTTGCTGCAGAGTCGAGAGAACTGGTGGTTTTCTCTGAAGGCTAATGCGCGACAACAACCTTCTGGGCGCAAAAGTAAGGCAAACTACCAAGGTGACTTTGATTTGTGAGAGGGTGGGTGCAAAAACAAGGCCCGTCGGCTGAATTCACACATAAAGCAATTATCAAATATATTACACATGTACACATTTTTGCACAATTCTTAGAAAGCCTACTTGATTTTTGGCATAATCAACTTAAACATACTGATCAATATGCAGTTTGTTTGCTTACATAAAAGTAGAATATGAAACAAAGAGAATCTTCAGTACCCACTTGTTGCAAAGGGTATATACTAGAGCAAGGCTTTTACTGTATTGTCTTTTATATTAAGATATATACACAATGTATAAATGTTTGAAAAGACTCCACAAATGTAAAATCGAGTCCAGTATATAGTGTGCCATTTAAAGCTGGGGTGCTTCTACCCCACACAGGCAAGTCTTCACAGAAGACGAGGGAGGCGACGCATCTCGGGGGGGGGGGGGACTGGTGCTTGACCCCCAAAACAAACATACAAAAGAGTTTTGATTTTTAAATCTGTCCAGTTGGAACAATCACGTCTCTTTGGCACACCAGCCCAGGAGCTTCGAAACTGTCCCGACAATTCACAGGAACTTTCCTCCGACACAATGACAAAAAGATAAAAGTCCTCAGGAGTCCAACAGTGATATAATATTGAAGAAGGTATCTCGCACTCTTTAAATTACTCTCATCCTCTTTTCTGTCTCTTTTACTGTCTCTCTTCGTTTAGTTGAGAGCTGTTACGTCTTGGCCAGACAGCTTTGGCCCTCCGGTAACCACGCTCAGCGGCAGTCGCCTCAAACCAGCTGTATCAATAACGTCAAGAGCCCGGTCCCTCGGCAGACGACGGAAAAAAGAGAAACTTTTTGCAGCTTTTTTCAACAGGAGGCCCATAAAACCTCCGGCGAGGAGAGGGGTTCTGCGGTGGCGGACCTCACGTGGACTCCAGGGGGTCCAGCTGGAAGACGTTGTGGTTGGTCGGCGTGGTGAAGTAGAGCTGCTGGCCCGGCGGCGCGATGCGGTTGTCGCACGGGCTCTTCAGGCCCAGCGTGCGCTCAAAGTCCAGGAGCTGGCCCATGAAGTTGAAGTTGGGCGAGATGTTGGACTTCTTCATCTTGACGATGTCGTAGGCGTCGTTCATGGACAGGTTGAGCTTCTGCATCAGGTAGGCCACCGTCACCGTGACGGAGCGACTGATGCCGGCCAGGCAGTGGACCAGGACGCCGCACTTCTGACCTCGAGCTTCATCTGGTGGGAAAAGAGAAGGAAGGAAATGTTATAGACCTCCGTTAGATGCAAACAACACATCTAGAGAAAATTATCTTTATGTGTGCAACCAGTCTAAAAAGTAAGAAAATTGTCACATTTGAGAAGCTCTGGAGATTTTATGCTTAAGCTAATTGACTCTGAAATAGATTACAGATTGTTCGGGAGGTCTTATTCGCACATTTGACCCTCTGCCAGCGATGAAAAGCCTTTCGACGGGGCCAGAACAAAAACTTGCGATAAACATCTGTGACATTTAAGTCAAGCTGCGCTGGAAGTTGGAGCCGGTCCAGGGAGGGGAGAGCGGCGGAAGTTATTATGCCGGCTATCTCTCAGGCATGTCAGTCAACAAACGGGCCGCGGCGGTGCTGCACATAAACACAGCCCACATTCTTTCGTTTTTCTGGCCTCGGGTAGCCGGCTGGGAAATTGACTATTACGGTCTATTAAACCATTCTTCCGCTCGCTGGGGTTACTCCGACAATGGTGCCATTTGGGCGTGTAAACGTAGGAGTCATGAGGGCACCCTGTCAAGGCGGACAGGATGTCAACAGGGCCTGTAAATGGCTCCTTTTGTAATGTGGAGGGAGGAAGGAGGGGAGGAGAAGGGTCGGGGGGGGTGCAATGCCATGTCCTAGATTACTTTCAATGCCACTTCCTTCCTGTTGCGCTCGAATTACCGCCCTCCCCCTTGTTCACTCTCCCCACTCTCCTGTTTCAACGTCGCCCTTTGTGCTGCAATTACACAAGCCCGGGGACGAGAGATAGGCCAGGATGTCTCCCATTGAAGTCAGATCATTTGTTCACAGTGCATTTTGGCCTGTGTGCTGTTAGAGGCAGACCCCCCTCCCTTTTTTTATTTTTTTTTTTTCATCTCAACACAATGGCCTTAATCTTGCCCGCTCTGCGCGTCCCTGCCTGGCTGACTGATAAGATCGCAGCCAGGGACACCTCATCTAATCTCAATTGCACAATAAGAACATAAGAACTTCCTGGCAGTGATAAGACATATCATATTAATAAGATTATGCCCCCCCCCCCCCAGCACACATTATCTTTACTTTGTTGGGAAAACAATCAAGTGTGGAGTGAAGCTGCTTCTCAAATGTGACTTTAAAGTCATTTTTGCACTCATATATGTAAAGTTTTCAGAACAAATGTAGATATTTTTCACAATTTTATGCATAAAAATAAAAAAATGAGAGCACGCATTTGTAAAAAAAAAAAAAAACTCATCGCTGCAACTTTTAAAAGTGAATGCAAACAAACCCAAAGGCCTGAGGTTAGCAGACTGCAGCAGGAGGCTCTGCAGTGTGTGTGTGTGTGTGTGTGTGTGCTCTGCAGGATGACTTACCGATGAAGCTGATGGCCTCCGGGAAGAACTGGGAGAGATTCTGGCTCCAGTGATCCGAGATGGGGATCTGCTTGTACTTGAACTCTCCTGCGTTCTCGAAGAGGTTGGGCAGGTTGGGGGTCACGTTGAGGATGTACTTGATGCCGTACTCCTCCAGCACGTCCAGGTTGGTGGAGTCCTTTGCGCAGCCCAGGTACAGGTGCGGCAGGATCTCCACGGGGAAGGAGGGCTGCGGGTTGGACAGCGGGCTGCCGTCCGAGTCGGTGGCGCTGCTCGGGTCGATGTCGGACTCGATGTCGGAGGAGTCGGAGCTGATGCGCAGCCCCCCCAGGCCCAGAACCTGCGCGGTGGGGGAGCTGCTGTTGGAGGAGCCGTCCAGGTTGGTCTCGCACATGCCCGGATACTCGGCCTGAAATTTACTGAAGCCGCCTGGAGAGGGAAGCAGACATGCAGTCAGTAAAAACAGCAAACATTTGATCCAACAAAATGCAATTATTATTTCTTTATCTGCAGCAGCAAACAGAACAATAAAATAATCCACCATGTTTTATTCTAATGCATCATTTATTCTGAGCTGCAAACATGTGACTGATCTCTCTCCAAAGCGCCTCCTCCGGTCTGCGCGCACCGACCCGCGGGGTGTGAATGAACCAAAAAAAAAAGTGAATGAAGCGCTCACCCTCCAGGTAGTAGGCCCTGTAGCCCTCATCCTTCATCCTCCTGAGCAGCAGACCCAGCACCGAGCCTCCGTCCACGTTCTCGTTCCAGTCCCGGCTGTACTCGTCGTACAGCACGATGGTGTCCGTCTTGCAGCGGCGCACGAACTTCTCCCGGTCCTCCCCGTCCGACAGCAGCGAGCGCACCGGCAGGTTGCCCTTCTTCAGGCGGCGCAGCATGAGGCTCGGGATGGCCACGTTGATGGCCGAGTCGACGTGAGAGGACTCGTACAGCTCCTGGGCCCGGCAGTCCATCACCAGCAGGCCGTCCCTGCGCGTCTCCAGCTGCTCCCGCAGCCAGCCCACCGTCTTGCTGATCGCCATTACCGAGTCGAGCTGGACGACGGGCTTGAGCTTGTCAAGCATTTATAAGCAGTGCGATGAAGAGGGGGGAGAAAAATGAGGGGACGGGGGGGTTTAAAGAAGAAAACGTGTCCTCTGAGAGCTGCAGGTTTCCCGGAAAATCTGGTTTTTCTCTCTATCCGCTGTTTGGAGGGCCCGTGCAAAAAGATTTTTTTTTTTAAATAATGCAAAATCAGAAGATAAATTCTCCTTCAGACGATCCTCTGCTGGATCAGGGTCTCCTGTGCTGGATCAGGGTCTCCTGTGCTGGATCAGGGTCTCTGGGCTCATTCATGCGTCTGTCCGCGCTTTTTCTCAATGAGTCACCGCGGCTCTGCGACGCGTCCTGCGCTCTTATATAACTCCACGGCTCCTCCTCTCTCTCTCTCTCTCTCTCTCTCTGTCTCTCTCTCTCTTTCTCCGTTTCTCTCCTTTATGGAGCCTTTGCGCGCTCCGGATCGGGGAGCAGGACTACGCGCGGCTCAGCTGTGCCGGACTGCGCCTGGTCTGCAGGATCTGTCTCTCTATGCAGACTCTCTCTCTCTCTCTGTCTGTCTGTCTCTCTCTCTCTTTCTTTCTTTGTGCTCTCTGCGGCGTCGCGCTGCTGAATGGCCACAAACGGGAGGCGCCTCATCGGATACGTGAGACCCGCCGACCAATCAGAGCGCGTCCTGCGGCGGTCGCCTTGGAAACGGGGGCCGGATGTAGCGGCCCGTGTTGATGAATTGTTAATGAGTTTGTCATTCACAAAAACGGAGAGAGGAATTTCCGCTCCGGATCAAGTGAGTGCAAACAAACAGAAGAACTGCAGGGAGAAGGAAGGAAGAGAGGAAGGGAGGAGGCCTTTACTGAGAGAGAGAGAGAAACAAGAGAGAGAGGGTTATAATAATAAGTCACTGAGCTTTACATTAATCATCAGTGTGTCTGAACTTTAAGAAAGTTGAGAACCATCACTTTGATTTTAACACCATAAAAATCTGTACATTTACTTTTAGAGCAGTTTAAACTTTATTTATGGAGGATGTTTATATTTATTTATGTTTATAACTTTTTTATCTCATTCTTATTTTATCATTTTATATCTGTTTTTTCCTACTTGAGCTGTTGTAACAAGTAAATTTTCTCTATGTGGGATAAATAAAGTTCATTTTATCTCATTTTATCTTATTCTGCACTTTTTAACCGTCTTTTTCTTTTATGAGTCTCATCAGGAGTAAAGATCACCTCTGAACAACAATAAAAACCTGATGAAACATTAACTTTAACATAGAAAAGTGAAGAAAAGTGCTGTTTGTGCAGGTGTGACTGATTTCTTGTTGAATAAAATAAAAAAAAACATGCATAAAGGAGATCAACCTTTATAAAGACATTTAAAAGCTTCAGATATGTAGCATAACTTATTACCATTTATCATTAACTTCTCGCAGATACCCTGCTAATGAAGAGGCTCTCTCTTCTTTTCTACATCCAGGAGGTCAAAGGTCAACCAAACAATCATCTCCAAGCAGTTGCTCCTCTAACTTCACCTGTCTTTAAGCTATTATTGTGTTCTTGTCTTGACTTTGATAGCAAACTTTAGCAGACAGATGTATCAGGGAACTCATTTTTTACTCGCTTGTGCACAAAAAGCAACACTCCTGCTCATTTTTTAACCCTGAACACCGCTTAAAAACCCAACAAACAAACCAAACAAACATTTGTGTGCAAAAATAAATCCACCGGCCTCCAGAGGAACAATAAACGCCACAAATACATCAACAGGGTTTATTATCTGCTCTGTGCGCCTGCTTGTTTGTGTCGTTTTATTTCGTTTTAATGGAAATCATCTGGGATAAACACAGCTGAATAACGCTGCTCGGTGACATTGTGAGCAAGCAGCAGCACCGGAGCTATTTCTGTCTGCGCAGCCTTCACCAGCCCAAGCAGGGTCGTCTGTGTGGGAGGTGGTGATGGTGCTGTATGAATATGTCACTCTCTCTAACTCTCCTCACACTAACTAGACTCACCAAAACCCCTTTTGATATTCCTGTAATGCTCCTGAATAACAGTGTCATGTTTAACCACAATAGTACTGATAATAATCCAGGATTACATCGTGTTTTTCCATCATGTGTCAGATCACTTCTCATCCATCAGCTGGATCTCCACGTCCTTTAACACCTCTCGAGTTCATGCGGAGCCATCAGAGGTGCTGATTGCTTTCCATAGGCCCCCTTAATGTCCCCCCCAACACCCCAAACTGAATGCATTAGAGCTTTAAACAAAAGGAGCTCTTTTATCGCCTGTCGGCTGTAAAAAGGCACACAAAGACTTTTTAACTGATGAGCTGCAGATTTAACAGCACCTATAAAGGAAAAACTACAGAAACATCTTCAAGAGATTAGAGGAGATGAAGCCGCAGTGATCTGCATGCAGGAAGCTGGATCAGAGGTGTGACATTATGTAAAACACTGACGAAGCAAATACAAATTCAGATAAACATGAGTTAACAGGCCACTTTGTTTTCTTTGCAACGTGTTAATCTGAAAAAAGAAATGAATAGGAAGACCTTAAATCACCTCGATAGATAGAAGAAAAGTAAAAACATGACTAAAAACAAGAATATTTAAGTATCAGTAACACACATTTCATTATATACTTTGACAGGCAGATATAAATGTGATGAATATATCTGATATTAAGGTAAACACACTTAGCAACTGTATTTGCAAAGCAGATTAGAAAACATGACACCGATTTATCAGAAGAGATGAGAAATTAATAAACAATATGTATAAGATATAGAAGATAAAAATGTATGCTATAAACATAAATACAATATAAGCATCCTTATACTGGAATATACTGGAAAAATAAATTGCAATTGATAAAATGATATTATGATGTCATACATTAGTGAGTGACAGATAGATAGATAGATAGATAGATAGATAGATAGATAGATAGATAGATAGATAGATAGATAGATAGATAGA
>JBAJHX010000081.1:3202439-3220084 GCA_037176925.1 Amniataba percoides | reverse complement strand
AGATAGATAGATAGATAGATAGATAGATAGATAGATAGATAGATAGATAGATAGATAGATAGATAGATAGATGAGTGTGTGGATGTTAAACATAGAAAATGGGTCACTTAAGATGTTCAACAACAGAATATGAAATATATAAAAGAAATGAGATGTCATAGATTATACGAATAGATGTCACAGCAATAAAAATGTTGTTGTTTCCATTCAAATTTCATTCAAATTCATTTTATGTTTTCGACTCGTTTGGCTGTTGAAGAGCAGGTGTGTTTTTCTGTAGTTGCGATCAAGTAGGAACTCTTTATAATTGGTCCCATCTGGTTGTTAAAAATGTTCGATGTCAACACAGATGTCAACCGAAGTTTTGGTTTAAGGCCTGTGAATGAAAAATCACTTGTAGGTGTGTTTGGATTCACACACACACACACACACACACGTAGCAGACGCCTCTCTCGGCCCGTCTCCTCGCTCATTATCTGCGTGTGTTTGTGTGTGTTGTGCTGCATCCCTGCCAGTGTCTCTGTGTCGTGTTAGCATATGAAGTGCTGCGGCCCCGGCGTTAACATTGGCCCTTTGGCCCCTGCAGCACGCCCACCCGCCCACCCGACCTCCACCTCTCCCCGCCGTGACAGAAGTCCTCCTGAATGGAGCCAAGCTGTTTCTATTCACCTTCAAATGAATTCTGCTCTCTTTCACCAGCAAACACCACCACCTCCTCCCTCAGTCTGCCTTCTCCTCCCCGCTGCTCACCCTTTTCTTCTGCCTCTGCCTTTCTTCTTGCAACCCCCCCCTTCCTTTTCCCTTCATCCCTCACACTTTCTGTTACATTTGTCTTTGTCATCAAGTCTGCGCTGCGTTTCTGTAAATGTACCAAACTAAACATTTTCAAAAGTGCTGTAACGTGTCCAAACTAATTTAAAAACACGTGAGAACGAGTTGCCTCCTCTCCAGCGTTTTCAGGTGATTTCCAGAGAAACCAAACAACAGAAATCTGTACTTTGTCTTTAGGTTGTCAAATAAGAAAGTCACAACATCTTGGTAAGATTTGATGGGCTTTACTGGCCAAAATGGGAAACACATACAGAATTGGGGGAAAAACAATGAGGATTATTTGCTGATTTTGAGATTTTTCCACTCAGAATCGTACGTTCAAAAAGTATTTGGTGGGGGAAATCAGCTTAGTGAGCAGAGGAAATAAAAAGTGTATTTTCCAAAGGGGGCCACCTAAACCATTAGTTTCTTCATCTGTCTGCAACCTAAGAAACCTCATTTAACACAAAACTGAGAAGATTTCATTGTCTTACGTTATGACAAATCTAATATTTACTTAATAAGTCAGATAGCTGTTTCATCAATTGACAAAATTGTACATGTTTCTAAGAGGTTGATCATCTCAGCATTGTGGGAAGACAGAAAACTAATGAGTATAAATCGTAACTGCATTTATCTGATGACTTAATGTGGCTGCTGGGATAAACTGGGGATATGATGTAAACTATTTCTATTCACACATTCACAGTGTTTTTCAGTCCGATCATGTGTTGACGTGTGGAAAACCCCTGACTGTCTTTCCCTCTTTGTTTTTCTTATTTCATTTCCTACAACCTTACAGATGCACAAGACTTTACAGACTATTTGTCATGTTGCTTGTCTTTATTTTTATTCTATTGTTCGTAATGTTGTATTGTCCCAAATTGTCCTAAAAGTGTGACAGGTGTGTCAGAGGGAAGCATAAGTGAAATAAGTGAAAAGTAAATTTCCATGTGTTTTCCTGTCTCTCCTTGCATTTACATCTCAATCGGTTCAAATTTCCATACTGACTGACTTAATGATTGACTTAATGATTGAAGGGGAGTGAGCAGAATGAGCTTCAGTCATCAGAGGACCAAATCAGGGAGTTTACTACGTTAAGACCTGCTTGTTGATCATGGCTGCAGCTTTATTGTGCCAAAAAAATAAAGTTTCAGTTTCTTGGATGCTGTCTTTGCTCTTTTTTAAACGACACAGGTTGCTTATCATACATGTTTGAATGTGTAACACTTCATCAAATTTTCCGACTGTAACAGAAATTTCCCAAAAGTAAGCAGCATCAGACTGTTAAGACTCAAATCAGAGGGAGGATTGTGAAGATTCATACTCTTAACCTCCATCTTCCCCAGTCTGTCCCCCTCTTCAGCTTCTCTTCTCATTCAGCAGCTAATCTTGTCCTCCTCCTTGTTTCTTTGCCACCGGCTGCTCGTCTCAGACGGGGGGAAATCCTTTGTCCTCAAACAAAAGGCTCACCACATGCGTTAATCAGTTCTGGAGCTGGACCTGTCTGTGTGGTTTTTTTTTTCTCTGTGCGTGTGACAGTGTATGCTCACATGACACATATTCAGGAAGCGAGTCTGACTTATCATGGAATTTATTGTGTGAGAAAGGCAGAGATATAGACGGAGGCAGACAATGAGAGAGCGTCTGTGTACATCGACCGCGTTGCAAGATCCCAGAGTTAGCACATGATGCACAGGAAGTCTGTCTGTGTTTGTGCTTGAAAAGGGAAGTGGGTATTTAGCATGAGCGGTGACAGATACAATGACTAAGAGTGCAAAAAGAAAAGCAAAAACAAAATCATAACCTGGGCTGTTTAAGTATCTCACTCACTCAGACAGCATCAAATGATCTGGTACTGAACCAGCCAGGACAATATAACAAAGTTAAAGTTCAGCTAACTCTGGTAGCTCCAAAAATGTCCAAAAATAATCTACAGATAAGCCCTTTCTCAGTAATGTAAACATGAATAAGGTCTTTACAGTGCCATCGCCTCTCTTATGACCTGGCTTGCACATTTTTTCTTGAAAAGTCAGCCACCTTTGCCAACCGAATTTCATACATTTAGATCAGATCCCAACGGCAGCAGAACAAAAGAACAGAGATGTTTATGATTATCAGGACTTACAGATAATAGACTCAGTGTATAAAAGACAGATTGACGGTAAAATATCCCACTCGGTACAGACAGTACAGAGGTCACACGCTTAAATAAGCAAATATGCACCAAAAATATTTGCTACTGGAAAAAAGTCTTATTTTTTAAAGTCTGATATCAACATGTATGAGTCTCAAACATTCAGTCTTATTCATGTAATGCAGATACAGATCGAAGGCGTAAACGCAAAAGCAAGATTAGAGGAAGTTGCAGCTTCTGCTCCAACACACAGAGGTTTGTTTTGGTGCTTTTTCACAACGTGTGAGAGCAAAACTGTGCGTCAGCGATGGCGAGGTCAAACCTCAGATGTTGATCTTCAGAGGCGTTCACTGGTGTGTGTGTGTGACGCAACAACAAAGCAAAGGCGAAAAAAAAAACGAGGTGAAGTCGAAGAGCAGAAAAGGCCACGTGGGCTTGAGGACGAGGAGACGACGGCGATAAAGAAGGAGGATTCCTCGGAAGGCTCTCGGCCTCAGTGGGGTTTTAAGATTAGCAGAGACAAAACAGGTGGAGCTGCCGCGCTCCCGTCGCAGATAACCAGCACATGCTTCCGTCTCTTATCACACTGATTTTATCTGCACAAGGGCGAGAAAGCTCACCGGAGCAGCACCCACACAAACACACACACTCGCAGGTGAACAGCACGCGATGCCTTTGACGACTCATTCTGTACATGCTGTTCTCTTGGAAACACCGTACTCTGGATTTTAGCGCCGCAGTGACGAAGGCTGACTCAGTTTCTGAAAGCTGCAGAATTATAGCTGCTTACAAATGATTTTTTTCACTGTGATGCAGAATATCTTCATTCCAAAAAAAATCACAGGGCGAGCAGCAAAATGTGAGTTTGAAATAAACTCACAGATTAAAACTTGCTGACTTTGTTTGAGGCCTAATCATTACTTTTTGGTTTACTGTTGATCAGGAACCAAAGCAAGTTCTTACAGTCAAAGTGCAGGTAAACTTCCTGATTTCCTTAAAAGGTCCCTGTAAAGAAAATCCTACAGTGGAAATGTATGCAGGCTGTCTAGAAGAGCTTGACTGATTCAAAGTGGTTGCATTAGTGATTTGCTTTGTTTGGTCGCCAGCACGGATGAGAAAGGAAAAGAGGAGGAAAAAAGAAGAAAAAAATGCACTTGACATAGACTTGACTTAAAAAAGAAAAAAGACTGTAAAATCTTAATATGTAAGCAGCATTGTCATGTGGATCTTCATCACTGAGGTGGAGATTCAGATCTTACAGGGGGAGCCGTCTCCACCACCCATCCACAAACTCTTTACATGTTAATCAAAGGGACGTTTACACCGACATCACCTGGGGGGAGGCTGAGGAGCACACACACGGAGACACACACACACACTTAAAGATGCAGACAAGTGGGCGCATGTTTCCTGTGTTGCGCAAACTTGTCTCGTCCTTACAGACACACTCATGCATGCACACACACATTACTGTACTTCCTGTGTTGTTCACGGCGGTCGGTGGATTTTAATGGTTATGCTGAGTAGAAGTGCCTGCTTTAAAACAAAAATAATGAAATATTATCATAAAAGAGATGTGATTGTTTACTATGTTTTGTAGGTTCACATGTGTCAGTTAAACATGTTCTGCTTTTAATATCAATTCATAAAATCTGTATCATTTTTAAACAGCATTTTCAGAGCTATATTGAAAATAAAACACACAGACACACACAGTTTGATTTGCAGGGAACTTCCCTCCAGCTGTTTCGTGACAGCCCCAGACACACACACAGACACACACCCTGGTCCGAGCTCTGGGAAGACAATGGCGGCTCCGGTGTTATCAGCAGCTCCATCACTCTGTCTCTGCTCTGCATCGCCTCACTGCTGTCCTGTATCTGTGTGTGTGTGTGTGTGTGTTACAACAGACGTGAGGCCTGGGCATTGTGTAGAGGGCTTGGTCAGCTTCAATGACATGCTGTGTGTGTGTGTGTGTGTGTGTGTGTGTGTGTGACAGAGACCCATGCAGAGGATTTCCCCTTCGCTGGGTGTCCACTTCCCTCTGCCTTTGGCCCATTTCTGTCCGTCACTCGGCGTTCACACGTACAGATCCAAACAGGCTGTTTTCTTCTCACTTCGTAGCTTCTCTGGACTGTTTCGCACTCGTCGTGTCATTTACACATCAGCTCAGACTGGACAGTTGTTTTCTGAAGCTGCCTGAAGTGAGAAGAGGCTTATCATGCTGTTAACCGGCGTCTGAAAAATAAATGTGTTTTCACAGCTTTGTCTGTTTTTTGTAGAGGAAGTAGTGAGGTTAGTCTGGAGCATACCTGGACATCATGAGGCCATAAGTGGCCATATTTTCCTTTTCTCTCAGCTGTCAACTGTGTTCACTGCTCTTTGTGTCACAGTCAGGAATTTCTAAATTGATCTGAGAAAAAAAAAACAAGAGGAGAAATTCAGACAGAGAATATAACCACATCATCTGCATACATGATGACTTACATCACCAAACACATAACCAATTTCATGCAAGTTGAAATAAACACAGTGGCTACAGCAGTATTTAAATCTTAAAATGGCCGTAGTCTCCAGTAGATTATCGATTTGATTTACTTTCTTATATAGTTTTATGGAAATGCTGAAAAGGTTTTAATGCAGTTTTTGGGTATAATGCATTTTTTATATGAGTCAGTATCTCTGTTTGTAATCAAAATCTTGCAAGAAAGGACACCTGAAAAGAAAGTGACATCTAGAATCAGAAAGTGTTTAATAGTATGCATTAAAACAGATTATTGTTATTTAAAAAAAAAGTGATTTTAGGAATTATGTTGGATCTTTTAGATTTGGGGTAATTTTGATTTTAGATTATTTTCTATTTTTAAAGCCATGGAAATTAACTCTCCAATGAACACTCGCCACTCAATTCTTTGGTTATGCAGCTCTTCTCAGCAATTACATTTTACAACTCCAAAATACATTTTGAAATCATGTCTCACTTGAGGGATTTGTGTAGCTGATGTGAGATTTCTTTTCAATAAGTGTGTTTATAACATTATCACACACAGTCCAGTCCAGGTTAAAGCAAATTTCATCGCGCAACACCAGCCGTTGTCTAAAAGTAAACCAGTCGACTGGCACCCACATCCATCTTATTTTGGCAACACAATCAGATCTTCTGCTGCAGTCAGTGGGTTTTACTGAAAAACAGACAAACGTTTACAGTGTGAATACTGAATTACATAACTTCATCAGTGTTTGTAACCTTTTGAGGAGTGAAACTGCCCAAACAACTTAATTTTGTCTCAGTTTGAAAAAATCTGCCAGGGGGACGGCTCAACAAAATACAAAAGTAATACGTCCAAAGTATTTATTATAACTGACTCATTACTCCAAATTGATCAAGTTTTTATAATGAACCACAGAGGCTCCATCAATCCTGAAATTATTTTTTCAGGTGCCGTCTTGGATTTTGTTTGTTTATTTTTGAGGGCTTCTTTATGAAAATCAGTCTGCTGCACTTGGGCCAAAATGGGGGTACCATCTGTTGGGGTAAGACGTTCCTTTTCATGTCTATAACTATCATGATCACATTCAAGTTTAACTAAGATGGCTAATGTGCATTTGCCCTGCCACCACCGTGAGGTATGCTCTGTTTTCCGTTGCAGTGTGTAATGGAAAAGTCAAGGTGTTTTTGGTGCTGGTTCCAGCGGGCAGAAATTCCCGCTGCCCTGCACTTTCGGGCGAGTGAAAACAGGAAGTGTAAGACTAAAGGGTATCCTTCGAGAGCGAGTCCGCAAACAAACAGGCCCACTGGAAACGAACGAGAACAAGGATGAGGAAAACAGGAAACCCTAATGGGGAGGGGGGATGGAGAGAGTTTCACAATGTTGAGCTGTGAAAGTGAGCGTCTGTGGGGCCAGTGTCATTTTTTCAACTCTTTTAGGAGAAAGCAGGAATGAGAAAGACAGACAGAGGATGAGGTGCAGGGAGGAAAGGTCGTCGGAGGTTGCGAACGCTGATAAGGAACGGAAGAGAAACTATTGTGTGGAGTTGAGTAACAATTTTTCCAAAAAAGGCCATCTCTGTCGCATGGATCCACTCTGTTTGTCTGAGTGAAACATCGCTGGCATTCCTCGTCAGGCGACTGGGAAGGGAGTGGGCCTGCTTCATACAGACATATATAGACGTCGGCCAGCAAACTCAATGTACAGGCAACCGTCAAAACAAGACATCAGACGTGAACAGACTCACTAAAGACTCCCTGACCACTCTGGTTGCTCTCTATGTTTAAAAACTGAATGTACTGACTTGAATTAAGGGTCGAGACCTTCTCAGATATTTATCTCACAAGCAGAGATAACTGGGCTCATATCAGAGACAGGCTCTTCTTCTAAATGATCAAATTTTATCATGTTTTAGTATGCCGGCATTTTCTGATCTGCTCCCGTTTTAATGAGCTCTTCATTTAAACTGGGCACGTCCTCCTTTTGTCTCGATACTCTCAGGATAATTTACATTTCTGCAGCTTCATTTGCATCAGTGCAGCATTAGCACATCCTGCACACCAATCTGTTGCTTAGTTTCTGATTTTTTTTATTCTTTTTTTTAACTCCATTATTGTCTGATACTGATGATTATTTCAGATTAAAAGCTTCCAGTAGCTCAGAAGGGAAACGTCTTATTTATATTTGGCTGTTATATGTAGATCAGTGGTGAATGCCATTAATATGAGTTTAGTCAATAAGTGGGAGAAATTCTGTACCTATGTGGGAGTTTATCATGTACTTAAATTATCTTCCTTCTGCTAATGTTAATCTGAAACAGTGTCCTTCATTTCCTGTCATAATGCTGTAGCGTTTTTAGTCTTTCCTTATAAATCAATCAATGAGTACACTGGGCTTTTCACAAATGAAGGAATCTGCACCGAATGAACAAATCCTGCTACTCAGACAACAAGTGGAAATCTGTAGATGCATTACAGCCAAACAGCAGAGCAGTGTCCGCCCTTAAGTGCTCAGCCAACACAAAGGGTCATTGTGTCACCGCAATCCAAACTGCAGCATAAACAAGCCGGACGGATCGACGCTCAGCGTCATCTGACCACGACTGCAACGTGATGTAACTGAATTTGTCTCATCCCTTCCTGAAAAACATCCAGGAAAAATTAAACACAGGAACACTGGAGTTAAATGACACGTCGCCTGGGCACCGGCACATCCTCCCCATGTCTCTTTAATTACACTCCACTGTCTTTTAGTGTTTTTATGACTTCCTGTTTATGTTTTATTGCTGTGTTTACGAGGAAAACAAATGTGAGTGTGCTGTATTCCTCTTGTGGGAATATATAAAGGTAAAGTTAACCTTTATGTAAATGGAGCACCATCCAAGCATTATGGGAGCTGCAGCTGTGTAACCATAACAAAATAATTTATCTTTATTCTAATAAAGACAGTAGAAAATGAGAATATACTTCACAGAACAAAAGTTTGGAAGGCCGAAGCTAAACTGTAAACGAAGCAGCGACATTTCTTAAAACTAACTTTTTCACTGAACGTCATTTACCCTTCACTTATACACCAGCAACTTAGGTCGCAGTTCAGCTCGACGTGATGTTTATCTGTAACTCTATCGGGGCAAAGGAGTGCAGAACAAAACACAACAAACCCTGCGTGATTGCAGAAGACGAGGTCTGAGCTTGTTGCATACCGGCGCCGCGTGGCCTCACCCAGCAACCCCCCCTCCACCTCCAAAAAACAAAACAGCAACCACGCGTCAGGAAACGAGCTGAGCCGTACAAGTTCAGGCAAGACCTCTCGCTCCTCGACAGCTGTTCCCCCCCGTCCCACGCGCAGACACACCGATATGCTCGCACGGTCTGGAGCTTCCCATGCAAGCAAGGCCGAAGTATGGGAGGAATGTGGTAAACGCTGAGAAAGGAAGGAGGCCCTAAAGCAGGGTGGGTAATGACCCCCAGAGCTGGCGGATGATGGGATGGCGAGCAGGATGAGGGCCATTATGTGGTTGTTTGCTGTTGATTTGCCGGTTGTTGTGCAACCTTAAGTGGGGAGGCCCCTGTAATTAGGACGCTGCTGCAGTTATTACTAAGAGCATCTGGTTGGTGGATGGAGCAAAACCTGCATGAGGACGGGGTGCAGTTGGAAGATGTGTGTGTGTGTGTGTGTGTGTGTGTGTGTGTGTGTGTGTGTGTGTGTGTGTGTGTGTGTGCATATGAATTAGAAAGGAAATCAAAGTGTGCAGTGCAGTGCAACGCTGCCACCCAAATACAAAGAGGAAAATCCTATTTTAATTATGTATCTTAGTTTTACAAGACATTCAAATCAAAGCAGATGCTTGGAGATACAGACACCCAAACAATCGATGCGCTGGAAATCGGTGCTCAGCTTGTTAATGTGAACTTTAGTAACTTCAGTAGCTGGCCAAAATTAAGAGGACGCCAACCCTGTCTACAGCAAACAGATCACATTCAAAAATGCCATCCATAATTTAAGACAAAATGAAAGAAATGCAACATAACGATGTATAAAGTAGGGTTAGCTTGGTGGAACAGAATATAAAGTGTCAGAAAAAAACACAGAGGGTAAATTTATGCAACAACTTACTACCAGAGTGAGGCATGCAGAGGGCTGAACTGATTGCAATGTGTTTGAATCTCTGGATTCACACAGCTGATTGCAGTTTGGTCTGACTGCAGTCCAGTGGTGAAAGCATCTGTCTCACATGATCCCAGAAGAGATGTGGTTGGTTCATTTGTGGCATATTGCCATAGTGAATGTACGGTAGATAGTTGTTTCCTTGTTATGGAAAAAATTTAAAATAATACAATATATAAATGAATTTACAGTGACTATGCTCATTGACTAGACTTTAAATAAAAGATGTGTTTGATTTCATGACTTGACGTATATTTGGTCTACTTCGGGGTTCCCCTCCTTACTCCAAGCCTTGCGTGCATTCACATCTCGTGTTCAGCAGACTCCAAGGTGAACACTCAGTCAGTGTTTGCCCTTGACTCGACCCTCCAGAGTGTTTCTGGGCGCTCGGCGCCACATGTTAGCAAAATGTAGGGGGTCTGGTCTCCACAGCAAAAACAAGAAGTGACTCCACTCATCTTGACCCCACCACCCCCAGTGTGGTGTAGCTGTGGGCCACCCAGGCTGTCACTCACACACACAAACACTCACACACACACAGTGGGTCACCATTGTTCAGATGTCTGGAGTCGGTCCAGGAGAACAGGCCTCGCTCTGCTCCATCCCCACTGGAACAATTAGCACGAGGGGTGACCTTTGATCGACTGAGCGGCGGGGACGAAATGAGCTTCGAGGAACACGAGAGGACACAGAGCCAGGAGTCTTACACGCTTCTGAAGATAAACAATAACCAGGGTTTTTGAAGAGAGTAGTTCATTTGCTTCAGCTTAGAGGACGTGGTCTCTGTCTAACTGCTCCAAAGTTGAGATCAAACGCAAAGAGGTAATCCAACATTCGCCGTCAGGGCCGCAGAACTTTGGAACAACGTGCTTGAGGAAATCCTGTTACAAAAGATTGGAAGTCCTCCGAGCACTCATTTTTATAAGCTGTCACTTTAATCGTGACCGGTTCCTTTGTGTCATTTAATGATGGCTGTATTGTCTGGGAGTTCATTAAAGTGTTTTTTTAGATGTGCTGTTGCAGTAAAACTGACTGACTGATGTTCACAGTCCTCCACATGCATTTGCACTTCACTCCTCACCAAGTAGCAACATTTTGAGTATGAACATTATAACGTGGATCCTTGAGAGTTTACGAAGGTGGAAGTGACTCCATTTAGTCTGTTTTTGTATTAAATTATGTGATTTAACATGTGATATAGAGAGTGCTCCTGTTTACATGTACAACAAATCTAAATATTCATATGAGAATGACTTGATTTGAAATATGCAGTTGAAATGATTGTTGATTTTCGCTGGAGTGACAAAGATTGTAACCCAAAACATTTCCCAGCCTGTCGGTGTTACTGTGGAGGAATTACTTGGCCGGGATTGCTGTGCAGGATGCTTCTTGCAAGAAGAGATCTGCTTGTTACAGACGGTCTGAATTTTCACTGAAATACTGTGATGTCCTGGTGGCTCAATATGAAGAACATTTTAATGGTGCGGTCGACTTTATTTAACATTTATGAAACTGATATAAGCTGACACAAAACTATATCAAAGTGCGACGAAGTTCATTTAACGACCTCGCTTAGTCTCGCTTTTATCAACAGGGACAGTCCGTGTTACCCTGCGGAGGCCTGCCGTGTTTAAATCCTCTGACAGCAGATTTTCTTTCAGCACTCCAGCAGCTGTGACAGTGACACACAATGACAGCGAGCAGACGGCTGCTTTACGCTGAGAGTCACCAGCCGTTAGCCAAGCGCCCGGGATGCAGCGATTACGACTGTCGCTGCTCGGCAACCTGGGCCACCAACTGTCGCGGCGCTGAGCCACATCACGCACACACGCCGGGCTGGCACGGCGCGTGGAGACAAACGCAAATGCAAATAAAATAAACCCGCTGTCATCACGTACATTTAGCTCATAGTGCACTCAGGCGTTCATTCCAGTCCATAAACAGCCCCCTTTATAGCCGTTCATACGTCATATTGTTCGATCCAAGGGCACACGTGCGGCCCCCTCCTAACGCACACACATATATTCCACTGTGCCTGAGATGCCTAATCCCAAGTGTTGGCACACCACGTCCACCCCCATCCCACTGGTTGTGTCGGGGGATTTGAACCTGGCCTGAGGTGGCGGCGCTGGCATACCAAGTCCCAGCAGCCCCGCCCACATCCTCGCCTTCCCATATCCCCGTCCGACCCAACTCCCAGAGCGGCCAGCGCTCCCTCAATCCCATCAGCCCCGCGCAGGGCCAGCTGCCCGCGGGTCTCGTGCGTGGCTGCAGCGTCTTAAAGGATCTCCGCCGCGTTAATGCCACTTAAACGCAAAGCGCTTCAGCCGGGGAAGGCTCGCCGCGGACCAACCAAACATCAAACGTCGGCGTCCCGCGGCCGGCTGCTCACTGGCTGGCCGTTTGCCCGCTCAGCACACTACAGCAAACCGCCAAGACAGGAGGGGTGTGTGTGTGTGGGGGGGGGGTGGTCACTGTACCACAGACGGAGATGGCTGTACAAAGAGGCTGCCAGGAGGAAAAAGAGCAAAGCAAGATCAGGAGGATGATGGGATGATCAGACTCCTGCTGCCTGTCTTTTTTTTTTTTTGTTCGCTGTTTCTTTCTGTTCTGAACTTAGTTAGTTAAAGGTCAAAATAATTTCATTATCCAATAACTATAAATTCCTTTTGACCTTGCTCACTGTTGTCTCGAAGGGAAACAGCGCGTACAAAAGGAGTAAATTGAATTTGAACACACTGAGGGAATGCATTCACAAATATACTGTACTTTAATGTGTACAAACACATACAGACGTCTGGATGAGTGTTTCAGCAGCGTTCATGCATCTTTGGATACGAGTGTTTCTCTTTAAATGCCTTATTTATGATTGATCGATGTCAGAAATGGGCTGTTTCAGACACTGATTTTGATAATCGGTGATGCTCCTCAGCAACAATAACTCTTCCCCCGTGTGCTGCATTTGGCATCTTATTCTTTTTTCTCTTAAACACACGTCTCAGCGAGTGATGTAACTTTGGAGATGAAGTTTTTGGGCCTGGCTGGGTACTCGCAGTGCCTCCGGCCCGTCTGAACTGCTGTGTGGTCGCCTCTGCGTGCTTATCATCATTATTCTGTGCGTTTCATCACGAACAAACAGTCCTGTGCCTCGCTTAAAAGTGCAGAATCTGTGGTGTTTATGTGAAAAACTCGCTTCCTGACTTCCTGGCGCCTGATCATGACTTAGCCACAACACACCCCCCCCACTCCTCTGCTGAGGAAGACTGGCTGTGAGGTCGCGAGGTTGCAGCCTGTTCAGCAAAGAGGGACGGGGAGCGGCTAGGCACAGTGTGTGCGACGGGACCGGACGCCCCGGATAGAAAATAACAAATAGGTCGGAAGTGTTTCATTAGATATTGGGAGGAAACTGGATCTGTACTAAAGGGTCTCCAGACTAATCCTCCTTGACATTTTACCTGGAGACACAACAACAAGCTCTTCTTCAAGCCGTCCGTTGTTGCTTCTGCTTACATGACAACACTGATACGGATCGAAAATGTTTTGTTTGGTGACGGAGACGAGGATAAATAAAATCTCATCACGGCAATGAAAACTTCCTGCGTCCTGCCCTCCCCGCTGTCTCATTAACAACCACAGATAGAGATGTTACGCAACAAGCTACCGAAGACAAAACACACATCTGGAAAAAAAACAGAATAATCTGGAGAAATTTATCATGAAGGATAAAACAAAGTGAAAATAAAATATCCGCGTGGATGACCAGTGAAAGCGGGAGAGGAATACAGAGATCAGAGAGCAAGAGAGCTGATCAAATCAATCAGTTGGGTGAAGAGGGAGTCCCCCCCACCCCGGTCACGGTATTGACGGCTTTCCAAACGGGTGGAATCCGCTTTGTGCTATCAATCGCTGATTGATCTCTGCACCTCTTTGATGTGCAGAACAAAGGCTTCCTATTGGGTTACACAGGTCAGGATTGATGGTGCGTGAAATCAAGGCCTCCGAGGGGGGAAAACAGGGGAAGACGCTCATCTTCCCATGGGAAGCGCGCCACGTCTCCAAAACATACTTTTTTACGTGGAGGCTCTTTGGAGAAGCGTTTACAAAGGCTGGCAGAGCATCAGATAAAAGTGAACTTCAAAGCAGGGCTGGAGGAGGAAGGTGTTCTGATGCTGCGAAACTAAAGGCCGAGCTGGTCGGGTCCTAAAGTCGCCCGACGCGAGCGGATAGAAACTCCCGATCATTATTTTGGGGGGAAGATAGAGGCTGTTTTTTTACTTCATCTGAGGGCCTCTGGCTGCTCCTCTCGCTTTCTCTCGTCTGTCATCTCCTTCCTCCCCTCCCCTTCTCTCCAGTCTGGGGATAGACGCGCTGACAGATGGGCCGAGGACATCCGGACGCAGGAGGAGCGGGGAGGGCGGGGGGACCACGGCAAAGAGGGAGCGGAGGGTGGACCTCGAAGGAAGGAAGCCAGAGGAGAGAGAACAACAACAGCGGCTGCCAGATCCAAAGTGTTTCTCCTCGCAGGCGAAGGAGAGATGTCTGATTCCGGGAATGGAGGGGCGATGAAGAGGAGGGTCGAGATGTTGGAGAGCTGTGGGGGGGGGGGTTAGTGTGTGGGCTCGAGTTCGCCAGCACCTGGTGGGGATTATAGGGAGCAGGATGGCTGGGAGTTAAGGGGGGGCTCTGTTGTGCTCTGGGGGAAAGACTTTTTTCTGGCATGTCTCAAGATTAGAGGCTTGGAGTGGATGTTGAGGAAGTAAGGCTTTTCCAAAACAGCCGCGCAGACAAACACAAACATGAGGGTTATTAAAGGTGATTTAGTGCGGGGAAAGGTTATTGTTTTTAAGGATTTAATTGTAAGTGGTAATTAAAGGATAAGGCTGACATTAATCTACATTTCTTTCTGCACAAATCCCATGAAAAAGCCAGAAAAACAACATGTTAGCACATCTCTCAGCACTGTCTTACTTCCCTTTCTGTGCCTCTCTGCAATAAACTTGGATTTACAAGAAATAAATCTTTAAAAACAGCTCCCAAATATGTATTTAAGTTTTAAAAATGTCAAGCAACTTCAAAAAACAGCTGGGCAACCAAGGTTTTTCAGCAAATGTAAATAGTGTGTTTGCTCGGGACTATTTTCTGCAGTGGTTTAATCTACGTTTAGTGTTCTCGTGAGTATTTTGGGCAGCAGGACGCTGCATGTGGGACTGAATTAAAATAAACCACAGTGTGTGTGTTCAAGTTAATGAAGGAAGATGTCGCCCAGCGTGACAGTGTGGCTTGTTGGTGTCTTTTTTCATAGTTGGTTTCCAAAACAATGGAGCTAAATGGCTTACATACAGTAAAAAATCCTGTTCAATTTTGCATTACTGATTCACAGACCCACATGTTATTAAGGGTTAGAATTTATATATATATATATGTGTGTGTATATATATATATATATATATATATATTGTTGTTTTCAACAGGTGGCCATAAAAATGCTAATATATGATGCACCAACAAAGACAGAGATGGAGGAAGCAAGCCAATAAACATGGATGTAAAGTACAATGGATTTAAGCTACTTGTGTATTTACCGTCCTCGGTTAGTGGAGCAAACGATCACCTGATGGTCATGTGTCCAATTTTAGCTAAATTAGAGGCCGACGGGAGCTCGATGCAGTGAGAGGACGAGGTTATTTAGGTGGCAGAGGAGACGTTCAAGGTTACAGCAGAAGATTGGGAGCGACTCCGCCGTCCTGACATTCAGCGGAAAGGTCAACAAACCATCGGGGAGACGGGAAGAAGCAAGCTGTGGCTGTGACACCAAAAGCCTCGCTTATTAAAATCTTTCCCTCGAGCACGAAACTCTGTCATTTTGCATCAAGCTAAACCAGAACAGAGATTTTGGTGCATTTGAGACTTTTTTTTAACGTTTTAGTGACCTGTTGTGTGCTCAAATTTAAAGAAAAAGCCAAGCGGAGAAGTATCTCTAAAAATTCAGAATTACATGTTTTTCCAACTTGCTTGGATCGAATCAGCAGCATGTTACGTACGCTGCGCCCAGTGTTTTATGTCCTTTTTATGATTTTAATTGGAGGATTCGCATCCACATAGACCTCTTCAAAAACATCTACTTGCACATGGGTAGCGGCAGCTGTAGTCTCGGTTACGGCTGTGATGCACAGGCAGGTTGCTGATGCATGTAAACCCACGAAAATGACTGTCTGTCTCTCTGAAATATGGGGAGGGACAAAGACAACGAAAGGGCAGAGAGGAAACAACATAAGAGCGAACAGCAGGGGAGGACGGTAGTGAAAATGTTCACAAACAGCAGAATGAAAGCAGGCAGGTGTCCCGTCAATCCAATCAGCGGAGGTAAAGAGGATGTAGGGATGAGTTGAGGGTGAAAGAAACGAGGGATCAGGGCAGACTGATGGCATGAGACTTTACCGTCACGTACGAGGAAGTGGACTGCACCAGCGCAGTGAGCTGACCTGGAGGCCGACGAATAGAGGACTCAGCTCAGCTTAGTGCTGGAAGAAGTAGAATGAGCAAACTGCACTGAAGCATCCATTCACAATTATCACTAACACTGTGTGTTTTATATATTTATGATGGGTAGGGCAGGTATTTTTTATAAATGATTGGAAAACAACCATATTAGTATTTGAATAAGATGAATTTGACGTCTAAAACGCTTTTATTTTGGTTCCAATGTTAGTCATTTTTTTATTTTATTGTTAAGTCTTTCTGTTGATTCAAACAGTGTTTTTCTTTTGTTTTGTATTATAAAATTAATGTTTTTATTTTAACAATGTGTCTAATTGTTTGCAAATTATGATTTAAATGGATTTTTTTACTTCAGCTTAACACACAACATAAATATATTCTCCTTGTATTTTTGCCAGTCATTTTGTAAGTTACTGTTGACTCTTTTAAGTCTTACAAAATAATAATAGAATAAGAGAGCACATCAAAACTACATCTTTTATCCACTTTGCAAAGATGTTTACAGATGTTCGAATAAGAATACTGACCAAAAAACAAGAAGAAAAACAAAACTACTCCATTTAGTGAAGCTTCATTTTAAAATGTCTCGTTTAATGCCTTTAGTTGTGTCTTTGACACTTCAAACTTTTAACATCTTCTCAGATTGTGCGTGACGACACATGGGGCCAAATTGCAAGCACGTCTTATGTTCTGCACACCTGCTGCACACACTGATTAAAAGCGGCCCTGATTCCTCCACATTCATGTAAAGCTGAGGAGCGTGAAAAAAAAAAATGCAGTGTGTGATCCCCTGCCATCCTCACCTCAGAGGAGGACCACTCGGACCGGCTGTCGCAGCAGGCTTAGAGAAAAAGCATTAACCTGGAAAGGATCCTTGAGAGTGAAGCCAAACACATGACTGAGCAGACACATGGAGGTCTGGTGAGAGAGAGAGAGAGAGAGAGGACGGGATGGGAGAAAGCAAATGCTCGACAGAGGGACGGAGATGATCCAAGTGACACACTTACTCACATGAAGAGAGGGAAAGTATCACGCTGCCGAGATCTGTCAGGCCGTCTGTCAATCACACAGTTAAGACGAAGCGTGAGAGTCTGCTGTTGACGCCCAGATACCAGCTTACACAATCAGTTTAGATCATCTTATCACCAATTATGCTTCTTTTCAGGCTACTAAAAGAAATCCTTTTGGCGCTGATGACTCTTTCAATTACCAGTTAATATCTATATAATCTTTGTGGTTAATTAACTGGTTAAAATGTCAGGAAATGGCAAAAAATGCCCATCACAGCTCAAGATGACATCTTCAGATGCCCCAAAAGTTTTAAAGTAAAGCACATCTTCTCTTTGTTCAATACATAATTTGAGTTATCACTTAATTATATCAAGATTTACTACATATGCAATTCAAATACCAATAAATTAGTCAATAACACTACAAAACTTGTGAATTTCTCTTGGAGATGAATGAAGTTTCTATCTATCTATCTATCTATCTATCTATCTATCTATCTATCTATCTATCTATCTATCTATCTATCTATCTAT
>JBAJHX010000081.1:3141965-3202339 GCA_037176925.1 Amniataba percoides | reverse complement strand
ATCTATCTATCTATCTATCTATCTATCTATCTATCTATCTATCTATCTATCTATCTATCTATCTATCTATCTAAAATGTTAGTCTAAACTTATGAGGCTGCAAACAGCTGAAACTTTGGTAATTATGCGGTTTTTCTATAGACAGTGAGAAATGTGATGCGTGGATGATGTTTGCAGCATAAACAGAAAGTTAAAGTAAAATTCAATTAAGCACAAAGCACAACAGGAAGCATTTTTAGGTGAATTTGTGTTTTGCATATGAACATTTATATGGGGGAGAGAAGAAAGAAAAAGAAAACTTACCTTCATGCAACTCCTCTCACATCGGCTGACGTCAAAAGATTTAATCATGGTAGAAGTAAACTGGCTCAGTTGGCGACAGAAAACGCTGGCAGATACGATCGACATGTTAACCCGATGACTAACGCACAGAAACGACTCCATTTAAGGCAAAACTGTGAGTCAAGACTTTCTTTTTCTTTCTAACCTCAGATTTTCTCAAAGTATGTGCAGTATTTGTGAATTATAGTGCATATAAATGTTTAAACTTAGAGTCTGAGCCCATATAAGTTAAATTATTAAAGTAAAGTCATAATAAGTACAGATGCTAAAGTGAAAGAGACTATTCCTAACAAAGTGAACAGTGAAGGATTTTATACATAAAGCAGCAGTAATAAGTATTATGCTGACTGTGTGTGAATCAGGGACAGTCTGTGTGTGAAGGGTAAATAGGATACACAAGTCAGAGCTGCCACCACAACCCAGATGGCTCCTCCTGTAAATCTATGCTCCTCCACCGGGGGCAAAAACGTACAAACACACAGCTGTGTTTTCATGACTTTTAAGGACGTCACATCGACTTACATTGATTCCCTGCAGAGTCGCTCTCACCTTAACCTGAAGCTGACCTCACTCCAACTCTTTACCCTGAAATTCAGTGACTTTCATTACGGGGGCCTGAATTTTGCTCCCCACATTGTGAATAAAGCTCCTTTAGCTGCACCTATTCTGACAGTACATGATATAAAAAGTCCATTTTTCTTCCTCTGACACAAAGTAAATACACTCTGAAGTGCCGCTCTCAAACAGGTTATGGACGGTCAGGAAGGAAGGATGTGTGATCCACTTGAGCGACCTTCGACCTACGTGGCTCCGGACCAATAACACACCGACAGGCCAGGAAGTCCACCACTTCCTTATCGGAGGAACTGAGACCGTTCCCACGTTTGGTCCCTTATTTCAGAGAAAAAGGAACCAGATAAAACAACTGAAAGCCGAGCCATGTCGGAAGACCTGCAGCATTTATGAGAAAAGAGATGGAGTGATTCTCTCTCTCTCTCTTTTTTCTTCTTTAGAAGTTTTCTGGGAATAAGTTGAAAAGTGAGAGGAAATGACTGAGCTCAGTCTCTGCACTGCAAGTCTGAAAAGCTAAACTGCATTTTAGGTCCTGAATGTTGATCATAGAAATGATTTAGCTTTCTAAACTGTATAAAGTCTTTTGTGTAACTAACAGTCCTTTAAATGCACACCAGCATCAGATTTGATGCATTTTGTTAATGTTGCATGACTTTCTTTTGGTCAAAACTCAAAATAAAAACCTCTTTAACTCTTTAACATCCTCACCAAGAAAAAAGCAAGGAAAAACTGTTTTCTTTTACTTTTTAAAAGTATAGCTGAGATGTCGTTTCATGACTTTGTAAATCCTTTTTAGTCTTCCTTTTTATGTTTCAAGTTACACAGTTAGTCCTTAGATATGATAATAAGTCAAAATCTTACAGCAAACAGAGGCCTCGTGTCAGGACAAGATTTTGTTCTCACTAACTTCCTGTGAGGAGAGTCACTTGCTCTGCACGATATTTCAAAACACGGTGACATCGAGTGTGTTTTTTAGTGTAACGTACCTCAACCGAGTGGCAGAAATGGCTGAAACAGGTGGAAGGTTAAAGAGTTAGTATATTTACTCTCACATATCAAGTCACTGGAGTCTCAGATTCTTTGCTCTGCTGATGAAAACGGAAATGTTTAATCACTGTACACCCGCAGCCGTGTTAATGTCTGCACTACACTTCACCCATAAAGGTGCTGCGGGTGACTTGAAACTAGTTAGACCTCCCACACAGTTCATACTCCTGACTAATTTTGAAAGTGAATGTTTTTCACACCAGTAGGAAGTTTTGTTGCTATGATATCTGCATACAGATGCATCTTCTTCGACTGGTGCACATCAAGCGAAGTAAAGTTAGTCGCTGCGCACGTTATGTAAATGTCTTAAAACAAAAGTATGCGAGTAAGAAAAGACATCCAGAGCTTAAAACAGTTAATGCATCGTTCCAGGAAAATGAGCAGGGATTTGTTTCAGTAAAAAGCATTCTGTCGTGGCTTATTGGAGAATAAGGCCGTTGTGAACTTTAGCTGGTTATATGTCGCGGAAGTAAAACTATTATGGGCCGAGTACAACGTGTGTCCAGGATACGGGAAGTTTGAGCAGAGAAAAATAACATTTTATTGGCTCGCAAAAGGAAGGGAAAAGGGCGAACCTGCTGCCAGAGGCCTTGTGTACACGCATCCCTCTGTTTCCTGCGAGCGAAAGAGAGGAACAGGAAGGACGAAAGAGAGAGAGAGAGAGAGAAAATCAACTCAGGGATCAAATGACAACAAACAGATCATGCAGGAGCGGAGGTCCCTTTGAACCGCTCGCCGTGCGGAAGTCAGCTTTTTTCTTTTCTCTTTTTTTTTTTTTTTCCTGTGCTTGCTCTCTCGTCCCCCCCTCACTTTCTTTCTCGTCGCCCGGCTCCCCCCCTTTTCACCGGAGATAAGCTTTCAACACACTAAGCCCTGTAAAAACAGGCCACGAGTGTTTAAGCTGAGACCGGCCTGCAAAAGATGTCCGTCCCAGCATGCCACGCTGCACCAAAATAAAGTGTGTTTCCTCTGGTTGTGCATCCCTGATTTGTCTTTATGATGTGCACTGTTGTTGCAGCAGTCCTAAAAGGGGAATTGCAGCACGTAAAGTTGAAGAGCCACGAAGCTGCTTATTACTTGAGGTAGATGATCAGGCTGCAGTCAGATATTAAAATGTTGTATCAGGAGAGCGATAAGTTCTGTAGCCATTAAAAACCAATAACCAAAAGATGAAAATAACTGTTTTATTTGCTCCCCTTTGCTCTCTAAGGGCAGGATATTCCAGGGAAAACACCTCCTGTCTGTTCATACAGCTGGAGCTTCCTCGTTTTGGTGAAATTTCTGAATAATGACAATGTTCGACAGACGCATTATGAATGATGTGAATGTAGTCATAGTGACACACTCACCTAAAAAATTCAAATGCAGGACTCGAACCAAATGTGGAGATCACGTGGCTCAGTTTTAAGATGTGACAGGCCCAAAAGATCACTGGTATTTTGTGCTTCTGCATCTACATGATCTGGGCAAAGTTCCTATTAAATAAATAACGTTATGTTGACATATTACTCGAGGTCAGCTGAATCATCAGCGTTTTCAAAGCTAATTGAGATGTTTGTTTGTTTGTTTGGGTTTTTTTGCATCTGTAAAAGTTAAAAAATGTTCAGACTTTATTTCAGTGCAACAACAAACACGTAACGCTGCTTTGCTGCGGTCCTATATGAAGCAAGCTGAGTGTGCTGATTTCACTGGAGATACTTTGTTCTTTAGTTTGAAATGATTTGCGACACATGCTGCACATTTGCTCACTTTGTCTCTTTGCAGTCGGTCACTTATTTGAAACCCTGCCTTTTAACCAGCACAATTTACACTGTTACACCAATCCTGTGCACATTTGTCTCCTGTCATTTTATTTGACCAGATCAGGAGTAAGAAGTTTAACTGCCAATCATGTAAAAATGAAAACCTGTTAGTTTTTTGTTGTTTTTTTTATGAGAGAGGGGAAGGTGGCAGGCTGTTAAACTTCTGGCAAACAGGCGTCTGTTTTCCGGCCGAGGAAAAAGTCAAACAGGGACATAAAAAAAAAACAAACAGGGGCGCCACTGGTTGATCGGCGTGCAGGTTTCACTATTTACCCATCACCTTCTGCATCTATTTGAACAGGTGTCACAGCGTGTGTGCCAATAGGTGTGCATGTTAGATAAACTACAATCAATTACTGTCAAAGCCGTATCCTGAGTTCAGAGCCGGCCTCACTGTAACTCAATAACCGTGGGTGCGAGACCTTCCTCTTCCTCTGCTTCGTCTTCTTCTTTCTCTTTCCTCTCCGTCTTCCTTTGTCCCCGGCCTCTGTTTATCGCCTCATCCCGCTGAAGGGGGTTAAAGGGGAATTTCCGAAAAGCTAATCCCACTGTTGTTTTTTTATTTTTTTTAAGACAGGCAGGAAGCGGCAGAAGAGAGAAGAGGAGGAAGAAGAGGAGGAGGAGGAGGAGGAGGAGGAGGAGGAGGAGGAGGAGAGTGTGTGTTGACTAGAGGCGAGAAAAAGATAATGTTTACCTTCAGTCTAGTGTCGGCTGAGAGGCGACGACTTCAACATTCAGAGTCGTTCATCGTATATCAGGCTATTAGCTTATTAACAGAGAGAAATATTTTTGCACAGTAGACTTCATTTTCTTCTTTCTGTCTTTTGTGAGCGTGGAAAAACAATCCAGAGCCCGAAGGGAAGACGGACACTTTCCTCTGACTAATAAAAATCTTCTAGAATTACGAGCTCTTTAAAAAGGGAGGTAACTTATCTGACCTCTTACACTGCAGGGGAAGTTTTAAAACTTTCCTAATGATTGTTGAGGATCTAAAAGAGCCGGATCACCCAGATCACAGCAGACAGTTTCAATAAAAACTGCTGACCGTGTGATCTGTAGATTATTGGGCGTTTGAAATGACTTTGCTGATATTAATGTTTACTGTAATTTAAATTTCCCATCACCTCTATTGTGTTGGAGTGAAGGCTGACATATGAAGACTATAAAGGTAAAAGAGAAAAGTTTTTATAATGTGGATTAACTGAGCCTTTGAATGATCAAGCAAGTATGAAAAAGATCAAATTTTGTTTTTAAATGAAGATATATCTGTCTGACTCTTACAGATATTATAAAATTGCTTCCACAAACATTTCCACAGCGTGTAAACTTCATGCGTAAATACAAACACACACACGGTTGAGCAGTGAACTGTGACCGTGCTGTCGCCCGGTGGAAAGTCAAAGCTGTCAACAGGAAGCTCCTCCTCCAGGAAGCTATTAACAGGTTACAGGATCATGTTCACAACACACACACACACACACACACACACACAGGTTTACAGTGTGTGTGAATTGTAACACAAGGCCTGTGTGCACTTAATGAGATGGACGTGGAAGTGAAGGTGGAAACTGTCGTTAAACGTTTGCTTGTGACTCTTCGCAGACGAGTTTCTTTCGCGTTAATAAAAGTTTGAGGCCTTCTGGAGACGTTTCTACAAAGAAACGCTTTTCATTCTTCGGAGCACTTTAAGGACTTCTCATCCACGACTGTTCAAGCTTGACCTTGGAAACAGTGGTTGACAAAGCAGGCGCAGCTTAAGGTCCACTTAGAGGTTTTTTCTGGGGCTTTTAGGAACATTTGATGAAAATTTGAGGTTCTCATGAGCTCCAGAGAAAGAGAGAAAAGTAGCTATGTTGCATTTTGACGTATTATCCACTTCTTTTGGTGTCCACATCAGCCTTTCAGTGAGAATACAGCCCTGAATTTTACTTAGTTTGATACTGAACGAACTGCTGATTGCTCATTTTATCATTGATGTTTCAGCATCTCTGCAACATGTAAAGCTCCCGAAACTACATATTAACCTGTGCTATGAGACCAATCTGCAAGTTTTTTAAAAAACATAATTTAAGGTTTTAGGATAAAAAAAACATGACAGTGAGATTTTGTGGCTGCATTGAAAATAAATAAAATAGAGGATTTCCTGGGGTGGGAAGAAGAGCGTGAGCGTGTGGATTTAATGAGACATGGTCTAAAATGATTTTTTCCTTTTTAAATGAATGTCTCTGTTTTTGTACTTCGCCCACTTACTCTTCAAACTCTTCAACAGTCTCCTCTCCGCTGTGGATGAGCAGGGTTTGGTCTCCCCTCTGCACCATTTATGTAACCGGGAGAGACAAAAAAAAGAGATGCAGGAGGAAAACCAGTAAAGCCAGAGAGGAAGTGAAGGATGTGGTGTGGAGAGCAAACGGCAGCCAGTGTAGCACCGCTCCCCCCTCTCGACGCCTCCCTGCCTTCGTGTGGCTTTTTTACTGCTTCCTCCCGACCCGGCCGCATCGCTCGCCACATCTTCGCCGCTGGGAAAACACAAACAGCTCAAGTCTCCACGCCGGGCGAGAGCGAGCCAAAACATCTCACAGCGAACACGTATCACACGAACAGGCGTCACCGGATAACAAAGCTACACGGCTGTAAGGAAGGAGAGTAAAAATGACAGATGATGAGTGGGAGAAGAGGAAAATTTCAACAGCAAAAAGAGTAAATTACAAGTTAAGAGATACCACAGCTTGTCAAAAACAATCTTTATATAGTAACTTACAGTGCTGCTCCCTTGATTTTCTGCATGAAGGACAAAATTACAAGTAAAATTTTTGACTTTGTAAGAATTATGAGCTGCTAAGTGAATCTTACTTGATACCAGATCATTTGATGAGTACGTTTTATGAGACAGTAGAACCAAACTATTAAAAAAATCTATTACTCTGACTTGGTACCTCATAAAATATACACCTACTATTCATTTAAATTATAATCTAATAGAATTGCTGTAGTTTCTCAAATGTTTAGCTTCAACATTTTGACTCCTAATTTCATATTAGGAAGCAAAAACTTTTCCAATCATCATTCCCAACTTTTCATTGTAAAGTGCTGGAAACGGTATAATGGAAACAATCCAAACTGAGTCTTTTGGAGCTGGTATCACCTATCAGACCTTCATTTGACCAGTGAAACAGATACAGACGATACTCGTAACTTTAGTGCAATATAGCAAATCATTTATTCATATAAATTATATTTATATGATGTTTTTTGAGTCAATATGTAGCACCATTTGGTTTTAAAATAATATGGCGTTATGCAAAGATGTAAACAGGTTACAATGAATGATATCGCAGAAGCAACCGACGGCTAAAACATGTGCTAACACACAAATATACACACGTAAATACACACAAACACACCAGGGTCAAAGCAGACAGGCACCGTCTGTTTTCATAGCTGCAGCTGTCCAGACTGGATGTAACATCCATATCAACACACACACACACACACACACACACACACACACACACACAAAGGAGGAAGAGGAATGTCCCAGCCAGACTGTGCTTGGCCGTACAGCTGGATATCCTTAAGAGGTGAAGAAAGACATGAAGAAAATATGTTGGTATTATGCAAACACACACACACACACACACACACACAGATAATAACTCACTTCGACCCCGGCCCAGATCCTGATTAACCCTCTGACCCCTGAGAGAGACCACCAATGTGGACATTTAGACACACACACACACACACACACACACACACACACAGGTGTCAGCAGTCTTGTGGGGTTCAGCAGTCTGTGTGTGTGTGTGTGTGTGTGTTTGTCAGTTTAAAGTGAAGGCGAGCTCGTCTTCAGGTGAAATGGACCGGCGATCCATCCGTCCCCTCGCTCTCCGTCCTCCGCCTCCCCCCCGACGATCGCACGTCTTTGAGAATCTGCGACTGGTGGATGAGACACTCCTTCAGCTTGTCCTCAGTCAGGGTGAGTCGCTCCTCCAGCACCGAAACAGTCTGCGAGTTTGAGGGAGGGGGGGGGGGGCATGCAATAATTACAAAGCAGAATAATTATAGAAGTAGAAAATCAGAAGAGCGGAGGACAGACTGAGAGCCCTGAAATCAATCCTGTCGCCTTCATGAGAGCTAAAGAGAGACAGAAGAGCCGAACAGCCTCGACTCTTTGAGTAACTGATGATAATATTCTACCAACGAGGGTAAAAAAGCATTTAAAGACACTTCATATATTGTTCTGTAGTTTATAACATTTCATGTTATCACTTTTTTAAAAGATGGTATGAGGTCTTTTTAAATACAGTAGGAAATTGGTGGTATCTTGCATTTTCTAAGATAAACTGTCTGTAAGTATATAAGATGTGAAACAGAAGTATGAGCACGTTTTAATAACATGTCAAATTCAGCACCATAATAAGTTCTGCAGATATTTTGCCTTGTATACTCATCCATTTCCTCCCTACTATGTATGATTAGTTTTTCCACCCCTGAGACTTTTTGTGAGAAGAACTTAAAAAGTTAACACAAAACAATTTTCTAAATAAAAATAGGGGGAAATGAAAGAAGCTCAATGGGACTTTTCATGTTGTGATGATTTTGGTGGATTAAACCTTTCAGATTATAAAGGTCAGCTGTAACCTGTTGGACACTTTCATAAGAATTTTCCTGTTTTTATAATATTTTTTAAAATTTCTCCTCCTGCCAGCACGTTGAAACGTCGGACCATCGCTGACCTGTGTGAGAACATCCAGCTGTTGTACGATGTGCCGCAGGGTTGAGTCCAGACTCGACGGATGACCCGAGAGAACTTCCAGCGGATGCGTCTGCCCCCTCTCATCTTCCTCCTCTCTCTCTCTCCTTCCTCTTCCTCTCCCGCCGGTCCCACCTGCCCTGCCGCCGCCTTCGTCTCCCGTCCATCCTTCTGCTCTCGAGCTGCCGGCGGCGGCCTGCACGGGCGCCGAGAGCGTCCGACCGTTAAAGAGCTGGAAGTGAAAGGGAGAGAGGAAGAAGGGCTGCATTTGTTTGGGTGTTTTCTTCGACGCTGAGTGCCATTGTATTCCAGAGGAAACTGAATCAAATCACCATTATGACACCCTGACATGAAAGTGAGGACATGCCACTGAAAACAACTGCGTGACAGTGATACGTAACGCTGTGCAGCCAGCATCCTTCCCGTCTCATTGTTCTGGCAGTGGATTCGGCCTTGAGCCTGCTGTAACTTGGCAAAGCGAGGAAGGTGTATGACTCACGCTGCTGGATTACAGACTGAACAGACCCTGCAACTCACTCACTAACGTGACGGTTTAGGACACGTTCACAATGTTATCTGCGGACTAAGGCAGAGAAAACCGGCCTCGTTTTTTTATTATTATTTTTTTTCTTTTAACCTTTTACTTTCATCGAGAGTTTCACATGTAAAGAGGACACACATGGCGAAGGGAGGGCCGAGAAAAGAGAGAGAACATAACGTTCAGTTTTTTTTTTTTTTAACCAGGGACACATTTTCCACGTTTATCATTTATCTAAGCAGAGACAGTGCCGAGCGTGACTTCACATTTAAACTTTTCCACACATGCACGACGGAGGCTTTACAGTAACGGCTCTGTCGTTTTCTGCACCGCTCAAGGACGCCGCACGAATGTGATTTAGACTGTTAAAGAAGTGTTAAAAACGTATGGCAAGCAAGTCAAAACAAACAAAAAAGTATTCATTTACAGATTGTCAGATAAAGGTCAGCTGTAGAAGATCTAGAGATCTTCAGTTAACTAAATTTCAATGTCTTTTCCTCCACTTTGACTGCAGACCACATCATTTCTGTTAATCCATTCATCTGTTATCAGTCAATCACTCATTTGTTCAGCCTATAAAATGTGAGGAAATACTTGAAATGACACATCAGCATTTCCTGCGTCCAGCTGTGACGTCTTCAGATCGCACACCAAAAATATTTGATTTAAAAGGATTTAAAGTGGAGAAAAGAAACAAACCCTCACAGTTGAGAAGTCGAGCCAAACTACTATTGATTAAAAAAGCTATTTTTCTAACACCATCAAAGTTTTCTTATGAAAATGCTTTGGATTTACACGCTCTCTAAACCTGACTCTTCTCATAAACTCGTAAAATAACAGCAGGGTCTTGCGTAGAAGGTGTACGGGGGGAGGCAGGTGGTGCATGGAGCGCACGAAGAGGAGCAGACGGGGGGAAACAAATGAGGGATGTGTCGGGAGGATGGAGGAGGAAGGAAAGAAGGAGGGTGAAGAGGAGGAGGAGGAGGAGGAGGAGGGTGTCACACATTCCTGGCCTAATGCACGGAGCAATCGATTCCGGCTTGCTTCCTGCGCGCTGTCCTCACTTCAAAGAGAGCGTGGAGGGAGGCAGGAGAGGAAGGAGGGATGGAGGGAGGAGGAGGAGTGTATGTGTGTGTATGTGTGTGTGTGTGTGTGTGTGTCTGTGTGAAGAAAAGTGGAGGGAGGGCTGCTCTTAAGTCTTGAGGAGAGGTGAACAAAGCTGTCAGTGTGTGGATGGTGAGTCTTTCTCGCCATCTCTGCTCATTTTTATTTTTCCTCCCCCTTTATCCCCCCTCCTCCTCCTCCTCCTCCTCCTCCTCTGCCACATCTGGCCAACATCTGCTCAGCTCATTTACGCTCAGCAGATGCGCAACTTTCATCCCTCTGCACCCCCCCACCTCCATCCGCCAGGAAGTTTGGGTGCAATCAAACATTTAACGGGCAGGGTACCCCGGCCGGCCGGAGCGTGAAAACCAATGCGCACACATCTGCATATTCACACACATAAAAGCACGCATGCAGTAGATTATATGAAACCAATGACGAACGCAGCAGGGCAGAGAAAAGGAAGTGTAACACATGATTACAGCAAAATATTAAGAATCAGGCAAAAAGAAAAAAATCATTGCAGGATATTAAAAATATAAATATAAAAAAAGTGCTAATTTGTGGGTCCTTACATCGTCAGGTAAAGAGAAGATTGCGGTTATTGATGACGAGAACGAGGTGATTTTTTTTTTTGTGCGATGGGAGATGAGTAGGTGTTTAGGTCCGGGTGGCAGAGCAGAAACTAGCCCCTGTGAGTATGTAAGGGGGCAGTGGGAGTAACGTAACAGTGCACCAGTGACGATAGCGAAGCAACAATGTCCACATTGTCTCTGCGTCCTCGTTCTTGGGAATGAAGGACAGCTGAAATTTTCTGTGGGATTCAGAAAAAGTTGGTGGAGGACGCTTGGTGAAAGGTTACCAGGTCATGAGTGGGGCTGGTGGAGTGAGAACAAAGCAAAAACTGCGATATTTTTTATCCAATATAATTGGTACGCTTTGTGTGACAAGTCAAGAATTTCATAGTGACACTACAGACAACTTGGGATATTATTGCAATAAATAAAATCTTTTGCTGCAGTTTTTGTGTGTTTTAAAGTGTTGCACCATCACTGTAGACATCAAATATTAAGTTAAAGATCCTAATAAATGACTATTCGTTGCTAATAATGTAATTTCCCTTAAAAGGCAATGTCATGGGAGAAGCCCGTGTTCAAATGTTAACAGTAGCTGTGATGTTTACGATCAAATGGATCTTCAAGAGGAAACGGACCAAAAATAGCCTCCTCTTCCATTTCAATCAGATCACAGATGTCTGATAAAAATGCGATTACCATGAGCACCAGAATTAGCCGCGCTCTCTCTCTTTTGGCAGGAAACCACAGACGCTGTGACCCTTAACATTAAAAAGCTGTTTGATCTTAATTGAAGGGCCCCTCTGATGTCCCCCTCCTCTTCTCCACCTGAAGCCACATACTCATCTTTAAAAAGAGGCCTCATGTTTATCACTTAGCTTTTAAAAAAAAAAAACATGAAGTGTGCGGTTGTTCAATGCTAATATTCTCACATTTGTGCCGACAATCATTCTGTCAAATGTTAATTCAAAAATGGTCTTATTTTGGAATGAAAAGAGCCCTTTCAGCATTCATGTTCAACGTATTTATATCTGCAACACAGGTTTTTATCAGTGGATGTGACTCCTGTTGCAGGTCAGGCTTATATTTTGAGTGACACTTAAATAGCTAAAAAATCTAAATTGTAAATATAAAATACAGCAGGACAGACATGTCTCATAAGGTGGTCTGTCAGGTTAGTCCCGTCCACTGGAGAGGACACAGATGGGCTCTCGAGCCTCCTGATGTTTAGTATTCACACTGCCCTCGTGTTGTCGAGCACTGGCTTTGTTTACACGCCGACTATAATGCAACGAATATTTTAAGCTCTGCTTTGGATGAGAACGTGACTGCACAGATTCCATGAAGAGCCACTCCTGAAATGAGCGATGTGACAGCGGGTTAAATGAATGCATTCAGATGGAAACGGTGAATGAAATAACCTCTTGCAACGAGGCTGAAACTGGGTAAAGGTGACGTGCAGATAAAAGTCTATTCAGACACATGCAGTGACAACAAATGTTAACCCCCACTGAAACTTTCAGGAGACGGTTAGTGACACTTTATTATCATCAGAAGGATTAATGGAAAGCAAATCAATCATAGATAGTAAAAGTAGTGGTAGTGTCTATGGGTTAATGAAAGTGATTTATTTTGTTTTTTTGAGGGATCATCTGTACTTCTGACTAGTATACTGGGAAAAAACAGGAAGAAATTGTAGAAATTTGTAATTTTTATGATAAATTACTGGTTAACAAGATATTTCTGTCTTTGTGGAACAAAAAACAGAAGTATGTCAACATATTTACTGCATCATAATACTTTCCCATTCCTATATTTTGCACTGGAAGAAATACACACGCATGCATCTCTTCTCAGCTCTGAGACTGCATATAAACACACGGTCCAATTACGTGAGCTCTTCCAGCCGATTGGCGTGAGTACTTCAAACAATCAGCCAATCAAAGAAGGTCTGCGGGTGGTTCATTCGTCTCCCGCTGCGGCGCGCACACAGGAAACAGACTATTAGCAACTGTCGAGCTCCATCTGTTAAGAGTGTGGTAAACAAACCACTGCTTTACTTCCTCTGAGCCTTTTTATCAACGATGTCTTGATGACATGGGCTTTATCAGAGAGGGCGATGAGAATGAGCTGTAATAAAAGATGTACTTTTTTATGTGAGTGGATGTTAATTCAATTTTAAACGATGCAAAAAGACGCTGTGAGTGAGCTCTAGTTTCTTTTATCAAATATCTGAAGGTGGCTGATACGATCTGGCACTTTATAAACTGGACATGACTCAGCTTGATTGACTGCATACTGTTTGCATAATGTCTTGAACTAAATATGATATATGGACAAGGTCTTTCTACTTTTCACTGGGAATCAGATGTTTGAGGAAGTTTCAGCAATCAAATGGTAAAAAGTAGAACAAACTGTACAAGGAAACTTTTATTTGTCTAACTCTTGTGTGTGCCCATCGAGTGACCTCGCCGCTCCTTTCCTGTATTAGACGGCTGGTGTGGTTCTGAAATGGGTCCTGTGATGGTAACGGAGCGTTTCCTGGTCACAGGATGCCGTGAAATGTTGTTAATAAAGAGGCTCCACGGAGGGAGGAAATCCTTGTTAAGAATCAAAGGAGGCATTAGCTGGGCCTGACCCTCCGCCCTGGTTTCATTTTTCTATTTTTTTGCAGAAACACACACACACACACACACACACACACACACACACACTTGTAGACGACATCAAATGGTTGCCCTCTGGACGCTGACACACACATGCAAGCCAACAGAAAGGTCAGTTAATGGTGCACAGTGCACGCACACATATACTGTCTGTACCTTGAGACACACACATTAAAGTCACATTTCTGCAGACTGATACGGCTCAAGTCAACTCAATCTCATTTTCTGCTGCAGATACTTCACCCTCAACACAGGCGGGATTCACAGCGATGCCTCATCAAACAAACTACTGCAACATAAACAAATCAACAATGCTATGCACTAACTAATGTTGTGTTAGCTAATAATACTCCATAAAGCAGCTCAGGTTTGTTATTTTACAAGTATAATGCAATTTTCGTGATGACAAGAATCAGTGGTCAGTTTTAATGTCAACATTTAGTTTCGGCTCAGCTCGCTTGGAACATCGATTGAGGTGATACTAAAAAAAGTAGAAGATGCAAGCTACTAGCCACAATGGAAATCTAAACAAAAGAAGTCAAGCTGTATTACACAGTGGAAACACACATTATTCAATCAACAACTATGACCACGCAGCCAAACACAACTCACACAGCTGGATTCTCTCCAAACTCCATCCTTTGATTATTACCAGGCACGAGGGCCCGTCTTTTCTCGACACACAGATCCTTTTGCATTTTATGAGAGTCAAAGTTGATGTTTAGACCAAAAATGGCATTAAAATAAAGAGTGGCTGTGTTGTTTGAGTGTGACGAGGGGAAGCTTATCAGACACCAAACTCAATTTCTTAACAACTCTTTCACGTCAGCAATCATTTCATCCTGGGCTGGCTTCACAGATGGCCCCGTGTTTATTTGCCAGGAACCTCTGCGTTGGCAGCTGCAGCTCCTCAACAGGTTCTGTGTGCAAAAGTGAGTCCAACTGTTTCAATTAGGTGTCCCTCAACTTCATATGCTTCCTCCAGCTCTGTTCCCAGAGAAGTGACATTACCTGACCCAGCTTTTGTAAGCAGGAGTCAGTTTGCTAAGGCCTCTGCCTTGAGGGCACCGGGGCCCACGCTGCTGCAAGAGAGCACAGGAAATAAGAAATATCAATGGTGCAATGTACCATCATGTCTCTCTATAATGCCGATTTGATCCAAGTCATGTTTATTACATGTTTATATAATACATGTCTTATGCACTATAAACAGAAACAAAAGTTTAAAAAAATTAAACGTCTGACAAAAACCTGCTTCAGCTTTTGCCTCAAGGCCTCGCAGCATCACCGGGTAAGGCTCTGCAGTGGTCATGAAATACATACAAGCACACATTCCTGGCAGATTACTTTGTGACATGACCACTGCACCAACCGAACCTACCGTAAAATCACTGCAGCTGTGATAACTTTCCAGAGTCATAATATCCTGTCTCACTATTATAAAAGGCTGCACGTCTGACAAACATCAAACGAATAGATTATTTGGTTGTTTTCCGTTGTCTCACCTGTACTTGAAACATTATGCCCAAACAAACACAGCCCCTTGCATCTTTTCAGTGCAGGTCTGACTGCCCATTTAATCACAGTAGAACTAGTATCAGTAATTCAGTTCAGTGCAATACACATTTTCACTGTAATTTTGCACTTTTACTGTCAAAGGCTGTGAATGGTTCCAACAGAATCACTTCATTACGTCTAGTTTCTTCATTATTCATCTGTTGAGGTACCCAGCACAGTGACAAAATGTGAATCTAGAAACCCTGCAGTCTGTTGATTGGTCAACAGAATCGTCAAAAAGGACCTGATGCAAAAAACTATCTTGTGTGCAAATGAACAGAAACCCACAATTTCCCCCTCCCCTGACCTTTAACCTTTGAACAGGAAGTCAGGTGGCAGGTGGAGCCGGGCGAGAGATCTGAAGCGTCTGAGGGCTCGGTTTCCTGTCGGCACCGCCAAGACGCCACATCAGAGGATTCGTTTCTCATTCATCTCCGTCACACCTAATTGTCATGTACCCAGGTGCTCTATACACACCCGCACTGTGGCATTGGAGCTCTTCAAACAAAACACACACACACACACACGCGCACACACACACACACACACACACAGTTAAGGATGTTCTCACCCAGGGATGGACACACCACAACATATACACACTGGGAAAACGGGCAAACATTCACACAGTCATGCAACTATAATTTAGCAGGAACCGCTGATCTGAACCAACAGGATCTTTGTCAGAGGTGCGGCAACGTTGATGTTTTTTTAAAGAAAAAAGCCTGAGCCTGAAGACGAGCAGGAAACCGAGAGGAGGTTTATGTGGCTTTGAGGAAATGGATACATCCTCTTTATTTCTCTCCCTCCTTCTCTCTCCCCTATCTGTCTGCCTCTGACATCCGCACAGCAGCCACCCACATGCTCAGACGAAAATATCCTGCTCAGCGGCGGATCGCCATTAAATACAGTGTGTTTTCTGACCGCATCGTGCAACACATGAATGGAGACGGTAAACACCTCGACCATGGGCGATAAAAAAAACAAAAAAAAAAGCACCGTCCTGTCTTGGTTGAATGGCGGATATCTTCAACGCTGCTGTACAAACACACACACGAAAGATAAAACAATTACAAACATTAAAAATAATACGGAAAGCAAAAATAAAAAATAAAAATACACATATATTATATGACAAACAAATAGTAATATAAATCAACATGGCTCACACATGCACACACACAAGCTAGCATGCACAGGGCCTTAAATCACACTGTCACACTTATAGAAACACACACACACACACACACACACACACACACACACAAGTCAACCAAAGAGCACAGCGTCTTATACACACAAGTAATCGACTATCATATCATGTCCAAACTAAAAAGACTCCACCATAAACACTCTCTCTTGGATTATTGAATGAATGCAGCTACTTGCAGCCATTCATTCATAACAACCCCCCCCCACACACACACACACACACTCTGACACTTTACGTAACAGGGGTCCTCGTTTGGCTCTGCTATCACACCACAGCGTCAGCATTTATGTGATAAGTTATGCATAAACGTCGCTTCTGGACGGGAGCTGTGGTGGATTCGATCCCGATGGCAGACGAGACGTATTTCTTTAAAATGTGCGAACGCCAGATGAAGACAGAAAAAAAAAAAGTGTGAGAGCGGTGGGAGGATACACAGTTTTATTTCATTGTGAAAAAAAGAGCTGCATGTAACTCGTAATTTAAAACCAAACAATAAGTCATTTCAATATAAATGAATAAGATCGTCCCACGAAATGCCCACAACAACTGCTCTATTTATAGATACACTAGTGAGGTCCTGAGCTGATCCTAAATATTGGTTTTGGTCAGATAATGGCATAATTTAATGGACTGGTGTCAGTGAAAACAGAGCTGATGTGATCTCTAGCTGATCATGTCACATCAGTTGCATTCTCCAGTTAAACTTTCATCGATATCATATTAATAATGTAAGCTTAGAAACTTTACAGATCTGAATAAGGACCTTCAGTGTTTGGTTCGAGTAGCTTGTGAAAAATAAGGTGTGTGACATTAAATAAAAATAGGTCATAAAAATATAATATTACGTACAAGATGCAGTTAAGATGTGCTGCAGATCAATGAAATCCAATCATTGTGGTCCTTTCACATGCACTGGAGAGGATCAGTAAATCCTTCTCAAGGTTTTTATTTGTTTTCCATCGTTATATCAGAGACAGAAAAACAAGGAGGATCTGAGTGAGATGGGGGAGTAAGAGGATGGAGAAATACAGCGATTGAAAAAGAAAAAGAAAGAGGAGGGAGGCTGTGTGTTAGTGTGAAGATGAACTTGGCACTCTGACCCACTTCTGCAGGAGGAGTGAGTGAGCATCTGTCGCCGAATCCCACCAAGAATGAAGATGACTCATCGCCCGGCGTGCTTAGCTACCGGAGAGAGAGAAAAGGTTGAGAGAAGCGCTGAAGAGACGGAGAGAAAGAGAAAGAGAGTCGCAACATCATAGCTGTAATCAATCGGATCGCTGATACACAAGAGAAAGATGTTCATCATTTTTCTGCAGAGATGATGAACACGTAGAAAGGTGCAACCCTTTGAAAGAGGTCTGTAAACACTAGTCAGCATCATCAGAAAAGCTCCTGTTAAAGTGGAATGAATCCACTGCTACAGAAAATCTCATTCACAATTATACACCTGCGAGTATAAACCTAAAATATCTGACCAGATACCATGTCGTATTATGATATATCTCCATTTCAGGATCTTTAAAGCCGAACTGACCCACTACCAATTCTCACCAAACTCACAGATCTGTCAGATTTGTCTAAGGTTAAAAAAACCCCACAAAAACACAAACTAAGACCAACTACTGGACCAACATCCATCAGGTGAATGCTAGCGTAGCACTGGGTATGCTGAACTGGTAAATAGGTAACTCCTTGCTAACAATGTTCCCTATACCAACTTTATAATTTGATATTATTTGGAATAAATCAGCTACTTTCAAAGCTCCCAGAAGAAACCTGCCAAATTCTTAAGATCTCAAAGGATGTCCAGCTTTGTTTGGATATTCGAACATTTATCAAGATATGAAAAGATTCTGAAAGAAGACTCCAAAACTAATATTCTCTTAAAAACTGCAGTATCAAATATGATGCTTGTCACACTTTTCAAAGATCTTCCCTCTATGAAGGGAAGGGTTTAGGTGGACATGTAGAGACCAGAAGGTCCATATTTTACTATCGACTAACACACATCTTCAAAAACACAAGTCTTTGCAAGTATACAATCCTTTCGCATTGCATTTATATTTATTTGTCAAGTGTGAATAGCAGCTGAAGTGAGCCTATAGTCATTAGGAAATTCACACAACGCATCAGTTTTAGATAACGTTTCTATATCCTGTATAATTACTGGATAGCACACAGAACTTAGACTGATGTGGTTACAGGTTTCTTCTCATGCAAAAAAATGGATGCAGTGTTGACAATAGTTGGCTTTGGTTGAAAGCACCCTCCAAAAAAAAACACACTGCTCAGTGTTCATTTGCAGTGTTGGTGTGGAAACAGGCTTTGTCGGCCATGAAGTGGGCTGTGAGTGGGACTATGAGACAGCAACAGCGATCCCACCCTCCTTTCATTTCTTCGCTTCTGGTCTGAAGGCGCCTTCAATTCACCCCCTCCCCTTTAAGAGGAATGAGTCACACCAGAGCACAAGTCGTGATCTGGACCACTGCCTGTTGAAAAGCCCTCATTATCACCAGTTGTCTGGCTCGAAAAACAACAGAATAATGCTCACCATGAATGGACTACAAACCCTTTATTAACAGCTACAAACTAAGAAGAGCAGACTTGTGAGTGTGTGTTTCAGTGGCTGTGGTTAAATCCTTTGGTAATACTGTTTAAATCACAAGATGCGATGTAAAAAAAAACAAAAAACAACTGTACAACAATCATAATTGGACACAGCACAGATTGCAACTGAAATAAGATCAGAACTGACAGACCATATGCGCAGGTGGTCTGGTGAATCTGTAATCAGATCTCAGGTACAATAAGCCAGGTGTTAATGCAAGTAGTCCAGCTTGCCTGGCTTCCTGAAAAAAAGCGTCTGCCTATAATCTGGTGTCCCAGTGCTCGGTTTTAAGAGGACACTCCATCCGCTTATATAATATCATCATGCCAAGGATGAGTCATCGTCATGAGATCCAGAGGTTAGGCTTCCTGCGGCTCCCGTGAAATTTGACGGTCGGGATGTATCAGAAAGCGTGCACGGATACGAGGGTGCAGAACCACGTATGCAAACAGACAAACACAAAAACCCACAGAAAGGTGCACAAACACACTCTAATACACAAGTCCACAAGTGGAAGCAGCAGCATCTGTCACTGTTACGCTGCTTAATGTGTTAAAGACAATGTATTTCATATAACCACTGTCTTATTTGAACAAGATTTAGTTTATTAATGTAGTGTGTGGGATTTTCAACCACTAGAGGCACTATGGAGCATTGTTGTCATAAGTACAGCCATCTTTTCTGCATCTTGAAAAGGAGCACTATGGTGACATGACGATATTCCTGTTAATGGAAATATGTGCTACATCACTGGCTGCTAGATACATCAATACCCCTGAAAAAGACTGACTATATTTATCAAAATATTTCTGTTCAGCTACTTGCAAGGCACATAGAAAAGAGAAAGCCTTTTTAAATGGGTCAACATTTCTGCAGCACCTCTCATGTCATTATTACACACTATTTCAAAGTTTGCTTGATCATTTCATGTTCATTTTATATAAACTTCAAGTTCACCAAGTGTGGAAAAACTGACATTCACAAGTGACTGAATCATTTAGTTTAATCTTGTCAGTGAGTACTACGTAATCATATGAATGGTGTGTTTGTGTGTGTCGAGGAAAGGTCATTCATGTAACGGCGAGGTTGGGCAGGCAGGCAGCGGCGGAAATAAACAAGCATGTATGGCAGTGTGGCTATAATACACGAGAGCAGGAAGCTATTAACATGGCATTACCAGACCAACAAGGGGCAGGAAATTAAATTTGGCTGCCTCTGAGAAGGTTATGTCCCAGCCCTCCCTCGTGGTGGGTAATTGATTATCATGGCTTTCCATAGCTCCTGTGCTCCTATATATTTTCCACCCAAAGATTCACTGTTTTCTACACTTTCAGACAGCACAGGCTCATTACTCAGCTTTGAGAGACGGTTGTCTTTGCCTCTTTCTGGAAATGAAATCACTTTTAAGTTTTAGCACACTTGACTGGCCTGGACAAGCATTTGGCAAATGGGTCATACAGCGTGACAAGGGAAATAAAAACTTGGTGGTTGTTTACTCTGGATACGCCGGAGAAAGGACCCATTTAAGGACGGTTACCAGGCCTGTCGCCACTCAAAGCGCTGCCCCCAAGCCTTCCCATACCACAAAATGACATAAATGTTCTGAAACATGGTGACTGAAAACCACTGGTGACAAATGTGATCTAAATTAGAGTGCTGGCCCTGTGCGGTTTTCCTTACTTGGTGACAAAAATAAATTCTACCTACCTCAAATAACTAAGAAGTGTCAGACTAAACTTAAGATATAGACATGTCAATGTCACACAAACAGTATAAATGTATAATAAATGATGCATCTGATTTGTATTGCTCAAATGCACTTAAAATTCAAGTATATACAGGTGAATCTGCAACATTATAAACTCTTCACTTTGGAACTGCTGAAGATGTAATGCTCATTGCAGGAGCATTAACTATACCCCTAAAATCCCAATGACTGAAATGAATAATTATAATCAAGCTACCTCTGAAAATGTATAAAGCCATTATCATCTGGGTCCTACAAAAGTCAGACATAATTCACGGCAAGTCTCTGTAACCGACACCTGACACAAAGCTTGCTGATCATTAACGCCGAACACCAGTCCGGTCCCGGCACGACTTTCTTTACACCGAGATAAGAGGACAAAGCAAACATAACCTACACTCACCTGGATTATGACGGTGGAAACAAAAGGGCAGTGAAATTTCTACACCAACAAGCTGTTGATTTTATGTAAGATTAAATGTACCATCAAGGTCATAACAAGCAAAAATACAGCAGGTGAGCTGAGGCGGCGCAAGGCCTATGAAATCAGTGGGAATAAAACTCAAGGGCAGATCCATCTGCAGTTTTTACTTTGATCTGATGGATGAATAGATTGCGGGGAAAGTGAGGCTGCCATTTAACAAGAGCATGGCTAAGATGGCAGACACATGTTTTCCTGACTAAGCTGCATTTTACTCTGCAAACACCCACAGAGCAAATACACTCATCCTTAAGTGGACATGTGCTGGAGGCCTTCAGCCCAACAGATGTACACACACACACACAACAGTGTACACACTCGGACATGATCACACCCATGCAAATACGCCCACACACACACACACACACAACTCTAGGTCTTGTGCTGACGGTGTTGTGTGTATCATGAGGTGCAGAGCTGCTGTTTAATGTGTTTAACTTTGCATACTTTCCCTCGCCTGTTACTCTGGGCCGTTGCCATGACCGAGAGGAATCACTTCTGGCTTCAATATGTCTGGCAGAAGCTTGGATGCCCTGTGAAACAGCTTATTTAATGTCAATTTGCCAGCTGTAAATACAGTACCAGGCAGCCTTATCTACCCCAGATTATAACCCATATCATCCAGTATTAGGGCCCTGATACACACAATACCATGTCCTTGTCCTTATGACCTTATGTCCTTATGTTGTTTTTGCCTTCTATATTTAATATTCTATATATATTTTTTGCACTTATTCTTATTTGCCGATCTATTTTGAGCTGCTTAAAAAAGTGAATTTTCCTCAAGTGAGATAAATAAAGTTTTATCTTATCTTACTCAAAGAAGAAGCCTTTACAAAGGCTGGCCAATCAAACTGTACAAACATCTCAACTCATCTTCAATTAAGTCTTTAGGTCTTTAGTTGTACATGAATCTGACTATAAAACTTCTGTTTTAATGTCAATAAAGATGACAAGATACACAAAGTGCCATCCAGCGCTTGCTTAAGGCGCTAATAAAGCTGCACCCAAATTGTGGCAGCCTGAGGTTTGTGTTTGACCGCTCAGCAAAGTGCATCACAATAAACTATGAAGCGATAGTTAATGGACCATCAGAAGTAGAAACCCCAGAGCACAGACATCTTGGGGGACCAGATAATGTGGGAAAAGGACCAAAACTTGATCCTGATTCTTCTGGTGGAAACACATGGAGATGCACAACATCCTACAAAGGGTTGTTCACTCCTGGAAGCGTCCCTGTGGTGTAAGTGGGTGAATTTACTGATTTGGCAGAACAGTATTCAGGCAAGTACAACCGATTGCCTCTGCTAGCGGTGCAACATGCTCACTTGGACAAATATTGACCAATACGGGCTGACGAGTGCCAGAAGTGCCGAACAAAACACTGCCACAGATGCTTAATGACGGCCCATCATCCATCAATGTCCTTGGTGTAAGAAGGTTTTTACGTCCCTTTTCTTGCAAAAGTCACAAACTCGTGGAGAAATCGTTCCTACTTCTCTTTAGCTCTTACTTACTATTGTAATACTCTGTACCTATGTACTGATCTTGAAAAAGGATATCCTCTTTTTTTCTTGCAACTGCTCCCCAGGGAGGTCAGAGGTCAGGGTCGGCACCAGAACAGTGCCCCTGAAATAATCAGCACTTTGCTCAAGGATGCGTCTGCAGGATGTTTACTGTCATGGGGACTTGAACATGAAACATGGCTCTCTCCAAGTTCACTTGCTGGAGGGCAGATTTAATCGCTATTTCACATGTGGGCAAGATTTAGGAGTGACCCCTCTGCCAAAGCCTAATCTAACCACCCACCTCAGAGCGAAGCAGAACTTCAGGTACACATTTAACCGAAGCAAATGAAGCTATTTAGGTCATCAGGCCAGACGCCGGAGAGCAGCGTTATATTTTCCCATTTCGTTGTAACTTTCAGTTCCTTTCTTTCCTGTGCTCTTCTTTCTTCTCTGGACGCCCTATGAGTCAGTCAGCAACTGTGGTTCCTCTAATTTCATCACTCCCCTCTCTTTTTCTCCATATCTCTTCTACTATACTTCCCCTTTATGCTTCTGCTTTTCTCCCCGTTTCGTGCCAAGTGGCAGTTGCCCTTTATGTTAACTTATTCCCCCGTATCTATGGTACCCACAACTGTTTGCTTATCATCCACGTAGGTTGCCTCTGACTAAACAGGCCAGACACAAAAATGGGAACTGTTTGTGATTAGTGTCTGTTGTTTGGTCATTGTCATCGCAACAAAATGAAAGCATATTTAGAAAGTTGCAAAATCCCTGTGCACTATGATTCATTACATTAGTAAGTTCAGTTAAGAGTTTTATGATAAGCTGCTTTCCATCTGAGTAGCACTGCATACTTTGTACATTTCTCATGTGTGGGTGGCTTGCTTGGGTTTTGTGATGAGTGTCTTGATGTTTCAAAGGCCCCACTATCTTTCAGGTTCATGGAGAAGGAAAACAAAGTGGTGTAACTGCGTGATGAAAGCGAAACCAGGATTACTCTAATGCTACATAAGACATTAGCTTAAAGTAAAGGACAAACACAGGGAAACCACTTTGTATTTAACCAATCTGAACAGTATCAGTGTTGATGATTTACGCCGACAGCTTTGGCATAGCATTTTTTTAAATGAGCTTTGAATGGATTGACATAACACAGCAAAGTTTCCTGAGAAAAGTCTCTTGTTAGAGAGGAAACGAGGCTTTTGTTGAGAAGTTCAGTTACTCATATCCCAACCAGAGGTTTTTCTTCGGTTTCTTTCCCACCAAAGTCTCAAGTGGAGGCGAATCCTTTCACAGTGAGGAAGTGAATGAGCGTCATTGTGGCTTTGCCTGGGATTAGCCCATTTTAAAGCCCCTTAGTAAGATTTGCCCACATTATTCACATTTTAATGGACATTCCCACCCACACATACACATGCTGGCTAAAATCAAAATCCGTGGCAATGGAATAAGGCGGTAGGAGGCTTAATGCAAGGGAATAAATTTCAAGGTTCATTGACCTCACTCAGTGTAAAGTATTGTGTGGATACAATGAGAGTATTGAAATTATTGAATTGGGGAAAAGACATATAGGCTTTGTACCTCTTTAGATGAGTGAGCTTAAACATACAAAATACCAACAAGCAAATGTCACTTTTCAGTGCCCATACAATCATGCACAGGAAGCAGATACATACAATGAACCAGCCAAAACATGGAGGGGAAGCTGAACCTGCTGCAAAAACATGGACTTTGTTTTCATCCATCAACAGTTCGCTGCTTGTAGAGTTCCCATGAAACCGCTGGTAGAGTGCTATTTGTTTCTGCATATTTACACATTTCCTGTAAAAACAGGAAGCTAGGGTGGTTGCCCCCCTCCAGAAAAGCCTTACTAGCTCAACATGGAGTTTGAGGGGTTGTCAAGGACTTTCTGCAACAACCATCGCCTACATCTGTGGATTTTACCACTGAATCAGACAGGGATAAAACAACAATTGAAGTAGTTTCTATAGTAAGACTATATATGATCCAAAGCCAGCAATGCGTTGGCTGATCCCCATCGAGAAAGTGTTTAATTGGATGCAAAATAAGTATACGCCAACACTTTTCATTGTTACCTACAAAACAACTTTTTGACACTGTTGAGCCAGATATGAGATCATACAAATCTCTGTGACTGAACACCATTGATTGGCATTCACATTTTGGTTGAATGAGAACTTAAAATGGGACAAAAGGAGCTGTGGTTATCGGGCGTGAGGTAGGTTACCTAACCACCAATCAACTCAACTTCATTGGTCAGGTGAGTGAACACATACGTTCACAGCAAATCACAGCTCGACAAAGTAAAAATAAACATTAGGCTAACATGTAAAAGTATAAATGTATAAAAGTTATATACTGTTAATATATAAATACATAATTCACAAAGAAATAATGAAAACAACAGTAACTTGAAGACAGTAAGACAATACCTCTATTTCCTCTAATGTATTCATGTGTTCACCCAGCTTCAGGGCCACTCACCAGGGTGGCACTCAGAAACCAAAATGTAATTTTGTCACATGCACTTGTGTGACAATTGTGCTTGTGCTTAGTTTTAGGACGTTTCATGGCCAAAGTTTATCTGTTTGTCAGTGCCAGATGGAAAAGATTACTGGTCATGATGGGAGCGGACGTGACTTTGAAACTCCAGAGGCAGAGGTATACTTAGAGCAGCAGTATAGTGAACAGAAAACAACCAGTCAACGTCCAACCACATGACGTTATTCACCAATTACAGAAAACAAAGCACTGGTCAGCAGTGAACTGGGCTCTGCAATCAGTTTGACAAATTAGGTTAGCCATCCTGCCGGCATGAGTGTTTGTGTAAACGCTGTGTTGAGGAAGTATCTTGATTTAATTAGCAGTCTGTTCCACTTCACTAAAGCAGAAGCAGCACTGGATGAGAGCAAACAGTTAATGTTACAGCAATCGAGTCAGAGCCATCTTCATCTATTGAGGCTGAAAATGACATATTGGATGGTTCTCTAACTGAAATGTCAACAATGATCTGCAGACAACTCTCACACTCTACAGCCCCCCCTCCAAAATGCCAACCTGCGGGAAACACTGATAACAGGTGGCTAAATGAATGACAAGAAAGGCCAGCTGATTGGACGAAAGAGGCCCTCAAAGAGAAGGCAGCTATGGCACTGCCACCATTCAGTAGCTTCACAGGGAAGGAGCACTGGTAGGAAGGGGGGGGGGGGGGTGGTAACTGGGCTGCTTGATTGGCAGCTTGAACAGTGGGGGGGTTAGAGGTCATGCTGTGCCTCTGCCCTTCACAGTACAGGCAGGAGGGTTCGGAGAGAGCCGCCCCAGGCCTCGGCATCCACAGGTGGGCTTTGTGGTCTGTCATCGCACGGTCTGCCTCTCTAGCCCTCTATCAGAGAGACAAACAACACGCAGGCTTATCTGTTCAAGCGTGAGTCCATATATTTACATATGTACATGTTTGCATCTTCATGTGTGCATGTTGTTGTGGTGGTGCTCAATATGACCATCATGCATCAGAGCGGTGGTAAGTTTCGACAGCAAGCCTGCGTTTGCGTTAAACATAATATGAAAAGCATATGTGTACATAACTGAGCGACCCTCCACTCTCGTGTGGTTTCAGTCCGTTTTTGAAACATCTTTCAGCTCATCTTTTTGTACATTAATTACTTTTCAAAGTTCCAATGGAAATGTAGTTTTTGACATTTGAATCATGACCTTTATTTGTTCACTGCAACATGTCACTTAGCTGTGTTTTCATCTTATCCTCTCTGCGGACGGAGACCAACTATCACCTATTTCTGCAAAAGAAATATAATTTGTGTGTCTCTTCAAAGTTTCGTCACAGTCACATCTAAAGTTTGCATTAGTAGTCTGGTGTAAAATCAGTGTGTTGTAATCTTGATCTTGCCTTTTATTGTACTTTGATGAGAGACATAAAGAAACATGTTACAGAAACATTAAAATGTCAAAGCATCTCTAGAAATGTCACTTGTGGCTCCAAACATAAAGGCACCTTAAAAACCATTGGTGGCACATTCACGATCAGGCTGCAGCGTCTGATAGAAGTGTTTGATGTTTTGTTTTGTTCCCATTTGGAGCCTCATCCTCTTGAACATCTGACTCTGTTGGCTGCACTGAGGGGTCAGATTAGACCTCGGCTGGAAGAACTAAATTAGGCTGACATCCGCTGCTACGACCTTACACATCAAACGATGGGATGCATGAGGACCATGATAGATTTCCTGAGAACAGGAAGTACCATGTAGAGTGTTTGTGTGCCATTATTCATGGAAACTGCAGACAGACTGAAAGTACAAAAATAGAGGGTCAATGTACATTTTGGGGGTCTGTACGTTGACTTTTAAGTTATGTTAATGTGTGTAATACAATGGGCACTACATCTGTGACAAATCAGACACCACATAACCTGAAATCAGACGCTGAAAATCTTTAAGCTGCAGATCTCAGTTTGAAAAAAGGTCCTCCTTCGAAATGTTTGGCAACATTTAAGGATTTGTTCCTGATTAATTTGTCTGTAAGTTTAGTAGAAGACCTGTCTGCAAACTGGTAAGCCTGCATACTATGTGCTTTACAAGGCCGCCAAAAACAAAGAGATTAGCATTTTAGTGTTGTGCCCAAAGCTGATTAAGTTCCAGTGGCAAAAGGCACGTTCGGACCATTTCTCTAAGCAGAATTTTGCCACCAGATTGGCAGAACGGGACTGAAACAAAACTCAGACACAGCCATGAAGTGAGCTAGGTGTTAATCAGTCGAGAGTATAGGCGCTGTCGTAGATGTGTTGACGATCGTATGGGTTAGCTCAGAGCCGATGTGGGTGGTGGAGGTGGGAGCTTCTGAGGAAGAAGAATCTACTTTTTGAATTCCCTGAGATGTGATGAGATTAGCTGGCAGAGGAGTTTTTTTTTAGGTAACCCCAGTGACATTCCTGCGCTCACCCACCTCCTCTAGCATCAAAGCCAGGTCTCTGTGTAGGCGTTCAGTGTAAATAGCACAAGGGACGGTTACATCAGAGTCTGTGTTTTGCTAAAATATCTCATTCATTCCTGCCTCGAAGCCTGGACAAACAGCTCCTAAAGTTCTCAGGGTTTGCCTGATTTTGTGCATTATGGATATTATTATGTAAATTATTTGTAGGCTAAACTGCTCCACTGATGTGTCTCAAGTATGCCAGCAGAATTAACCAGCCCCAAAATATTTAGAAAAATAAGAATAATGTAGGAAGAGGTGGTTCAATAATCACCAAAAAAACCCCACCTAAAGTTATGAACTGCCATTAAGGTTACGTTTCAAACACACAAAAAATGTATACATCTAATTATACTACTATGCTTCTCTTTGACTTTTACCTAAATAGTCAATTATTTGCCCAGCTGACACTGCAGAACTAACCAGAGATCAAATTATTTTCACATTACTTTGGTTTAAGAAAAAGACAGCGAAAACATACACCATTGTCTTCATCTCCTAAGGTAGAGCAAGTTAATAGTTTTAGGTTATGAAATCAGCATCACAGGGAGCCTGACATCACACACCTCCACCAGGGTGAAGAAAGCTGTACAAATGTACTGAACAAAGGCCCTGCGTCAAGTCTTTCACAGAGGAGCCAAAGAAAGGATCCTAACAGTACAAACCCAAAGGACAGGACGGCTCTGCAGCAGGTGATCCAGAACATCACAGTATGTATTTGAAAGCATGTGTGATATGAGTGAGGTGATCTGCCTGTGTAAAAGATGATAACCATCCCAGCAACAACCATGTTACCACCAGACATTGCACCACCTCAAGCCCCATTCTCAACCATAATTAAATGAGTAGGAACTTTCTGTTATTTCATTTATTACATTAAATACTATGTTTTTGTATAAGATATGCACATCATTAATAGTGTATATTCTGTTTTGGTTTTTAAATAGTTGACTATAATAAATTAACCAGTGACAAAATAAATTAACCTTGGTTCATCTTTCCTTCTGAAGCAGCTTTGACTAACGACTGGAGGATAATCCATCACATGCAAAGTCAAAGTGGACGCAACTTAAAAACTCTGAATCTCCAACACTGAGATTCACTTTACGTTAACACATTTTCTTTAACAATAGTATTGATTATATAGGCCATACCATCGGGGGAAGTGGGGATGTTTATTTACATAAAGCACACACAGAAGAAGCTCCCTCAAGAAGCTCAGAGAAAGTCAGTCTGGAAAAGTTTAAGACGTGAGAGGATGTGCACTTGAACGCAACCTGAACCAACAACTTCAGCTGCGTTCGGGAGCTCTGGTGTGTTTGTGTTGGAGATCCGGAGCAGCAATCTATGATATATTGTATTCACTTGTTAGTTTAAGGAGGGAAAAATACACATACGAACATTAAGTAGGACTTTGCAGAGAAGGGGAAAGACTCCAGAGGTATTTGATGTCCTGCTGGGCAAAACTCCTGAGAACCAGAGGAAGAAATTGAAAGAAAAGAAAAATATCTCAAACAGTGGAGCCCTTCTTGTCATTTTCATCGAACCACCTCCACAAGGGCAGAGGGTTAACGTCAAACAAGCCAAACTTTGGAGCCCACTCTCTCCTGAAACAGGTGGATCAACCCTCCGAGGTAATCCTGAACACAAAGGCTATTCTGTGAACTGCAGGAGTGGCAGCTGTAAGATTACTGGTCTGGGAAACCATATTGTAACCCGGAAGGTCACTTTCTTGAGCATTATTTTTGTCTACGTATCCTCAAACAAGACTTCAGAATTGCTACCAGCTAATTCAATTTCACTAAAATGTTTGATGAGGGTCTGCGACTAAAATGTTTGTGACTATCTCTTGTAATCAGCCATCAGTCTTATCCCAACACGAGCTCTCAAAAGGTGAAAAGTCGAGCAGAGTCTCAAAACTTTACAATAAGCCACATTTTCTTTTTCGAGTCAAAATTTTTTCCCCTACAAATTCAGAAGGAAAAGATTTAGAGTATCTGGACCTACAACATGCGATTCATGCCAGATTCAGGGACGTCAACGTGTCACTTGTTGACCAGACCCTCTTATCAATTACCCTCACATGAGCCGTTCCAAACACAGCTCCTCTTGTCTGACACCAGATTAGTGGATGTTTCTCGACATGGGCCACAGCTGTCAGCCGTTCAGTTCAGACCTGGGCCTTTGAAGTGGTGCAAATGATTCGTCAGAGCAGCAAAGGGACTTTCTAAGAATAACTAACTGTAGAGAGGGAAATAAATGGGTGACTTCCTTTCATTAGGCTCACTTAAGTGTTCAAATATAGCCAGTCACAAGGGGACTTGCGACACAAAGGTGGCATGTGGACATACTGACAGAGAGAAGTGTGGTGGGTCAGGCTGAGGAGACTTTTCTATATCATCATAATTTTTTTTTTTTCTTTTTAAAAAAGACCATTCGTGCACATTTTATCAATACTCCAACGCTAATGATGCAAAACTGAAGAAATTAATTTGAGGATTTTGATGCACTGAATATTTAGTTTTACATTATTGCCATTAAGATGACACAAATGATAACATTTTCTTAAATGTTATTTTCTCACTTACTGTATACTATCTATGTAAAGTGAGAAGCTTTTAAATTGCCCTTCTACTCTTTTATACAGCCTGATATAAAGTTTAACCCTTACCAAGTCTGCTTTTTTAGGAATCCTGGTACACATTATTGAACACAAAGTACATTTTTGTTAGACATAAACATGTTGGAATTAAAGGACACCATTATTTTCATAAAGTTTAAGCTTCAACAGCAATTCAATTCAAGTCACTTGTCATAAATTAAAAGATATTTTGTGCTTTTTGCTTGAATGAATATGAATACTGTCAATATTGCTTCACACAAGTTGACTGGTGGGTGTTTTTCAAACTTGTTTTTAGATACGCTGAACATGCCAGAATCACCCAACTCAGTATGCTGACACAATGCTCAAAATAATCTAAAATTAGATTTTGCAGCAGCACCAGCTTTAAACAGAGAGCCTAAACATTACGTTTCCTTGCTAAATACATTAAGACCAAAAGCACATTTCTTAAAAAGATCTGGTTCTTTAACCATTATCAATTCAGAACACAATGACCAGCCAAACATCCTTTTCTGGTGAATTATTATACCTGCCAAATGGAACAAAGTGTTAACTAATCATCCTACAAAGTCTGCTCACTATTTAAGCATCCTACTTTCACATTAAACATTTTTCCAGGTATCATCACTCTCATGTGCGAGCTGTCGAGCAGCCAACTGTGACACAGACCATTCACAAGTTGTACTGTTCTTCTGAATGGCAGTTACATAACGCTGCACATTCACAGAGAGTTAATACTTAAACAACTGTGATGTGACCAAGAATGAAAAACATGGGTGGAAGGCTGGATGCCAGGAAACAGAGAAACACCTGGGACAAGTAAAGTGGAATAGAAATGTGTTTTTTTTAAAGATTTTTAAGTATTATTTTTATCTTTTTGAGATGATAATTGTTTCTGACATCTGTGAAACTTTGATGCTCTCTTACAATATTTGCTTTCCCTCAATTATTTGATTTTATATTCATTTCAACAATCAGGATTTCAATTCAAGAAAGAAATGTGTTGCCATATGGAGGGTTTAGGTGTATGTAGGGCAACAGGAGGTTAATCTTTCCATGTAATCTTGACACATATCCCACCATATCCTTTTATCTCTAAGAAAGCCAAGCAAGTAAACAACTCAGAGGGAGAGAAGGAGCGAGAGAGGATTGACAAACAGCAGATGTGGCGATTGAAAGTGTCACAGAATATCCTGTACTCTCAGTCAGAATCAGCTTTTGGCCGAGTACGTCGACGCATATGAGGGATCGAACTCCAGGACTAAGATGTTCTCAGTGTTCTTATACAGGAATTTACAGGAAGATAGAAAGAGGCAAAAAAAACTATGCTGAACAAATATAGACGGGTGAAAATCTATCATATATGTGTGTGTGTGTAAAAAAAAGCAACAATGAGCAACAACATGCACTTATACAAGTCTAATGTTTCTGAATATGCAACTTTAAATTCAATAAATCCAGAAGCACTTCACAGAAATATTAACCCAGCAATTCAACGGCCCCTCAAAGAGAAACTGCAGGGCGGGTGTCCATAAGGGAGATTAGATTGAGCTGCATTGCCACACAAATGCCTGCTAATCAGCTTTAGCACTTAAGCTAATACCAAAAGGACTGCAAAGCACCTGTGGGAAAACTCATTCTCCATTCAGACTAACCCCGCTGCTAATTGCTAATTGTCCCACTGTAAGACAATGCGAGCTCGAGGCTAGCCCTGATCCCCCTCTCAGACTACGCTAGCGACCTAACCTTTCCCATGTTCCCACACATACCGGGCTCACAGCCACCGAAAAACACTTAAGCGTCTTTAAATGAGAACATTATATCTGGATTTTCACAAACAATCAAACAAACAATAATAATGCAACGAAAAGCTGTTGGCGCTTTGAACGTTACGATATAAAAATGCTTGATGTAGTTCATAATCACAGTTTTTGGAATAAAAAAAATGCATTTCTTTGCTGGTTAATTCCATACCTGATTAAGCCAAGACCTTTTGAAAAGATCAAAAAGGTATCAGCAAAGTCTAGAAACAAAGAGCCAAACAATCCTAAGCTGTGTGCACAAAAGCTTCTGTGTTAAAAAAAAAAAACATACCTAAGCTGACCTACATGTTGTAAATTCAGGGGCTTAAATCAGAGGGTCAATTAGATGGGAATGGGCTGATTAATTCATGCGAGGCTGCGCTCAGGCCTGGTGAAAACTTCGACCGGACCTGACTAACCAAAGCAGTGAGGAACCACATGTTGTTGGACTGCATGAAGGTCACGTTAGGATCATTTTTACTGAGGGGTTTCCTTGCGTTTTTTGGGAGGTCCCCTGTAGCGTCATGCAATGTGCCGATGCAGTGGTTTAAATGCAATGACACTTCACTTCACCCCAGATCAAGTCATCCCTCTAAATCACACCTTTTGTCCTCTCCAGACTCTAATTCCTCTCTGAAAATCAATCCAGTCATTTTAGTCCCAACACTTATCTTCTGGACACCCATGACCCCAGCATGTGTGACTTGCATTGTAGGTTTCTGCTCCTCATCTCTCTGTGATCAGTCAGAAAAATGTCTGCATCAGCGCAGGGTAAGGTTGTGCATCAGCCTATAGGGGCTGATGCAATACTTGAGGCAGAGGCAATACTTGTACTAAAAACTAAAGTCCTATTTATCCCTGTAACAGGACCATGTTTCGTTGTAAAGCTGCCATGTGAGACGGAAATGGAAGATAAATACAAGGAAGAAAAGTGTATTAAAAAGGTCAAAAAGCCAGGACAGATAGAGTAAAGAGATACGAAGCCAGCCGATTAAATTCTGGGGTAAAAAAAAACAAAACAGGAAGTGAGTGGATACATCAAACAATAAAAGCCATCCATCAGTGTGACTGTGGTCAGAGGTGGGGGATCCAGTTATCCCTCTCTGGGGAGCAGAGAGATGAATGACTTCCTAACAGGTGGACTATGAGCTTAACAGGAGGAGGGAGGTGGGGGTGTACAGCAGCGAGGAGTGGTGGGGTTTAACCTGGAACTGGGCGCAGTGTTGGGTTACAGCTGCATCTCCGGAGAGAAACCGTGACCCCTCAGCTCTCTCCGCTCACAGGAAATGGATTTGTTTTCCTAGCGCTTTCCCAGTAATCCTCCCTTCGCAGACACACGTCCGAGCATTCTCACAAAATGACGCACATAAGACACGCGCAGATACTTTTAAGGGTCAAAATGCAAACAGTGAGATGCTCAAGCACAATCTTGAGAGCGAAATATGGATTTGTGGGGTTTTACAGAAATAGAAGAGGAAGTATAATCTACAGAAGAGCAGTTTCACCAACAGAAATGACCGAATTAAGAGGAAGAAGGAGCCTTGCCTCTGCATTGAAACAAATGTGAGACACACAGCTATTCTAGACCAGCTAAAACTGACATTAAAAAATAGATAAAAAATCCATTCCTAAATGTAATAGTCCACTAAAAGTATAGTTCTGTCTCAGCTAACCTTCGCCTCAGTCGCTCAAGGTCTGCAGGTAGATGCCTCTCAATGGAGGGGAATAAAATGCATGAAAAAAAAAGTTCAGAAAAATCAATGACTTGTTTTGCTGCGAGCCTGGATGAGCTGTACAGAAATAAGCTCGGCCGGCAACAGAGCCATGAGGCGTCTGATCTGCCTACGCGGTTCAACGGGCCACATCCTCTCTGCCTCCACTCAGGGAGAAAATAGCATCAGCGAGCAACACTGCCAGATATTAAGGTAGCCTGTTATTTCCACACAAACACACTCGTGTTTCCCTCATATTGGTGCAGCTGCAGTCGTCCACCACAGAGAGACAAACTTGAAGTGAATACGGTTGTTTGGTTTTCATATATCAGCTGGTTCACCTTTAAAAAAAAAAAAAAAAAAAAACATCAACCACATTTTACAGATAATCTAAAACTGTCTATTAGTCTTAATATAACTATCCAAATTAACATCACTCCTAAATAAAGCACCTACTTAGAGTTTGATGCAGATCATTTCTTTGGCATCATTACATCTTTTAGTTGAACGGGAAATCCCATATCATGACGTCTGATGTTTTCATGTTTTTGGTTGTAATTAGCAAACAATAGTCAAATAAAAAGGTGTTTTTATCATAACAATAGATCTAGGTTGGCTCCAGGTGGTCATGTCTGTTTATAGCTAAACATATTTATCTTATAGGTTAATAAACATGTATATTTAAAAAAAACTTTATACATCTGCAGCCTTGTTAAAAATCATGAAGTGATCACAAGGAAGGCAGAGTTTCATGAATGTCTCTGGTTGTCTTTCCTTTTCTCTCATCTTGCCAGGATCTTACAGTCAAGATGACAACAACATAATCAAATCTCATGTCTGCTGGTTTTTATCTCATCCCTGTTCTATTTTCATCTCTCACCTCTGCCTCCTCCCATCTCTCCGGGAAAGCGGGATAACGGCAAGCGGGAAAGCAAACACAACACATCATCATTTGCCTTTCAGGTGTCCCGGGTACCTGTTAATAGACCTGCCTGGTTATTTTTAGCCTCCTGCATGGGCTGACTGTCAGCACGTTCCCAGCAGAGGCCCCCGAGCATACGAGCTGTACCCTTGAGAGAGAGCGCATTCAAAGGGCGGGGGGTTGGTCGGATGTGGAGGGATGGCGGAGGAGACTTGGAAGGAGGAAAACCCTCAGAAAGGGAATGAAGGTAAACAACTCAGAGATAATCGTGGAAACGACATGATGGCAGGTTTTTCACTGACATCGTATGGATTTGCACATCACGTGAATTTAGTGTGAAAGTATTTTAATGGGAGTGGATACGACCCAATAATTTACTGACAGTTGGAGTTAATGGTCTGATTTAGATTTTGTTGGCAGTTCACTTTAAAAAGCTGTCACCTTAAAAACAGATCCTGATCTTGGCCTTAAACCCTTTTTCTACAAGTGAAGCACAGGTCAGCCAAAGGGCTGCTTAACACCTTTCAACCTCAACCTGACGTTTTGGATTGACTGTGGTCATTTCCGTAATCATTGTTATCCACTGAGCGGGGGATTGACCCGACCAGAGCCCAGTTATCTAGCAGGTTGCTCCATAACAGGCCTTCATGGCAATCCTAACATCGCCCTGTTTGGCACCACACTGTCATCAAACCACACGTTTCCACGTCATACCTTCACTCTGCATAACCATTTTTGCCCTATTTCATACATTTCAAAATTGGTGCTGTTGATTTGTGCTTTTCTAGAGATGAATAGATGAAGTAGTCATATGAATACTGTCCATCATGGTGGTTTGACAGCATATTTAACCTGCAAAACTCCCGACAATCCAAGGGTGGTAAAAAACTTTTCTCCTGATGAGCAGAGAGTGTAACAGCATGGCCCTCAAGTTAGGTCCTGCTTCCTATACGTGAGCGTTACGTAAGGTTGCAATGAAAGACAAGAGTTACAAGGGTAGAGAAAGGGGAGAGACAGGAAGGGCGAGAAAGGTGAGCAAGGCAAGGACAGTTGGGAATCCAAAGAGAGAATCCTCCTGAATAAGTCATAAGGTTTGCCCTCCTCCTGTATTTTTGATGAGGAAGATCAAGTTTTGAAACACTTGCATGCCAGCACCAAGGAGACCGGAGCCACCGCAGGGGAGTCTCGCAGCAAAACGCAGCATTACGGGACACACACGGTGTCCTGGGACGGGTTTCCGCTTCAACTGCACTGTCACTGGGGCAACCGACTGGTCAGGAAGCGTCATGTAATATTACAGTTACACAAAGTCTTGACAAATACAAAACTGTATTAAGCGTTTTGTTCCCCCAAGAGGGAGGATCTGACCCAACTTATTTCATGCAAAACCACAAAGTTTTTACACACCCATCTGACATGATGCAACATGAGCATCCAAGATGAGACACACCTCTGTCGAGCTAAAAGTGGCGCTTTATTTCTTATTCAGCTGTTTTGTTGTTGGGCCGGTAGTGAAAATATCTGACATCTGATTGCATCCAGCAGTACGTTTGAACGCACTGATTACATTGATGAATGCAGTATCGTCTGACAACACATTACACCCAAACCAAACCTTGCAAGATCACATGACTGGTAGAATATTTTGTAGTTGTAAACCATACAACAAAATATACTGTACTGAGCAGTAAAATCCTGCCTTATTTTTTTTCTGCCAATTTTTGGTGTCCGGAGCTTTGGATGGATCACTAAAACTGGATATGCAGAATCACTATTTACCTTTTATCAATATTTGTAGCAACACAACCCATTAGTTTTTGTGTTATTTAAAGATATGGCTAATTTAGGCACGCTGGTAGGTCAAAACACCAAGTTAAGATGCTAAAAGCTGTGCAGGCTTGTAAAGTTGGATGTTGATTCTCAGCGTGTCCTGCACTAAAACTGATCCTCTCGCATTACACGAAGTCATTAGATTCAGCGTTGTTATCAGAGCAAAGCACTTGACGAAGCTTTAATCATGTCATAAGTGCCACATAATACATATTCAGTGTGCCTGCATGTTTATCAGGTTATCTGAGAATTATGAGAGGGAGTTTATTAGAGTCAGCGTGATTCTAACAGTGCATGAATGAACGTGTGCATGAGTGTGTTTGCTCGGGTGTAACAGTGTGTGTGTGAGTGTGAGGGTGTTATGCAGCCTCTGGGAGCCCTTGTCCTGGTGGAAAGTGAACCCCCCCTCCCACCCCCACCCCAGAGCTGTTACTATCTTTAGCTCATTTCCGTCGTGCCTTGTCACTCGTGTTCTCCTCTACAGCACTTAAATCTGGTATCCAAACCTCCGGGCCATCCAATGTCCTGTACTTCCCCTGAACAGGAAGCGAGAGAGGAGTATGTGTGTGTGTCGGGGGTGTGTGTGTGTGTGTGGGGGGGGGTCATGCAGACGACACAAACATGCACAGACTTACATATTCACAATTGATGGATGCAGCTGAATAGAGTCGCTAAAAATAACAGCGGAGGACAGTAAATTTACACGCTTACACATGGTAAGGGTGATACCCAGTCATTTACACACAATGGGCGCACATACAACCACAAAAACACACACACACACACACACACACACACACACACACACACACACACACACACACACACACACAGGTCTGAGGCAGGACGCCCGTTAGTAGAGGACACCTTGTCTGGTCAAACTGGCGTCACAGCTAACGTCTGCAAGGACACGAGAGATGGTGTAAGTAACCAAATCTAACCCTCTGCTATCTAATCACCTCCTAAATGCACACACACACATGCACACGCACATGAGCGCGCACACACGCACACAGACTGCTAAGGCTTTGAGGACCACTTATCAGCAGGTTTATTAAAAGCCCTCTGCTTCAACACTATAACAGCTAAACTTAATAAACTCAAATGTTTGAAGTGACTCCAAATTCAAGTTAACTAACCCAAAGTTAACCTCAAAAACAACCTGCTCTCTTTTGGAGGATTCTTTTAAACTTACCAACACGGACATTTCAGCTTTTCACCTTGCGACAGGTAAAAACCATGCACACACACACACTCTCTAACACTCTGCTGTCTGCCATGGCCTCATTTCACGCTTGCCATTCTTCATGTGCTTCACAGCTGACTTGATATCTGTTCGGCACAATGGCTTTAACACTCTCTGTGTCGACGCCTACTCTCCGCTGCCTCTCAACTGGAGGACACACTCGAGCGCGAGGGAGACTGTACAACATTTTGAGAGACGCCCTGTCACACAATTTGGCAAAGATGTACATGCATATGCTCACGCTAACACCAAGAAATACCTTTGACATCTTGTTTTTTAAGTTTAGAGGTGCAAAACAAACTACTTTTGCTAAACAAACTTTTCACCCAATTCAACGTATTGTTATATGCTCAATTTAGACAACAAGCCTTCATGATTTTTTAAAAGCAAGAAGGCATTTTTATTAAAACACATAGCCCTGAATGCATACCTGAAGCAACCGTTTGTGCATATTAAAAAGGGACAATAAAAAGTTTTAAGCATAAATATATTTAGTGTCTATTCATGCCTTTGTCACAGAGGCATGAATGAGAAATGGTACACAGACACACTGCAAAATAAAAGGTGTAATTTATGTTTGTTCAGGTTTGTTGTAGAGAGAGTATGAAAGAGTTCAAGGACACGCAGACAGCAGCTACGTGAATGAGCTACGTCACGCCGCTGTTGAGTCCATCAGAGCTCTGTAATGTCAGTGGAGAGCGAGTGCACCACCCTTGGCCTCCGTCGGCTCTGTATGACGTAGAGTTTGCTGATAACGCTCCATTCAGAAGCAGCGCGTCCCGATAGTGCCACCAGTTTGCTGCAAAGCTTAATGGCTGAAGCAGAAAGAGGGAGAAAGGGAGCAAAGCCACAGCTTATCACTGTCAAAGCGTCATTACCGACATCATTTAAACTTCCTGAATGTAAGTAAACAAGCAGACGAGAACATCCTGCAGGCCTTGTGTTTAGTATTTGCTTTTATAGTAAGCTCATGCAGAGTCTTCCCACATTTTGAGACCTGTCTGCAGGTGTACTATCGATACTTTTCCTCCCTCCCTCCCTGACTAAAAGTGCACGGAAACATGCAGACAGGGTCGCCATTTTCACCGCACACCTCAAAGCGAAGCCAGCAGTAACACTAAGCAGCGAGTTTAGTGTCACTGAAGAAAAAGAAAATGAATGTATAAGTGATGAGAGGAGATGGCCCTTATTTTAAGGACATGAAGGTCGGCAGGAGCTTAAGAGCGCAGGAACTTCCCCATCCAGCCGCCCACGTACCCTCCTAAGGCCATTTGCATCTCCCGTCCCTTCCCTCTCTCCTGTTTCCGCCCACGCTCGGCCCCATTAGGGTGATGGGGGGGAACACGGGACGCGGGGCGGAAGGGAAAGCACTCTGAGGACGTCGCCGAACGGTAGGAAGGACAGGGGAAAGGAGAGGGAAGTGACCAGAGGGGAGGAGGAGAGGAGAGGAGAGCTCCTCGCTGATGGAAATGAGAGCTGACAGGAGGAGTAGCACTGGGGGCTCCCTGCTCCGAAGCAGCCTAAACAGGGCTGACTCTCACACACGCTCACACACATTCACAATTTACACTCCAATACTCCATGACTCACGCAAAAACACACACATAACTTATATTCACTCGCTCACATGCCCACTCACACACACACACACACACACGGAGGCTGCAGAGGGCATGAAGAGGGATGGATGGGCATGAATGAGTCAGGAACTGTGTGTGTGTGTGTGTGTGTGTGTGTGTGTGTGTGCGTGTGTGTGTGCGTGTGTGTGTGTGAACATGAACAGTGAGAAAGCATGTTAGGGTCCAGCATCCATCGTGCTATTTTCAGCGAGGAACATATATGCATTAAACGTGTGTGACGCCGGGAGTTAGTGAGTTTAACAGGCAGCTCGTCTATTATTAGAGCTGCCGAGGCCGCTGCTGCTCCTTGGTTCGGGCCCCCGGGGGCCACGGCGCCGGCACGTGGATTCTTGCTCTATCTGATCTCTACACCCCTCCCACATCCCCCACCGCCTCCCAACCTCCCCCACCGCCTCCTAACCTCCCAACCTCATCTCTCTGATCTCTCACGGCCTTTCCATTCAGGCGTGCAGCCGATTCATACAGGGAGCAAAGACAAACTCCTTCAGCAACACAAAACTTAAAGATCTTTAAGTTTTACATGCACAAAACAGCAGAATCAGCACCAGAAAGTTTAAAAAAAAAATCCCCCAGTTGAAGTTTTTGAGGCTACTGAATACTGCAGCACTGTTGCACCCAAAGTGCAGAAAGGTCCCTCGCCCCAAACCTCAATAAGACTTCAACGTAACATTTTCATCACTATCTGTCACAAAACAACAGTTTAGTCATTTTATCGTCAATCTGCTCCAGTGCAATAACAATTTGTATATATGGAGGATGTATGTAGTGTACTTCATGTTTTTAGTGTATTTATGTCATTTTTACCTTCTAAATTTTATATTTTAAATCGATCTATCTTGAGCTGCGTTAACAAGTGAATTGGTGGGATTAATAAAGTTTTATCGTCAAATTTAGCAAGAGACCACAGAGGAGAGATCTGTTAACTCCAGACAACTTTTCCGACAAGATACGAGACACATGTATGTTTTGAGAGTGGTATTACATTAGCATGCTAATGTAAAACAGTTATGGCTTTCATTAATTGTAGATTCTAAGAAGTTTAATTACTCAACAGAAAGAAAAATATTTTGAAATAATTTGTACAGATTCACTTTAAATGGTCCATTTAATGACTTTCCTACATCTCATAATTTACCAGAAATGATCTGTGACAGTAAACATATTTATCTGAGATGCCAAGCTGACTGAAACTAGCCAGGTTCTCTGCCCATTCACTGACCCTGCTCCATGTTATCAGAACATTTTGAATCATGAATGGATGTCCTGACGTGGCGTGTTTACTGCAATCTTGAACCAAAACCACTTATCTGACTTGGCCATCCTGATTCTAAATGACTTCCACTTGACTTGGTCCATTCATGGCTTTCCTCCCACACAGCAGCCAAAGGGAGGAGACGACAAGAGAAGTAGGGCAGCGCGCTGAGAAGAAATGTCGACCGCCGCGACGCGCTATAATTCATGTAAAGTTGATTTTTAACATGTTAGATTAGATTAGCTGTTCAAAGTATGAAGTCACTTTTTTCAGAGATCATAAAAACACCCATATAATGAAAATATCTTTTCAATATCTTTTCATATCGGGCCCTCAATTGTGCAAAAAACTTAAAAGACCTTTACTTGATTTCTAGATTTTCCCAGCCCTAAAGGAAAATTATGTGCACCATTTCACTTTAGAAATTATCTTGACATGCAAAACCGAAAACATGCCCAAACTCAAATTCATCTGTTTATGAACATTTTAGTGTGCATGCTCAGTATTTGATCTTACATGTATAATTATGACCATTAATCATTAAATGATACTTTCAACATTTAATTATCATTTTCAATTACACCCTGATTACAAAGCACACTGATGACCTGACTGGATGCTCGCTGCTTCTTGATTTATTATCTGTTTCTTAGTGTAGATGTCAGTAATGTAGTGACAGAAACATGACCCCTCTTCATGTCCCTTCATGTAAGGGTCAGAGTTTACATTACTTAATTATGATGGATGGATAAAGCCCCAGAGGAGCCAAAGCATACACTGTTTTTTTTTTTTGTCCTCATAAAATCCTATTTTATGACTCACAGACATTTAAGGCCCTGTGATTCTTGTTTACAACAGTAGGGGTCAGTAACATCTCTGGTCAATGGAGCGTAAAGGAGGGACTGTCTGTTGATCTTATGATGTTGTAATGAGGGCATTTTTATGATCTGGGCAATAAATGTCTCATCCAGATGATTCAGGATGAGACAGTTCTTAGATGTCAGGCTAGAAACAAAAAGGTCATGTCGGTGAACGATTCTAGCAGAAATACACAACAAAATCTAATGATACAGCGATCCAGTCTTACACACGGCTGTGGAAAAGATCACGTCACCATGCGACCTGACATCTAAACCAGTCATACATACACACATACATACATACAACCCTGGTTTCTGCCCGTTTATCCAGGATCAGCGTTTGCAGAGTAAGCGGATAGCACTAATTCACCTGCAGGATTTTACTTTGCAACACGATGTGAACTCGCTACTCAAGTTCAAGGCCAGGTCGCTGCCCCGCCGCCCCAAACGGGTGGATAAAGATCGCAGAAAGGAACGATATTCAGAACACAAAGTGGCGTTCACGAGGATGTTTAGCCAATAAAATGAAATACAAGAGGGCAGCTGAGAGCTGGAAGAGACAGCTTGTTTAAGAAAGTGTCCTGAAGGAAGAACTATATTCCCCTGCTGCTCTCTCAGAGCGGCTCAGTGTCCGACTGTATTTCACATTACTGATAAAATGAAAACATAAAAAAAGTCAAAGTCGAATAAATCGTTCTGTTTATACTGTTAAAAATAAATGGAAGTAGTTAAATGAGGTTTATGAAAGGATAAATGTTGAACAGGGATATTTCAACATGACTTATTACATTTCACCCTTTCTTAACTATCTTTATATTTCAACAGAGAATACTTCATTTTAGCTACAGGCACATTTAAAAGGTGATTTAAGCAAGTATTCTATTAATGTGATCACAGAATTGTAGTCACACTGTAATTCTGATGTGCGAACATGTAATACTGAAATATTGTGTTTCTGATCAGTGATCTTTTTTTAAGGATAAATGCAAATAATTTGAAGAGCAAAGACAGACAGCAGGGTGTTGCTCTGCTGGTTCCTCATCTCTAGAGTGAATGGGCTGTATTACTATGTGGCAGGTGTCAGAGCTACAGACTGGTCTGCACTGCCACCTGGTGGTTATGAGAAGAACCCTCATAAACATCAATGATTACAAAGTCGTTTTTACAGGCACAAACTTCTCATTTCAGCCTGTAAAAAGAACATTTTGAATGATTTGATATGATGAAAATTAACTGGATATTATTGCTTTTTTTTCTATTTTAAGTGAGTTCCATCCATCTGTCATGTTGTGTGTTATCTCTAAAGGGAAATCCTCACTTTGTTGGATCCACTTCCAATGTTCCACTTAAATCTCACCTTACATGTGGATTACCAGTAAGTCCTAATAGCCATCTGTATCATTACTGTTTTGTATCTGTAAACATTCATGTGGACCTCTTTGTACGACAATCACCGTTGATGTAAAGTGTTATTTGTCTTTGCACCACTACATGTAATCTGGGATGCAGCTTTCTTTCTCGTAGCGTCTGTAGATTTACTCTGAAAGCTTACCGTGGTGCTGTGGACACTTTGGCCCAGCTCTATGACGTGTGGATCAGCAGACTGAGTGTCTGCCACTGTTGGACTGATCTGTGGAGAGAAAAAAAAGTCATATATAGCTGCTTAACTTTTACAGCAGTCTCTTAATTTCTCGGCTGTATGATTTTTCTGAACACAGAAATTATGTGAGCACATCAATCTCACTTCAAAGTAATGAGCAATAAAGGAAAGTTAACAGTTTTAATGTTTGACAATTGATCACATAATTAAAAACAAGGTTTTATTGATGGTTTTATAGGGCAGGGAACTAGAGTCTGGCCTCTGACCAGATTATATTTGGTAGCCTAATGAGGTGGGTAATGATTTTTGTCACAATTATTTGTTGGTCTTAACCAATCATATCTTCCTCATGTCAGTTTGTGGGACAGATGATGGTGTGGTTTGTAAAAAACACATCACGCAATGATTTTAGAAATGACGTAAGTAGAATTCAGCACGCTCTTTACTGAACTTACTCGACACGATTTGCATAAAACTGAACTGACCTGAATGGCTGTGGGCTGCGGGCGGTGAAGGTGGGGTCCTCTGGGGTGGATGTCAGTCAGGTGTGGTGGGGGGTCGGGGGTGGACCTCCTGCTGTGCTGCTGCATGACGTCCTGGTAGGATTTGGTGTCAAAGTTTGTCCTCCACATCAGCACCTGGGGGATGGAAAGACCAGAGAAATCAATAGAAGTATAACCTTTAAGTTTCAACCTGCTGAGAGTGTGTGAATGAGACGGGACACTGTGGAGTCATGAAACACCAACCTGATGATCAGCTCCACCCGACGCAAAGAGATCTCCAGCTCTGGAAAAGATTACTGTGATTACAGCGCCCTGTAAAACAATGAATAAAAACAATTAACATGACAAACACCATCAGTGACTGACCTAAAGATATATTAGAAGTAGAATAACCGTGCTGAAACTACTTTTAGAGTTTGATGGTGTTTGTGGGTGACCTTGTGTCCACGCAGGGTGTAGATGAGGCGGCCCTCCAGCAGGTCCAGGATCTTCACAGTGCTGTCACTGGACGCACTGATCAGGTACTTGTTGGACGGGTGGAAGGAGAAACTGTTGATTCCTGCACTGTGAACTGATTCAAAAGAGATATAAAGAAGAAGCCAAACAAAAAAATACACATTAACAGCAATTCCCACTAAGACAGTCAGTGAGACAGGACAGAGAGTAAGAAATCTGAACAACAAAGTTCAGGCCTTAAAGCATCATTATAGCTCTTACATACCTTGATAATGCTGAATCAGTTTGTTGGTCCGCAGATCCCAGATTTTCAGTGAACTATCAGCTCCTGAGGATGCAATACAGGTGCCGCTTGAGTTGAAATCAACAAATGTTGCTGGTCTGGAATAACAAAAAAAACTCTGTGGAGTCAGTGACATGCAGCAATTTTTTTTAATTTAAGAAATTCTACTTGTAGTCTACTTATATTTCATCATTTCCTCTGAAATCTGAATCTATATTTTCCGCTCTAAGCTAGTTGTGTTTTGGACTCACGCTTCATAGCCGGTGAAACAGTTGATGCAGTGTTTGGTGGACGTGTCCCACAGCCGGACGGCACGGTCGTCTCCACAAGAAGCTATGAGACGCCCATCCGGAGAAAACCTATGGAAAAGACAAAAAAATGCTAGTTAAAACAAAGTTATGGGGAAGATAACTTTTTTAGCACTTAACTGCCTTATACACACATATGCTCACAGTACACACTGCAGCCAACTAACTACTCTTCTCCATCAGGCATTTCACATAACGTCAGATTCAAAATATTTTAAAAGGGATTAAAAACAAGTTCAGAGCCAAATGTTTAGAAAAAGGGCACAGTCATTATCTTGGTTTTCTAAAAAGGAATCCTGATGAATTAGTCCTTGAACAAGTTCTTGGAGGAGGACAAAAACTTGTAGATAGCGAATAAGTGATATAAGACACGCATACACACAAACACACTACAAAACGAGAGATTACTGAGGACGTGGTGTTGCTGTGTACCTGGCACAGCGCACCCAGTTGGTGTGCTGGTTGAGAGAGTAGATGAAGCACTGCCGGTGAACGCTCCACACTTTCACAGATTTGTCATCAGATGCTGTCACCAGCCTCTGGCCATCATGGGAGAAAGCAACGCTGCGCACAGTGGACGTGTGGGCTTTGAACACGGTCGACTCTCCTTTCCTGTGGTGCAGACACATAATAAGAAACACAGCTGATTTCACCCAGTTACACATACAGACCCTCTCACAAGTCCACTGTGTTAAACTTAAGTTTCAAGTTTACTGATCCATCACACCCTTTGTTTTACATTTCCACATTTCACAGTTCACTTATCTTACTTAGTACAAAGGATTTCCTAATTAAAGTCACAAAAGTCAGTTGAGCCTACATGGACGGTGTCCACAGTCGGACCGTTCTGTCCTTGGAGGAAGAGGCCACGAGGTTACCGGATGGGGAGAACTGCACCCCGGTGACGATGTCTTGATGACCAACAAAGCGGAAAGCTCTCGCCTTTGGAGCCAGATTCCAGATCATCAGGCTCTTATCCAACGACCCTGAGGCTGCAGGATGGAAGAAAATTAAGTCAAGACTTACACAAATAGGAGCACAGATTTCCTGCTGGACAAAAGGTAGTATATTTGATCTGCTATTTAAAAATAAGTTATTAGTGTGAACACAGCATGCTCAACTTGTGTCATTAAGGTCAGGTTTTCCGTTAGAAAAGCTCACCTAAAACACAGATTAAAATGCAAAGGTTTATCATAGATTATATGACCCATCAAAGTACCATGAGAACTCATTGCTGTGACAGACACCAAGATGATCCTTTGTGAGCAACATATGCAAATTTGTTAGCATAAATTACCCAGCTGTTTGCAGTTTGGATTGAAGTCTGCACAGGTGACAGCATCTTTATGCCCCTTGAAGTGTCTCTCGAGGGCTGGATCCTCCTGCAACAACACATTCGGTCATGAAACATCTGCATTTCTTCAGAAGTTTGCTGAAGCAATAGTTTGCTCCAAACTTTGGTTTCACAAGAAGTTAGCGAAGGAGGGAGTCATGAAAAAACAACTCAGGAAATTATGGAAATGATCAGCTATGCTCAAGTGATTTCATTTACAGCTGCATAATTTATGTGAAAAAGCTGTGTAGACATATGTAAAGTACATTTACTCAAGCACTGCATTTACACTTAGATCCACTCAACAGCATTTTAGAGGCAAATATAGTTCTCTTTAGTCCGACACATTTATTTGATAACTTTTATTGCTTGATTCTTTGTAGATCCAGATAAATAATATAAAAGAAAATCATAGATTAAGATAAAGCTTTATTGATCCATTTGGGGATAAATTCAGATGCTACATAACTGATAAAGCAGATTTCACTGGCTGCAGCAATGAAGTTATGATCACATATTCTGAAATGAGCTGCATTGAGAATACTGAATGAGTATATTTTGATGCTAATACTTTTGCACCTTTTCTCAAGTGCATAATATTTTACTTGTACTTTAAGTACAAGTGTGGGTACTTCTTCCACCTCTGTCTGAGTCTAGGCTGAAATAATGTTGTTTCAGAGTAAAGAGTTGAATGATGTTATTCAGCCATAATAAGGTCTGCCATGTTGTTTGGATTTAACAGAGAAGGTGTGTTTGACAGCTCCTCTCTGCAAAGTTATGCACACATTAGTGCAACAACAGTTATACATCAGTATTATTCATGTTGTGTGTGAGTATATTTTGATGGTAATACTTTTTACTTTAAGTATTTCTACACTGTGGTATCACTACTTCTTCCTCTTATACTCTATACTGAAATGCTGTTTTTCCTGATAGTTTCTATGGGGCAGTGTTAGTCTGAGCAGACCATGAGCATGACTGCATTTTGGGAAGAAGTCAAAGAGACATTGCACAGAGAAAAACAAGAGCTGTGTGATTCACCCAAAGCATTCAGCATTCACCCAAAGTGTGTGTGACAGCCCCTCTCTGCAGTAAATCCTCTTAGCTCAGACGAAGCAGGAAAACTTGCCGACTCAGCTCCCATTAACACACACTCACTACACACACCCCTTCTCATTACAAAAACAAAATTAAGAAGTGTACTTACCAAAACAGACGCCATTGTGAGTTCACTGGAGGAGGCAGCTCTGCTCGTCCATGACTGTCAAACAGGCCGCCTCCGGACACCGACTCAGACCTGACCTGTAGATCTCAGATACAACTTAGGATTTGAGAAAGTTTTTAGCTTTATGAAGTCTAAATGTGACCTTTTCGTGTGCGTAAACAGCCCGTTAATGATGTGTGAATGTGATAATAATCCACCTGTGGCTTCTTCTTCTTCTTCTTCTTCGTTTTCTTCTTCTTCTTTATCAACGAAGAGAGTAGCGCTGCGTTTATTAACAATATGAAAACTGGGAAATATGACAATCAGACATGTAAATGCAGTACACAAGTTGAAAATAAAAATACAATCAGCTGATATATTCGGTATGTAAATAAGTAATAGTAATCTGATAATTAAAATGCAACTTGCAGGTGATCGAGTCTCTGTTTCCTGATATCATAGATTATTGTCTTGAAATATAGCAAAAACAAAAAAAACAAACGTAAACAGAGTAAAGCATGAATATGAAGTAAGCATTTCGTCATTTATTATAATAAATGTAATAATCTGTCAATACATTCAAATTCGCTACTAACAATTCACTTTCTTTTTGTTTTCACCCAAGTAGAGTTTACATTATTTCTACGTTTGTGAATGCAGCATGCCGCCAAAGGTGGAGCGTCTTCCGCTGCTTAGCAACTGGCCAGTCACATCATACGAGCGGAGAAGCGGCGCGAGTATACGCGTCTCTGATTGGTTCGTGAAAGGGCGCCGACCAATCAGCGCAGAGATTGTTTCTGCACTCGGGGAAACTGATGTTTTGGGGCATTTCGGTTTGAAAAAAAAGATGTCGCTGAACGGGGGCATCGGGAGTGTGCAGGTAACGTTACATAACTCACATCGGTACAAGACAACCTCACATTTTTACTCCTTATTTTTATTGCCATATGTTGGATTATCTAGTTTGTGTTGTAACCATGGAAACGGCAGAGGGCCAACAATAACAGATACCTTAGCAAGTTAGCTAGTTAGCTGTTGCCGGTGTTAAGCAACCATGTAAACAGAACTACACCTGTAAAAATCAAAATATTTTATTTTGATTATGTATGCAAGTTAATCTAACCACCTTTAGCATGCATTGAGTCGTTGTTTGTGAAGGCACACAGTTCACAAAAATACGATGTTTTGTTGTTGTTTGTTTTCTTGCAGCTCTTTTAGGATGTGTTTGTTAAAGATATAATCTTAATCTGCAGAACTAAAGATGACAAGTGTCTAAAAATTCTTTGGCTTCACATTGTCTGATAGTAATTTTGGTGTAAGATATCCTGGGCACATTTGATCACAGAACAAATGATGATTATATTCAAAGGTGATACTGCAGAATACATGGACAAGCTGACAAACAGCTTCTCACTTAAGTTTAGTTTGTTCACTGTTGATGTGAAGATGTACTGATGCGAACTACAGGGGAAAAGCAAGCTGGCAGAGGCCTCAAGTACTTTAATAATGATGGCATGAGAATATTACCTTACCTGAAGATGGTGTGGTGTAAGTGAAATGTTTTTGCCTGCAAGAGTCAATACTTCTCACTCAGACATAATCTATGTATAACTGTATTTAATAAAGACTCTGAAAGTCAAATCATCATTGTTTCAATTCAATCATTGTATGATTTATTATTCTTTTGTGTATAATTTGTAATGTAATTCTTTTGTCTGTCTATCTAACTGTATCTATCCATCTGTTTTCCTTCATAGTACATGAAGAAAAGGATACCAAAAAACGCCAAATATCAACATGTGAAAACACGTCTGGACACAGGTACGTTGTGCATGTGCAGATGTAATACAGTGTCATAAGCAAGCATCATTTGTCACACCTGAGACAATTTGTGTGTTTTTTATATCTTTATAATGAATGTGTTGTTGTTTAATAGGATGCAGCCTCACAAAGTATATGGAAAGACTGGAGGAGATTAAAAAAAGTGAGTAAATCATTTCAATCAGTCATCTTTATTTATATATTTCACACACCAAGCATAGACTCAATGTGCATCATAATCAGCAAATAAAATAAGTAATATATCATACATGACACAACAAACATATAAGATAAGAGGGGATTATATTTATAAAAACATGAAAGGACCAAATCCAAGTCATCATATTTTTAACTTCTGTGTCCAAGATTTACAATTCATAATACGCTCATACACACACACACACACACACACACACACACACATGGGTACACCCCATTTACTGTCCAGCCTCTCACCTAATGCCACCTGGGATCAGCGGCCTAGATAAAAGTATAGAATAGTGCCTCTGTCCACCAAGCTACAAGATTTCTGTCTAATAAGACTACTGGACCCAGAGAGACGTTCTTACACACACTTTGCATTCTGTCCAAATGTGAACAGGTGGATCAAATAGCCCAGTTCATCAGGATTTTGTAAAACTTACACATGATCCTGTTACAGCGAAATGAGCCCTCCTCTGGGTCTTTTTTCTATGTAAGGTAATGTGGAGAAGAACTGTCTGCTTTATGCTTGAAGGAAGCTTTGTCAACTTGGCACTAGTTTCCCGAAGGATCTGTGGGTTTATCTTCTCTGTCTGTCTGTGTTCTTCAAGAGGTAAACCGGAGAAGTCCTAACCTTAAATGTAAAATACGTTCTTTGTGGACAGTGGTCAGTTTGTGTTGACCCATCCTCTGATTTCTCAGGGATAAGTGACACTGATTCCCTCACTCTCCAATGGAGGATTGTACTGCCATCCACAATTATTCCTCTGTGTAAGTGGGCACAAAGTGAGGACATGCTGGTCAGGTTCCAGCAGGGGTCTTTGAGAAGGTGCGAGCTGCCGAGGTCACTCTGTGGATAATCCCAGTATCAGCAGCGCAGATAAAACTGTCTGAGCCACCTGATTTGGGTGTTGTAGTGGCAGTTTGGGCTGGAAGGGAGCATGGGAACAGACAGAGTAGAGCTGAGGTTTAGTGGAGCATTAGAGGAGGACGAGGAGAAGGAGGACCTGCAAGACCCCGGTAAGTCGTGTGTAGGACGACTGCATGCAATGGCTGGAGATGTGATATTATAATATGCAGTTACAGTGGGGGGTTTTTTCACTGAAGGTTATGTTTATGTTATATGTTAAGTTATGTTTTTCTTGTAACATTGCTGAGATTGAAATATCTTTTTTTCCCTTTCTTCAGATTACAGGTATCGAAAAGACGAGATCTTCAAGCGGTTGAAGGTGACAACTTTTGCACAACTGGTAAGCATTAATGTTTATTTCCTGAACACAGCACTGAAACATCATGCAACATTTGTGTCATTTTTCCATTTTGTAGCTTAAATTTTCAAGGTAACAGCATTACTGTGGTGAGAAAACCTGAGAGACCGCTGGTGTGAATAAACTGCTCTGAATTCATTTAGCTTAATTTATATTGGTTGTCTTCACTTACAGACTCCAGAATACCATTATCCTTCCATTTACTCCCAATGTCTTTCCACTTTTTAATCCTAATACAAAGATCTTTGATTTCCATACTTATTTTTCACACCAGATTCTTCAGGTAGCGTCGGTGTCAGACCTGAATGAAAGTGATGACGGCGAATCACACGCTCCAGAAGGTAAGAGAACTGGCAAAATGACTCTTTCACTTTAACATCGTAAAACAAAATAATCTCCAGCCTCACACCAAGTGAGTCAGAAATATTACTAGTAGTGGTTGTCTTTGATTCTCTAACAGTACTATAGGTAACAATCTGTTGATTTCCCACTCATTGGTGTGCAGACGGACTGTCAGTGGTGTCTGACGCAGACCTGGAGTGTATGTCCGAACACACCAACGGCTCCCCACAGCCGTCGCCTCTTTCAGATCGCCAGGATGCAGGCGACATCCGGGAGATCTGTTACTCCGCCAGGTCAACACTGCTGAGGTACTGTACAGCTCAGCAGCCCCACTGAACACCTCTGTAAACATCTCACCATAACCCTCATATGACTCATGTAAAATACCTGATATATTTATTATAGTGTTTGCAGTGGAGGGAGCTGGACATCCATCTGTCCCTGGAGTTAGCACCGTCTTTTGCCTTCTGAGCTGTGTTAAAAACTGTAGAGTATCCTTCATGCGTAGCTGCAACCTTGAGCTTTGTGTTCCCAGGTTAGATTAGTAGGTCACTTATCACATAAACAATTAAACTGACATTGAGAACAACAGCAACAAACAACTGGTGTTAAAGGGTCAGCTCATTCAGCCGTGCAAATAGTTTAACTATTAAGGAGGCAGAATTCTCAGACAGATTTATCAAAATCTGGCTGAATAAAACTAAAACTACGTAGGCTTCGTATTACTACAGCTGATGTTGCCACTTCCGTTGTATTCAGCGTCGAGCTAACTGCAATGTGATCAAAGCAGCGAAAACATGACTATGAACTATGACTACACTTGTATCAATCATTTCACTCCTTTATTGTGTTTTTACCCTGTTACACACACACACACACACATCTAAAGACTCGCATTTTCACCCTCAGTCACACCCAGCACTGAACAATCACGTCCCCCTACCACAAACACTTGTAACCGTACACCCACCATATCTGCTTCAACATACTGCACATCCACTTCTTTTTGTCCCTTAACACATCCCCCACCCCCACCCTCCCACACACCACACAAAAACCTACCTCAGTATGTTCTCGGCGTCCCGTCCTCTCACCTGCGTCCCCCATGGAGTGACACTTTATCTGTGGCGTCTCTGGGGGCCACAGCCTGGGCCCCTGTGATGACAGAGCCACTTGGTCACCTTCACTTTGTGGGGAGGACAGGTGGAGAGAGAAAGTAGGGCAGCTGGGGTAGACGAGGAGATTTACACAGGGGGAAACTGCTTATCTGTGCACATGGTGTCTAACCTAAATTAACTGTGAGCTAGAATATTTATATTTCATGTCATTTTAATGGTCACACTCACCAACAACAGTTCACTCAGAGAAGTTTACGGGAATCTGTCTTATCAGCCAAAAGTATTTTCTTAGATGGAAGACTATTCACTTTATAGTCACTTTATCTTCTTTGTTTTCTTTACTAAGAATGTCCTTTCATCATAAATTGTTATCTACCTTTTATTTGATCCTCATGTTATCATAATATATACATATATGTTCTTTTCACTTTCATTTTTGTCTCGTAAAATAACAGAGGCCACATAGGTTCAATAAAAATAAGATCTATTCAAGGATTGTAGTTTCACTGAAGCGAAATAAAAAAAACAGTCTTATTTGCATATTGATTTTCACAGAGTTACAACAAGGAATGTAAATAAATAAGAAAAGATAAGATAACAAAAAATGATAAACTGATTGAATGAATTTACATGTAACACCATATCTCTGATACACGGTGCAGCCTCTAACCTTTCACCACTTGCAGTGTTATCAGCGGTGTGGGAGAGCTGAACCTCGACAGGCTCAATCAGAAGACGCAGAACGAGTCTGTGGCGAGCCCCGAGCCGGCTGACAGGCCTTACCCAGACTGCCCCTACCTGCTGCTGGACGTACGGGACCGCGACCAGTTCGACCGCTGCCACATCATCAGCGGTTTGTAGCGAGAACATGAATCTACGCCACCAAGCTTCTTATGCCACTGTTATTTAAATCATCTCTCTTTCTCTTTTCTGCAGCACACAACTTCCCCATCGCCATGCTGTCTCGAACAATGAACCCCTACACCAAAGAAGTGCTGAATTACGTATCCTTCAAAACAAACCTCACTAAACACTTATCTGTCCTGACTTTTTATTCATTTCCTTCATGTAACTCAACGTCAAGCCTTGTTGAAACACAGTTGCAGCCAACTTTTGACTCGTCTGAACTTAACCCACACACTGTAGAAAAACGCAGCGGGGAAGATCATCATTGTGTATGACGAGGATGAGAGAATAGCCAGCCAGGCAGCCACCACCATGTGTGAGCGAGGATTCGAGAATCTGTTCATGCTGTCTGGAGGTAAGACATCGCTCAGGTGGCTGAGTCTGCTTCCTTTAAAAGTGATCTCATCCTATCCTATCCTACTGCTGCTTGGTTGTAGCTGTGAGTGGGGCTGATGCGAAAAAAAAATTAAACTGAAGGCAACTTTATTCCACATATAAGTTAGAGTTCAAGCCATTCAACGTGCATTTTAATTTTCTATATCAAACCTATCTTTAGAAAAGTAATATTTAAAGTCAGCACTGGTGCAGATTTCGTGTATAAGAAGAGCTCTGCCGTCCTCTCCCAGGGCTCAAAGTGATCGCCCAGAGGTTTCCTGAAGGGCTGACGACCGGCTCCATCCCAACCTCGTGCCTGCCCTCCCCCACGAAGGGGAAGAGGAGCTCCGCGGCGCAGCAGCCGTCTCAGGCAGCAGAGAAGAGGTGGAGGTTCACGTCGGACGAGCTGTCCAAGATCCAGGAGCAGCTGGAGGAGATGCTCATCCCCAGCAACGCCAACAGTAAGACAGCAATGCCACGAAACTCACAGCTCTGCACTGAGCCCCATTTTAGTGTCCATAATTTTATAATAAGATAATAAGTTCTGTAAATTGGCTCTACAGGGAAAATACAGATAAAGTTTTTAGCTTTTAGATGAATTTCAGTTGTGTTGATTTATTTTCATCAGTTGTTTTGTGTTGTTGAATTTATTAGCAGATTCCAGAAGAGTTTGAGCTGTTATGTTTGAGCTGAACTGCTGTGCACAAAGACTTTCTAGGTTACAGTGATAATAAAGTGGATTTGACTGTTTTAAGTTTCCTTAAAATTAGCACCAACACATCTGTAAAAGTTCTCTTGAAGTAAGTTGCAGATCGCTTCCTTATTTTTGCCCCGTCTCATTACTTTGTAAACCTTGAGTGATGTTGCTTTTGTGTTCGCCACAGGCCGCATGTCCAGCCGCATGTCGACCAGCAGCTCGCAGTCTAAAGCGTCCAGCGTCCGGAGTCGACAGAGTTCCTCCACAGCTGGGAGGGACACGGGCAGGACGCAGAGCAGCAGACCCTGGAAGTAACACCACAAAACCCCACAGATAAAATGCATAACAAACATACCTCCAACACAAAGTCCACTTATTTCAGGTTACATTTCCCCTCTAATTAAAGTCTAATTCCCCTCATTAAGACTGGCCAACAGTATGAAAAAAAGAAGTTCAGAACAAAAGAATTTAATTCTCATCGGTAACCAGTGTAAATCTGCACACTTCATCTTCAGCTCTGGAGATTTTATTTAATAAATGGCGTATAGCTGTATGTTTGCACAGTGCCTCATCTGTGAACCGGAAAGCTGTTGGATCTTTTTGCACTCAAACTTTCATGTAACACTATTCTCACCCATTTTTTTCTTTCACCAGCTGATGAGCCTATAAAAAAAATCTCTTCATTCTCTGGATACATGACTTTCATAACAGGCTTCATTTTCTTTTGCTGGAGACCGAATATGTGAACGTTTATATGAAATGAAGGATGTGCTGGGAATCGATGCATTACATGAGATGTAATTTACATAAATAATGTCACAGAGTTTCATCCGGTTTGTAAAATGAACAGACGCCGTGCTGTATTTTTCTTTTGATCATACTGTCACGATGTCGCTTATTGTGACACCCAAACTGACGATGCACCGACGGCCTTTATGTGCAACTTTTTCATCCACTCATGCTGTTACTTGACTGTGATTTTCTTTGTGTGTGTGTGTGTGTGTGTGTTTTTGTGTGTGTGTGGATCAAAACACTTTAAGATGTGATCACACTAACTGACGAGTTGAAAAGAAAAATAAAAGTGCATTTTTTTCATGGCTGTGTGAAAATGACAAGCAGCACTTCAGTACCCACAGATGCATTCGTTAAACAGTATTGCTGATTTGTGGCCTTTTCTCGCGTTGGCGTAGCGGCGACTCGTTTCATGGTTCCTCGCCAGCTTACCCAGATTCACTCGCACAGTCTCCCGTGAAGTGCATTTAATGAGAATATGGACATTAATAGTTTTTCACCTTCAGTCTTAAGTCACATTAATGATCTAATGACATGATTGTTTGTAAATGAATGTCAAATAAAGTGTATAATTGTATCAGAATCGTTTTCTTGTATTAAGTTTTGAAATGTAGACGTAGATGTGAGTACTAAATTAATTAATTTGATCTTTTATTTTAATGGTATCTATTTGAATACTTACTGCTCAGAGAGTGAATGATCTAATCCAGTAGTTCACTTATTGAAAATTGTAGCTGCCTTTTACACATCTGGTCAGAATAATTTAACCAAAAAAAGGAAAAACAGTTTTTATTAGTCTGCCTTTAGGCCTGTATATTTTGCTTGTATCCGACAAGATTAAAATCAAACAAGTCAGGAATAAGTTTCACTATGTGCTACGCCCAAATTTATATGATGTATTTATTTATGGTTCAGAATATCTAAAAAGCAGGTAAAGGTGTACTAAAAATGGCTTTAGTGATTTAAAGGATGTGGATAATACAGATAGACGAGTGAAATACAGAGGAGATTTGACACGTGGACATAATGCTGATAGTGAAATACACAAGAGAACATTAAATATGTGAATAAATGTGTGTCTACATGCACTCAGTTTAAAAAAGCTTTCAAATCAAAAGAAATGGAAACTGCAGTTTTCAACTGTGCTCATTTATTTTTGTTTGTGTTTGTGAGTTTCACTCAGTCTGTCGTATGAGGACAATGGTGACATTAATGTAGAAGATGACGTTTTAAACAACATCCTCTCCACTTGTGCACACACACACACACACACACACTAGTAGGTGTTCTTGTAGGTGTGATCCATGATGGCCATCAGGGCCAGCCAGGTCTCGTTGGCGGTGGGAAGGATCTGGTTGGCGGGCAGGACGAAGCCGAAACGGCCGGTGTCCCTCAGCTCGAAGGTGTAGGAGTACTTGATGCCCTGGTTGTAGGTCCAGTCGATGGTGCCGCCACTAGCTTGGTCTGCAATCGAAACGAGCTTCGTTCAGCGTGGTGTTGTTTAAAATACAGACTGTGAGGTGTATCCAGCGTTTTTTGTCTGAATTGTTCATTTCCAGATTAAAATGGGGATTTAAATATCATCTTATGTGATTATAGTAGTAATGAAAGTGAGGGTGAGAAGAAGATGAGAAAATAATATGTCTTGATAATGAGTATTAAGCGTGATTGGAGGCTGTGCTGCTGAAACTTACAGATGGTGTTGATGATGCTGCCGTATCTGTAGCGGGTCCCGTACAGGGAGGCCAGGTTGGTGATGGCCTTCTTAGCCAGCTCGTGCTGCGGGAGGAGATGATCATGTTGATGTTGTGTATTCTTACATTTCTAACATCTCAAGGCACTGATGAACCCAGAGAGGAACATCTGGAAGCAGTTTTTTTTCCAGTTTGATCAAGAACATATAAAAAGTTCTGGGTAAAGACGTCATAGAAAGCAGTGTGTGATTTTTTTACCAGCTCGGCCTGGTCCTTGACGGGAGTCGTGGTGTAGCCGTAGGGGTACAGCAGCATCTGGGAGTAGGAGTGGATGGAGACAAAGGCCTTGAGGTTACCGTGAGCCTTCACAAAGTCCACAATGGACTTGACCTCAGACTCAGAGTTAGCGCTGGGTCCACGGTAGGTCTCTGAGCAGGGGCTACTGCTGGCACCAGCTCCTGCACAGAGAGGACAACAGAGTCAGAAACTACAAGAAAATGGATGCCACCTCTGTTTCTCACATGCTGACTAATATACTAATGGTACAGAGATATTCATGAAGTGCAAATAGACAAAACATGTCTTGTTGTGACTGTAGTGACGCCCCAAAATCAATTTTAAACCCACTAACATATATAGGAATTAAAGAATAAAAAAATCTGCTCTCTGGCTCCATCTGCTGGTGGTGACAGCAATGCACAACACTAAAACTCAGCACGTAAAAGCAAGTAAACTAAAAATTAAGATTTCAAAACTAAAACCTGTGATGCAATCATTAATTTTAAATGCAACAAACCTTATTGATTATTATTTTAAGCTCAGCTGCAAGGGAAAGATGTTACCTCCAAAACCAGCATCCCAGTTCCTGTTGGGGTCGACTCCCACGCAGCTTGAGCCGGGGTTGGGCTTCCTGGTCTTACGCCACATACGGTTCTAGAAACATCAGTCATTTAACACTTTTATATGTTGGGTTCACACCTTCCTTTCTGTTGGTTTAACTCTCAATTTATACACAAACCATTTCCTTTTCCTCTTTTGTTTTTAGTACAAGTACAGTGAACGAATTTAGTCGATATCAAACCTGAACGCAGCAGGACATTATTCTTAAAGATCAGTCAGTAAAAAGATCCATGTCTGAGAGACTTACGCTGGTGTGGGTGTAATAGTACCCATCAGGGTTGGTCACGATCTCCAGGAAGATGTCCATCTTGTTGAGGATGGCGGTGAGAGCGGGGTCACGTCCGTAATCAGTCACAATCTAATCAGAGGACAGTATTCAGTGAAGCAGCTTAGCAGTCAGACGTTGTGGAGGTAGTGAGGAAAAAAGAAAAAACTATGTGAGGATAATTAAAGGACCTTCTTGGCAAACCAGGTGCCGCTGGCCTGAGTGACCCACTCCCTGGAGTGGATGCCAGTGTCGATCCAGATGGCGGGACGGTTGGTTCCTCCAGTGCTGAACTGAGGCACAGGAAGGAAAAGAGAAGTCAGATTAAATTCCACGTAAAGAATAAATTAATAAGAACGATTTAAATGAGGTCTTTCCTAATTATTTATCTGTTTGTTCTCCATGTGTTTGTTACCTTGAGCACATTCAGGGGACGACCCTCGTAGCTCTGACCAATCACGATCTTGCTGACCAGGTTGGGATTCTCGGCCACCAGCATGTCCTGGAAACTGTAAATCTGAACCGAAGACAAACTTTTTATTCACGGGCATCACATCATTTTCACTCTCGGTTGTGTGCAGGTTTGTGTGTGTTTTTTTATTTTCTCCTTTCTGTCTGTTTGCGTAGTCTGTGCTCTTCCAGGTCTGCGCGCTCGAGAGGAGGTCGTGTGGTTCACGTCTGTCGACGACACCTGAGGTTTCTTGACGTCTTCCTGGATCCATATTTTTCATATATTTACATTCCTGTTTCTATCGCATATCTGTCCATTCTAAGAGAGGTGACCCCTCCTCTGTTGTTCTTCCTGGAGTTTCTTTTACTTTCTCTATTAAAAGAGCGTATTTTGGAAGTATTTAGCTCATTTAAGTGCTAGAGAGAAGGTCGTGTTTGACTACTGAGGCTCAGACCTGAGAGGAGAAAGAGAAAACATCCTGATAGTGGAACCAGCTCTTCATCCTGCAGGGTTAAAATAAGGGTCACAGGACATTTCTAGTCCACTTTATATAGTTTATATAGTTTTTTTTGTGGACTTGGAGTCTTGGGGATACTGTGGATGTAAAGGCCATCCAATCTTCATGATAACTGGAGCGACAGCAGCAGCTGTATTCACAGTTCAGATGTGTGTTTTTGATGTTCAAGGATCTGCAGCTGTGAGGAGGAGAGTGTCCGGTTTGGTGAGCTGAGCATTTCATCTCCGCCTCCAGATGATGTGGTTCTGTTTGCTTCATCAGACGCTGTGGTGGATTTCTCCTCCAGGGTTGGGACTGAGTTTTTGCCATATTTGAAGGAGTTAACGTATCTCAGGGTCAGGGTCGTATCTCAGGGTAAAATGCAGCATAGATGAGTGGATTTTTTATGTTTTTCTTTAAATAGCCTGGATATAAGTGACATTTCATTTTGGTAAAATCATACAGGTTTTAGGGATAGTGCACAGTTGACTATATAACCATAAATAAGAGGCCTTAAAATGGCAGATTTTTGAGAAAATGACGAATACCACCATATTCCCCTCTTTCATACATCAGGACTGAGGATTAAAGCAGCCTGTCTGTTGTAATCATGCTTTTACTGAGTAACAGTAGCCAGAGAGAGTTTCTGCACTAACCTCGCTGAGGGTGTGGTAATTGGCGTAGTCGTAGCTGTCAGTGTTTCTGGGCTCAGCAACGCGAGCAGCAGACTGCATCTCCTCCTGCTCCTCATCCAGCATGGCCTGCGGGACAAAGACGTCATCCGTTACTTCAGAGTCAGAGGACGATTCAAACTCCTGAAAAACTCGAAAACAAATTCAGGAAATTCAGCGTCGTCCCGTCAGAAGGGCTCGTACCTGCAGGTCTTCGATCATGATGGAGTACTCGACCTCCTGACCCTCCAGGTAGATTTTGACCGACTGCAGGCTGTGGAAGGGAACTCTGACGTCCACGGGAGAGGCCACATCGGTCACCCCCCTCCAGAAGTCCAGCTGAAAGAAAACACAGATGGCATACAATGAATTTCAGTTTGTTCACCAAACAAAGAAAAATGTATGTTTTTCTATATTAGAATTTATTTTAGATTATTGTTTGTGGATGATAAGCGACCTCGAACTCGATTATCTCCTCCAGGTCCTTGATGAGGGCCAGCTGGACCTCATCTTTTGCGGTGATGCGAAGCACCTGATGTCTGCAAGAAGACAACCACATGATTTTACAACTGTTTGCTCAAGATCCAAGACCAACAGACATGTTGGCACACTCAAGTAAGATTTCCAGTTCTGCTTTATGCAAGTTGCACAGCGACAACAAAGCAATGATTTCTGTTTTACTTCAACTGCTTCCCTTTGCTACATGACTGACAGGGAAAAGCATTTCTCATAGTTTAAAGCAGTCTGCAGTGCCATTTTTTCTTCAATAGCAAGGGATGACATTTTCAGAATATCTAGTATGTCCCATTATACAGATAAGTGAGGTACAAATTAACCAATTACTGTATTTTTCGTACTATAAGGCGCACTTACTGACCTCGAACAGATTTTATGTGGTACACAGCGCTCAAAAATCTGTCAAAATGTTTTACTACGACTTTGGTAAGCTACGAAGCTGCGCTGCTTGATGGATTGTTGGAGCATTATGGCCACCGTAGTCAGGAGCCACGCGGAGTGAGCATTACACACGTACTGTGTGTAATGCAGCTTATAGTCTGGTGCGCCCTATAGTGCGGAAAATACGGTACCTAAATGGATATAGATAAAAATGTATAAACATCATGAGTGTACATGGATGTTTTAGGGTAAAAACCTCCACCAGTGACATTTAATTGGTTCTAACATCTCTTGTTTGTGCCTTTTTTGATACCACTTAACCCTCGGGGCGATTTTATGTGATAAATTTATGCTAATGAAAATTGATAAAATATGATTTAATAAGTTA
>JBAJHX010000081.1:3128719-3141865 GCA_037176925.1 Amniataba percoides | reverse complement strand
ATAAAATATGATTTAATAAGTTATGGAATGTTACTACAAACCCGCCGGCGGGTTTTGACAGTTAACTGGTTAAACAGTAACAGAAGAAGAGAATTTTGAATTGAAATGTTAGCGCTGCAGTCAGATGTCCACCTCACTTCATCTCACCTCATCATTAACAGTGAGGTGAAAGCAAAGATCTCAAAAACAGACAATTACAAAAAAATGTAATTAACCTCACAGCTAGATACCACTAAGGGTAAATTAGAAAATATGTTTTCTTGTCATTTGATCGACCCTTTAAAGGGTCACAGTGTCTATCATGTACATTGTCTCCTCCATTTTGGATTTATTATGAACTTCAGGTATCTTAACCAGTTTATTCTGTCATGGATCACCTTGATGCAGTTAAAAAAAAGTGTGTTAATGCAGGCACTACATATTGATTCATCATTATTCCACATTTATGCACACTTATGCAAATTATTTACACCCCAAATGACAGTGAGAGGCTCCAGCAGGCCCACTTACCCCTCAAAGGTCTCCTTGCCGAAAACGGCCACAAACAGCGCTGTGAGTGCGAGCAGCCCCCTCATCATGACCGACAGTGTGAACCTGGCAGGGTCCAGCACAGGCTTTTATTTATGGCCGAGCCGGGCGGGGCTCACGTGTCCAAACCACGACCTTGCTTAAGGTGATACAGGTTGTGTCAGCGGCTGGTGCTTTTCTCACGCCAGCCTGGAGATACAGAAGAAAAGTTTGCACCACGCACTCAAACGCCTCGGATATAACTGCAGATGTGTTCAGTGTGAAAGCATAAGGAGGGTTGTTCAAGATGTACCAGGTCTACTTTTGGTTCTGTCTGCAAGTTTGCTTAAGTTTAATTAGATAAACATATTATATACAAAATGGGAGCATATAAGAGTAAAAAGGGCTGAATGTACTATAATATAATGAATAAATGATCATATTTTATTTAACAGGCCGCCTCTTAATTGACTAACACGTGCAGCACGAGTAACAATCATGTCTTTGCATACATTTGTTTTTAGAAAATTAGTTTTTATAGTATTCAAAATCATTCTTTTCTGTCAGTGTATTTATCACTCCCTGTTGTCATGCCTCTGCTTGTTTTAAAGAAAATTTAAATAATGATCAGAAGAAACAGTTCATTGACACAAATAGTGGGTCATTGTCTAGTATGAGTTGGCATGAAGAGCAGGACTGAAATCAAGATGGAAGCTCGCAGCGCAACAGGAAGCGACGGCCATCCACTTTTTTTTTGTTTCAGCTTCCTCTTTGTTCTCTGTTTGGGCAAGACAGCAGTCAGCCTCATCAGCTAAACTTAACCCAGCTGCTGCAGTACATGTACCGAGAACTGAAACACTTCCAGACATGAGACAACTCGAGATGTCAGAGCAGAAAAATTCACATCTGCTCCTTTCACATGGTTTCTTTTGTCATGTCAAAAGTGTGACACCAACACAAACGAGCACGAAAACCACATCAGAGGAACTTTTACTATTCACATTAAGAACCAGCTTTTGCCTTCTACTTGTAAAATGTTCACATTTTAGTGGGAGAAGTCATCGAGTGTCTAAATATTGAGCAATAGATAACGTTTCCAGCGTTTCTGAATTACTCTAAAATCCTTTTCTTTCCTCGTGTAGATACTTTCTTATGTCCTTGTCACAAAATATAAACCACAGAAGTCAGTTCAGATGGTAGCAAAGTAAAGATCTTTGACGTTACTCATTAATTCGACTTGTCTCCTCTGTGCATGTCCCAGAATCTCACATTTTTGTGTTATGTAACCCAGCTGATAAGGACGTTACGGAGGAAAAGTAAAGAGACAGAAGCCGAGACAGAGTCAGGTGTGGAAAACACCTGCTGCAGGGCCGCCGGTTCACAGAGACTCACAGAGCAGCAGCCGGCGAGGTCGTCCACATCCATGAGACCCACTCAAGTCAGCAAGTGACCCCTCCTTGAGCAAGACGCCGAGCTCCTACCTGTGTACTTCAAGCTTCTCTGAAGACATCAGCTACAGACGTGACCACCATCGTCAGAGTGAAACAGCATTTTGAGAATACATAACTTCCTTATTTTGATGTACACTTTTAAAGTTCATAAGTATTTGGTGTTTAGGAGGGTAAAACGTTGGACAGGATGAAAAATATTCTCTAGGATGTACAATTAAGATGATACACTTTTGATTTTGCAGTTAGCAGTTAGCAGATGGACACGAGCTCCATGTTTGTTTCCAACAGAACAAAATCTGCCTCTAATTGCTGCTGATGATTTTAATGATGATTCAGTAGAACAATTCAGTTGGATGACAGTAAATATGTTGCAGCTTGATTCTGATTTAAAGCTGTAATTCATCACGTTTACGCATTAAAATCACAGTAAAATGATGAATGAGAATCTAATGACCGTTTAAATCCACTCTGTGTGCTCTAACATGATGTAAAGGTGTGTTTTTGTTGTTTGGCTGCTCCTTTCTGTAAGCAGGGAAAGACTGTGGTTAGCAGACGTGATGTGATGTGTCGTCGATGCTTCGTACCACGTCTGTCTGTGAGCGTTCAGATGGCACTTTGTTTTTTCTTATTACACCAACCTCAATCACATAGACAGGTAAAATAATATCAATTTATTAAAAAGCACAGATTTTATCTTGACATTTTTAATTCATGGAAAAATCCTCTTGGCTGCACAGACTTCAAAGTTCAAATAATGTTAATGCACAGTGTGTGCAGACACACTTTGAGTTTATTTTTAGGCCTCACATTCTTGTTGAAGTGCTGTCTGTCTGTCTGCTGTCTGTCCACAGGTTCATAACACACTATGAGGCCGTGCTCAGTTTTGGATGCTGTGGATAAAAATGACGACATCTCCTGAAACAGGGGGAATAAAACAGCCGTCTGAGAGTTTACAGATGTTAAAACACACACGCACAAAGTTTTATATTACAGATGTTCATACCAGAGGACACAGATCAGACAGCACAGTGAAGCAGTCAGCATCCACTCTCATCAAGGCCTGATCCATGACGGATAGTAACACCGTCTGACCTGTCAGGGGTGTGACTGTCGTTTCCTCTGCAAAGGCCAGCAGCAGTTCACAGAGGAAGCTACAAACCGCATCATTTCCTGCAGCTGAGGCAACGCTGCAGCTGTTTGACAGGCGTTTCTGCATGAAGTACGAAACATCAGATCACAAGAACAGCCTGCTGTGGTGTGTGGTTTGTGTCCAAGTTTCAATCCCATGTGCATTTTTTTAAACAGACACACACTGCAACACATTTATTGACATGTTTTTACAACGTGCATTTTTAAAAGAAGATCACAACGTCATTATAAAGATAATAATTTTGATGCACATTTAAATAAAGTGCAGCAGCAGGTTCAATCTGTCAAAATAATCCCGCATCCTTTGTTATGACGAGAACACGCCCCTGCTGCCCTGTGATTGGTTGTTCTGTCGTCTTTCTCTCTTCCTATTGGTCAATACGAACGTCCGTCATAGCGGAAGAGCCCCCTTCAAAATCAATGAACAGCGAACGGGACCTCCCGAGTGAGAGTGACGTCAAGCTGCAGGAAGGAAGTAAGGAAGTGGAGAAAATATGCCTTCAAAATAAAATGCAACTTTTGTCTGACAAATAAGTTCCTGCTTTGGAGTGCAGTCTTTACTTTCATATGACTTTCACTCTCTTTCTGACTTATTATCTTATAGTCGATGTTTCTATGATAATATCTCATTTTATTTGCTTTTTTGTAGGTTTAAACGTATGTTTGTCTTGTTTTCTGTAAAAAAAACCATTAGACCATTAGAATAGTTTCAGTATAGTTTTAGAAATCTTACACTGACTTTAATTTTAACTGCATGAATGGATAATAAATATAGATAATAATGAATAGTAATAAATAGTTGCATGGTACTGGTATTGTATGAATATTGTTTTTTGCTAAACAAGAAATCAATTTAAAAAATTGAGATGTTTACCAGTTTATCATGAATGTGATGAATGAATCTGTTATATATCATATGTTTGTATTATACAATTACCTTTCATGCATATCCGAGTTATTTTTCAGATTCAGATCACTCTCACCTTCACTAACTGTAATATTAAAGTCATGCTGGTGCAACAACATTTTCTTTAATATCATATCATATAAAATGAGACTTTCTGCATCATGAGTACTTTTTATTTCTGATGCTGCAGACATTATTTCTTCACTGTGTGTATGCTGGGGAAAAATAATTTACTCTCTTTGCCAACCCTGAGTCAGAGGAGCTAAAAAAATAAAAAGCAGAAGTCTCTTGTGAAGATAAGTTTATTGACCCCAAGAAAATACAACAATAAACTCATTTGGACCAGTGAAAAACTCCTAATGCTATAAAAGGTGTTTCTGTCTAATATGAGGCAGTTCCTTTAAAAAAGTCACTTTCATGCAGTAAATATGACATGCAATGTGCAAACCTACAAAAAATGTAGTTTTAGCGCAAGATTACATGAGTGTAGGTGTAAAACACTCCCAATCACACACATTATAGATCTTATGCAATGATGCTTGTGGATATTTTAACACTAAATTTATATGATTTAAACACTTATCATGTTAATGCTGCACATTTTTACCACAGCAGCACGAACATACTTTAATAAATGCAGATGTGGGCACTTCCTCCTCTTGTGTTGCATCAATTTGATATACTCGCAGATTATTTTGAAAGATCTGCCTGGAAGCTGTTTTGTGTTGATTGTGTTTTATTTGACAGCTATTCAGACACACACACACACACACACACCGGGCAGAGGAGCTGCCTCATTTCTCTGCTTTGTTTCTGTCAGTTTTTTTTTTCTTTTGTAGGTTTTGACAGCTGATTTTAGTTCTTTCTCTTCGCTTCGTGTGGATCTACCGACCTGTGACAGACACCAAAATGGAGATAGAGAAAGAAATGAAGAAGGTGAGTTGTTCTCCTCAGTGTGTGTGTGTGTGTGTTTGAGAGAGCCGACACGCCCTGTAAAGGTGTGTGCGTCTCACACAGGTGGCGACAATGTTACAAGTTTACTTTTACTAGCTTTTATTTTGTAATCTCTGTGTGTTTTCATTATTAAAATGAGAATTAAATCTAAATAAATCTGCTTAACAAAACAGTAATATCCAGCTGATAGATTTTAATATGTTAATATATTTGTTTATGGGTTTTTAAAGTAATTCTGCACCTTTTGCGGAGTTACTTCCGCTTGAAAGCACCCTGTTTAGAGCGCCACGCCAAACTACGCTTGAATGTTTTACAAAATAAGAGTCACCCTGTGTATCAGAAAGATTCACAAATTTTGTGATTTTTCGTAGTTATTTCTCAAAACAGTGGAAACCATGGCAGAGTTCGGCTCTGATCTTGTGAATGAAACAGCTCTATTTTACACGATATTGATGTTTTAGTGTGACTCCGCTTTGCTTTTTACATTCATTTACGATGGCTGAACTGAGCTTAAATGTGAGACACAAACCAAAAGCAAAAGCTGATTTATCAAAGATAATCATCGCTGTTTGAATTATATAAAGCAGCCGAGTTGTAGAACTACTCTCATTAATGGTTATAAGATATTGAATTATGTCATATGTTATATGTATATCCGTGTTTAAACTATATGATATAAAATGAAGGGAATTTTCAATGATATTTGGTCACGCGAGGAAGTAAAGGGACCTATGTAAAATGTTGGTGGATGTCCAATAATTTCATTTTTGATCAGATAATTCATTTTAATTGTGCAGTATTGCAGGGCACATTTCATAATCACAGCTCAGTCTGCAATCAGATGCTGATGTGGATGAAAATTGAAGTGAAACTCCAGATTAGTAGTTTCAGAAAAGTTCAAAACATTTCTTTCATTTTGTCTGCAGGTATTGTTAGTAATGTTGGCTGTAATGATCTTTGTATTCTGTCTCTCTCTGAGCGGGATCCTTGCAGAGACCTGCAGACATGTGGCAGCAGAACAGGTTGCTGCAGGGCTTAAAAAAAAAAAAAAGGTTGATGTGATGTTAAGCTGCAACTTTAATTTAGCTTCACTTTGGATTCAATCAACTGCACAAGTAACTTTAAAGCACAGATCATGTGAAACAGTTTCTTTACATGCAGAAACAGTTAAATGAAGTGAAGCGTGTTTCATGAAGCTGATGTTTTGTTTCATACCCACAGTGTGATATTTCAGGATTCACCAGCTCGCTTTCCTGCAACGTCTCATTTCATCCTTTTTTCTGCAGTTTGCACTTTTCAAATTGATCTCCAGCACGAAGCTTTTGTGTGGCTGCTGACGTTTTCCTGCTCTGTTTACATCTTAAGTTCTTTTTGGTACTTGGGAGTGTTGCTTACTTAACAAAGTCAACTCCATTAAATCACAGGAGACTCATTCGTACAGTGTGTACAGTGAGCGTCTGGGGGGGAAAGTGGCTCTGAGCAGCTGGGTGACCCAGACGGCCCCGTCTGACATCTGCTTTTAATCCCTGGAGGAGATAAGTCTGCTGCAGGTCACCGACAGCGCCTCAGCCAGCGAGTGGCTCCTGTTATTACTGTGGAGCTGCTCTTTTGCAGAAAACTAACCTGTGTGTTTGGGTAACATTATGCTCAATTAACTTGTGCAGTCTCCCAACGAAGACAGCTGAGGTAATAAGTTGTGACTGTGGGCACCCTGTGAGCTCCTGGGAAATCACCATCGCTGCAGTTTTGCTAAATTAGAAGCTGTTTCTTGGGGTCTTTCTCTGAGACTGACCTCATTGTGAGTCACGTTCCTCCTCTGAACACCTAAATTATTGTTGAAGTGGCCACAGGCAAGACGTCTGAGGAACAAATGACAGAGAGGAGTGATCTAATCCTCTGTTTAAATTTGAGATTTCTTTGTTGTGGACTGACAGGCAAGTGCCACACACACATAAAAAATCTACAAAGTTTTTCAGGATGCTGAATACGTTCGTCACCTTCACCCCACCCAGGAAGTCAAAGAAGGAAGTTTTGGTCAGAGGAATGTTGTCTTTATTTATTACCTGATGTGCAGTTTTGTGAAATGAAACCAAACTCAGACAGCAGCTGCTGCTCAAATACAGAAACAGTTTGTGAGTTGTGGGAGCAGCTTGATGGGTTAAACTCTGCTTCCTTTAATCAGCCTCTAATCTGACTTTCTTATGCTCACAGTTTTTGTTCTTCTATTCACCCCAGGCCTTTTTCTTCACCGCAATAGAAATTAAATAAAAACCATACAAGTCCAATAATGTGAAATGTGTTTTGGCTTCGCACTGATGCAGCAGAAAACAGATGTTTCGCTCTGAGAGCAGGTGGCCTGAAATGGAAATGGCCTCCATCGTCACAGCTGCAGCAGAGTGACTCATGAACGTGACTCACCGGACCTGAGCTGTAAACTCTGTGTCTGAACGGCCTCTTTGCAGGAGTGTTGTCACCAGAATGAATCACCCCGCGGGCTTGGTGTAATACAGAGTTACTGATCAACATCAGGCGCTAATGTAGTTTCTGTAGAAACGCTGAGTGACCTCGGCCAAAAGCGTCCAGTCGCCCTCGCTGTGCCTGATGTGAATATTTAGACTAGTGATGAACACTCGGCTCGGCTCGCTTTAAATCACAACACTTACTTTTGGATTGGAGGTAATGAGCTGACGCTGACATCCAGAGCGCCTTAAAATGAAAACAGTGGATTCTCTGAAACTGACGGATCACAAACGCCACAAACAAAAGGTCATGCGAGGACATATCACACAGCACAGTCCAGATATCCGACTTCATTACTCTTTACTTTAATGTGTTTGTACAGAGAAGAAAAAACTGAAGGGCGGCTGAATGCCTGTGTAGATCTGTAATCTCCTTTAATCTTATTCCCACTTTTATCAGCAGGCTGTAAAATGAGGAAATTTCACATTTTCTTATGTTAGTGCTTTCTATAATGCATAAAGACATTTTACAGAAATTTAAAACGTATAAGAATTCAGAAATGAAGTCAATAAAAGGTAAGAAATAAATGGGTAGCTCAGTGTGGATAATTATAGTTAAGGTTCAGTCAGAGATAAACAAGGTTTTTGGAGGTTTTTCTTTTTGTTGGCTTTTTATTTTCCAGCCCAGTTTTTTGTGTCTCTCTCTATGACTGGAATTAAAAACTTAAATGTTGTACTTATGCTGCCTTTAAAAGTGAAAGTATAAGAGTCCTGAGCTGCCTGTGCGACTTCTCTGAGATTCACTGGTTTGTTTGCGACTTTAATGAGCACAACAAATCACACTGCCAGCGGAGGAAAGTCTGAGTACTCTGAAAGGTATAATGGAGTCACAGCTCCAAAAAAAACGAGTCACTGTCTGCATTCCTCGGCCGTGAGCGTCCTTTGGGTCAAAAACATCTCCCTGACAAAAGGGGGTGCCCGCTGGGATCCCACGAGGCTTTCAGCACCATTGCACAGTTGACCATATAAGGTCATAAACAGCAGCGACGGCTTAAGGTGGACGTGAGCGCTGTTTGACACTGCGGCCAAGAAAGAGCATGCAGACGTTAAAAAGACAAGAGCAGCCAGAAAACTACAAAGGAGAACATTCCTGATTTCATTTTCAGGAATTTAGGAGGAACATTGCTGAAATATTTCTGGAGGCTAAAAGGAGATTATTACGTCACAAATCACCTGAACTCAGAGACTTAAAGTAAAAGTTCCTAAACTAAGGTTGTATTTTCAAAAATCCATCTTGATCCAGGGATATTTGTTATTTCTAGATTTGTTACTTCTAGATTTTATTTAACCTCCAAACTATTTTCATTCCAGAGTAATTATATTTCGTGTTGAAACAGCTCATTAATTAGTTTGTAATTAAAACAGCTTCTTCAGATTTGGTATTTATAGTCCCAGAGGCGGCAGCTCAGGAGACTCCTGCACAGTCTGGAGAGGTCAGTTTACTCTCCATGTGCCCTGCAGCGAGGCCTCAGTGTCCAAACCAAATGGTGATTTTTCTTCATGTGCTCTGTTCACAGGTGACCCTCGGACACGAGTTCGGCGCCGGAGCGGCCTGTTTGAAATGCAAGGACAAGTGCGAAGGCTTCGAGCTGCATTTCTGGAGGTTTGTACGGCTTCAGTCAAGCAGCAAAGAACCGTCACAGAAACAACAAATCAGTCCCTCCGCCTCCTCTGTCCAGTTTGTTTAGGTGATATCAAATTAATGAGCAGCATCTGTGGCCTACAGGAGAAAAGTTGCTTTTCTGTGCAGCTGCGTGTGAATATGAAGCAGGACATTAAAGATTATTCAGCACGCTGCTCCTGGAATTAAATATAAGAAGGAAAAATGTAAAAACCTCCAGACTGGCAGACTGGACAATAACATCACTTTCCTGTTTGGTTAATTAGAAGCCTTCAGACATCAGCAGGAGTCGCAGTCTAAGAGGAACACCCTGTTCCCGGGTACAGCCACCCTTCATGTTTGTCCCACGTCAGATCGGCTCATCGTCGGCCTGCGTGGGTCTGCTGAAGATGGCTGATTAGTGCTGAGAGTCGGGTGGGGGGGCGGCTTTCATGGAGCTCCTGGATGTGATTCAATAAAATAACTGCCTGCTGCAAAGATGCCCATAAATTAGACAGTGTTGATGGAAAAAAAACACAAACGGGGTCTGACCACTCAGGAGGTCTGTCTCGTTTCCTCTGTCTGTCACTACATGTGTATTTATTTGGAGCAGTGACTCAGAAAACTGCTGCTCTGTCTGGACAATCGGCCACACTCGGTCAGTTTTCCTGAGGACGGCGCCGTCACAAAGGCCCATCACGGCTCCGTTTTCCACCCAACTTAAGGTTTCTCTTAGAAAGACAATGCTGCGTATTCAGAATCGGAACACATTTCCGGACCATGAAAGGTTCCCTGTGGAGTTAAAGACCTATAAAAGCACCACGGGACTGTTTTTCTATCTATCTATCATGTGCATGCAGACAAAAAAAGCACATTTCATCACACTTTGAGTCTTTATCAGGTGTAGATATGTGCACAAGATAATGTAAATACAAGTTATATAAACATGTAACATCACCAGAATAAAAGGAAGGATTTAAGTTAAATGAACTGATCAATAGGTAAATGTTTTCTTTTAAAATCTATTTATCTCTTTTATCTTTAACCTTCAGTATTTGACAGGAACTTTATGTCAGCAAGTGTTGCATAAAAGGGCTGCTAAAAGATAAAAGTCACGCAGCGTTTCAAAGTGATCCTATTGCTCAATTTGCAAGAAGTTTCCTCAATATAAACTTGTTCATGAGTGTTACGAACCAAACCGGGTTTAAACAGCTTGTCACAGCTGAAGGAAATGTGTGTGTGTGCGTGTGTGTTCGTGTGTGTGTGTGTGTGTGTGTGTGTGTGTCAGTCATGCTGAAACATGCCCGGCAGTCATAAAATTATGTCACCGTTACTCGACAAATATGAAGCGTGCTGTGTTGAGGCATGTAAAAAGTGCAGATATTTAACTAAACTTAGAACTGAACACGATGAACTGCACATGCAGCAGATTGCAAGAAAAGCACATTTGCTTTAAAAATATGTATTAGAAAGTAAAAGACACTGTTTCACACTGCATCCTGCATCAGTACAGTTTTTGGGAATTCGTATGTAAAAGTATGAGACAACCTTTGAAAACAAACCTCAAAAATAACACAAACATATTAATAATCTTTGCAAAATGCTTCACGTTTTCTTCTTCTCTGCAGAAAAATCTGCCGAAACTGTAAATGTGGCCTCACGGAGCACAACGTGCAGATGAACTCAGAGGAGAACAAGAAGGTGGGCAAGCTGTTCGAGGACACCAAGTACACCGGCCTCATCGCCAAGCTGAAGCGGGACGGCGTCCCCAGCTACCAGGGCAACATGATCACCATCACCCTGCCCGGCCCCGCCTCGTCTTACGTCGTGCCGCCGAGCGCCTCCTCCACCGTGGTGCCCCCCTCCGCCACGGCCGGATCAGTGCAGCCTGCTGGAGCTGCTGCAGGAGCTGCTGCAGGAACGGCACCGGGCCCGGCTCAGGCTCAGGCTCAGGCTCAGGCCCCGGCTCAGGCCCCGGCTCAGGCCCCGGCTCAGGCTCAGGCTCAGGCTCAGATTCAGCCTGTACCGGCCAGCGTCACGCCCGTCAAGGCAAACAAAGTGCCGATCTCCATCAGCGCCACGTCAGCCAGCGTTGAACCCGTCCCCAAAGATGTGCCGATGAGGTCTGTCACCTACGAATGGGCTCCACCAGTGGCCAACAAGTACATGGTAAGAGTTCAAGCCACTCTGACAAAATAGTGATAAAGTAAATCTTAAAGTCATTATTTAGAGTAGAAGTGGGTAACTCATTTCAAGATAACTTGTCCTGACAGTGCACAGGCTTCACTAACCAGAAAACAAGCGTTTACAGGGAAAAAGTAAACAGGAAAAGAGTGTCGTTGAGGGGAGGAGTTTGAGAAGTGAGCTGCTTCACACCAGGAAGAGCTGGCACGTATACTTGCACTAATTTCAAAATAAGAGCACTTTCAGTGAGTAGGAGAAGGAGAGTAATCTGTAGGAGATTCTCCTAATCATACCGATGGCACTTTAAGTCATTTATCAAGCAAAAATGCCAAATATTTTCTGGTTCAGGCTCCTCAAATGTGATGATTTTCTGCATTTATCTTTGCTTTACAGTATATTATTCCTCCTGCTTCCACATATGACATTACAGAACAACACAAAGTGTATTTATGATGATTAAACTGCATTATTTATTGTATGTTACGGATTTGGTGATTGGACAAATACATCAGCTGTGGATTCATGTGTGTGAGGGGCTCCACTTCCCATCACCCAAGAAGAAACTTAAGTCTTTGTCTTTATTTCCTGGCTGCACTTTGTCTCAAACAGCATAAGGGAGCTCTGTGCAGAGACTTTTCGAGTGATATCATGTGGGTGTATGTTCCATGTAAGAGCTTTGTAATCAATTAGTCACTGCCGCTTGTTTAGTTTTGTCGATATGACACACCGCGGTCACAGGAAAGTTTTGGCTTCCTGCCTCACGCTAACAAAGACCAGCCTGTCAGTCCCCTTTTAGAAATAAAAAATGAAGAAAGATAGTTAATGAACTGAATCCTGGCTGCTCGGTCGTCCAATGACATCACATTATATCGATGTCTTGGAATCTGGAAATGTCTGCGAATCATTAAATTTTGTTCACAAGCGTGTAGTCATCTGGCATTTTACAGATGCTTTGAACTTGACTCTGTAGCTGTATAAATAGAGAGCGAGACTGTTTGACGATGACTAATTTAATACAGAAAATTAACAGAGCAGATGCATTTAATTGCTATCAGAGAAACAAGTGTTGTTTCTTATATGAAATTTACAGGCTTGGTTTCCCCTGAGCTGCACCTCCGTCAAGTTTAAGGAACTTTGGGGATTTTCACAAAGAAGTTACAGCCATTTTGTCCATTTTCTGATGTAGATTTGTTACGTTTTTTCTGGCATTCCACCCAAATTATACTGCGTAATAATAATAATAAATAATAATGATAAAAAAGGGGATTTTTTTATGCTGACTTCTTAACAGAACTGTTAGCAGAAGCCTCATATCTGTTTGTTTAGTCTAGTTCTGTATCTTTTTGCATGTTTCTCACTACAAGCTTCTATTTTAAAAGTTTTTTTCCCAAGAATGTCCTCTTACTCTCTTTCTGATTGGTCTTTAACTCCTTTCAGCGCCGTCTCCTCATCTTTGTCCTTCACAAAATCAGTCTGTTCCTCGTCTGAGCTGAGCGTCACGTTTTGTCCTCTCACTTGCAGGCGGTGCGTTACATCGAGCTGCTCCCGCTGGAGAAACGTCCCGTGGCCGGCACAGAGGGAGCCGCTTACCGGCGGCAGCAGATGGCTCGCCAGCTGCCCGAGCACGACCAGGACCCGTCCAAGTGCCACGAGCTGAGCCCGGCCGAGGTCAAGCAAATGCAGCAGTTCGTCCGCAAGTACAAGGATGAAGCCCTCGGGGTCGGAGACGTTATGCTCCCTGAGGAGATGGCTCTGGTACGAGGGCAGGCTGCAGCTGGAGGGGCAGCAGGAGCTGGAGGGGCAGCAGGAGCTGGGTTTGGACCTGGAGCTGGAGCTGGGTTTGGACCTGGTGTTGGAGCTGGAGCTGGAGCTGGA
>JBAJHX010000081.1:3102129-3113026 GCA_037176925.1 Amniataba percoides | reverse complement strand
GCAGAAAAGCAGACCGGAGGGATCAGAGAGGTTGGTGACACTCATTCTCTGGTTTGGACTCAAACAAACAGGCTCAGTTCATGCATGCAACACATAGAAAAAAACGAACACGCACACGAAGACGCTTTCTTCCCATTTCTCACGAACCCTCCCACAGATGAGCGAGAGGCCGCACCTGGTCCGAGGCCAGGACGTGTAACCCGGGTATGTGCAGTGTGTGTGCAGAGAGCCGGGTGGTAAGGAGGGTGTGATGTTTACAGATCCTCCTCCTCTGCTTTCTCTCTCTGTTTTCTGTATCTCCTCCCTGCACCACACACTCGCTGTCTTTTGGAGGAGTTTTAGTTGACTGTGCATTACTCAGGACTGAGGACTACATTTCCAAACTTTCACTTTACCATTACCTCAAAGTCCAAATGTACACACACAGTCACTGCAGTTGGCGTAATGATGAAGGATGCATGGATAAAATGTGCTAAAGATAAAGAAAACAAGCTTCTTCATCAGTATTGTTTTTACTTCATCACACCCATATCTATGTGTTATTATAGGGAGTCTTTTAAAGAAGTCCAGCCTGCCCTAACCCTAATCTCCATTAAATCTGTGAACATAACAAACAAAGCATTTGATTCAAACAATGATTTTCCATCTCATTTGAACCATAACAATACATTTTCACATCTAAGCGACTGTGTTTATTTATAACGGTGTGTTTAATATGCTGGACAAGGCAGATCTGTTTGTGTGATTCAAGATTTAAGATCTTTTATTGTCATGTGCACAACAATGGCAGGAAGCAGTTGTTGGCAATGAAATTCTTAAATCTCAGGCTCCTTCCAACAAGGCTAAAAATAAAGTAAAGGAAACTCACACAAGTAAACTCAGCTCACAGGATATAAGATAATGCAAATGTTTGAAATATTACTATAGAGCATAGTATATAAAATGAAATATAGCACAACTATATATCAAATATATATATTACCATTGAGGCAGGTGTCCAGAAGTGATAAAATACAGATATGAGAGTATAAAAGTAGTGATTATATCTACAAATTATACATCTAAAGAGAGACGTAGACAGCAGAAAGTAACAAGAAAGTAAGTCAGTGGAGTAAACTTACAACAGTATTAACAAGTTCAGGAGAGTTATTAAGACAAGCGTTTACATTTTATCTTCATAAAAATGTTTTTTTTTCCACTTTGATTTTATGGAGCTTGTGTAGGAGCATGAATGAATGAATGAGTATTTTATAAATGTAACTTACATGCAGTTAGGAAACACTTTCTACAGCATGTTTAAAGAACGGAAATGTGTAAAGAGGAATGTTACTGTGTTTTTTGTACTCCTGTGTTAAGTGTATGTACAGTGTTTTAATGTTTCCTGTGGAAAGTGTCCTTCAGGGTTCAATAAAATAAACATGAGGAGGCATGTGGAAGCCTCTTTGCTTCCATTACTCACATGTACACCCATCCCTCTCTCTGATGAAGTCATCTCTGACAGGAGGAAGAAAGACAAACTTACTTTCATCCTTCCTCACTCCACTAATTCTCCCTTGCAGACGGCAAGGCTTGTTGTCGGCCCTCGCCCGGCTTTTACCCTGTGACCTTTGACCTTTGACCCTCCTTGCTCCTGATCAGCGCCAAAATCCACACTTCTGCTGTTTGGGTGAGGGAACTTTTCCATGGTTTGCGCTGCGTGGCTGCCTTTGATGGATAACTGCAAGAAACTCACACACACACATCAAGAGTCCAAGAAAACAAACACACAATCCTTCATCCATCCATCAACAGCTCGTCGACACACGGAGAGAAACGTAGACACAGATAAGAAGACATTGATTAAACTCCTTCTTAAACGACCTTTAAATTAACTCTCAGAGCTGCAATTACTTTATATCCCTGTGGGGCAGCTATTTTTTCCTGGCATGAGTAGAAATGAATGTCTGTGTAAGAGATTGATTTCTCATAATTATGCGAAGGCTATCTGAACATCTCATGGCTGTAATCCTGAGACATTATCCCATTTTAAAATGATCAGCTTGTTTCGACAGTGCTTGTCCTCGTGATTTGTTCTGTGTGTGTTTTTTGGTGCGCCGGTCGACACTCATTGAAAGAATGTGTTCTCGGGAATGTTGTTATTGTACATGCCGGCCTTTGTGTCATAGAAAATATCAGAAAATGAAAGCCCTGAAGCAAAAAAAAGAAAAGAAAAAGAAATGAGTAAGGATCTTTGAACTTTGTCCCTCAATAACATCGGTAGAAGTGTCGGAGTTCATCAAGTAAAAGTCTGTGTGGCCTTTGGATGGATGTTCTCATCTCGTATGCTGCATGTAATAAAAATTCAGGATGATGAAAGCTAACAGTCCAACAATAATGCAGAACTTCAAATTGTTGATGTTTTGTCTCCCTCATCTGCCTCCTGATTGAAGGGACTGATCATCTTCATATGACCAAAAAGAGGATGATGAAGATGACAAAAAACTCAGTCAAATCTGCCAAAAGATTTATGTTATTTGATGCAAATCACTTCACTAAAGACTTGCAGACGAGGGCTCATTTTAAGGACAAAAATCAAACACAGTAGGTTGCTTACTGGATTTAATCTCATAATGTCCCTGTTATCGAAAATGCTTTTCGACCAGCTGAGCTCTTTCTGAGGTTTCTGAATTACATCACCTCTCAAATAGGAAGTGATTATTCATGGAAGTTAGGTGAGAAGCACTCATAACATTCATGGGAGTTGAGATAATAAGTTTTAGTCTACGTAGCTTCCAAAAAAAACAACTTTCACCTGAGGAAGAGAGCTGTTGGCAAGTCATTTTATCTTTCAAAATCTTCACTGTACGCTCCTGTTAACTTCTTGACTTCATGTTTTCTGGATCTTTATGCAAAAGCCTTCGTCAACAATGTTATTTTAGTGCTGTGATGTGAAAAGTGAATTAAGTCTGGGGTTGAACTTTTGAAGAAAACCTTATCAGTGATGAAGGTAACTTTATTAGTTTAGTAAGCGTTAAGATCATAAACTTAGTTTAACTGAGTGTGCAGCACGTTTTCGGTGGGGTTCATTCTTAGCGTGCCTCTCATTTTCACGGCGTGTCTTACAAATCCATGTGATGAGCTCTGTCTCTCTGTTTGTCTGTAGATCTGGACCAACCTGCTCTGCATCGCCTGTCAGTGCCACGATGCCAAAACGCAGGTTTCCTCTTGCATAGCTTTCATACTCAAGAAGTGAAGAAAGCGTGATAAAGGTCTCTGGGGTGCTGATAAAAAGCTGATGTCTGACCTTCGTAACATACATTAAAAATTTATATTTTAGCACAAAAAAGCACAGACGTCAGAGCAATCTCAGGCCAGATCTCTGAAAAGGTTCATCCTCGACGCTCCGCTGAGACTCGGACAGCTTTGATCCTCCTGACAGCGTCTTGAGAGTTGTTATTTTTCTGATGAAGGTGAGACGTATGAAAAGCTTTCTCTTGGCAGCGACTTTTATCCACGTTCTTTGCGGGTGAGGTAATCAGCGGGACAGATTCAGGCCTGATGGGCAGAACTGAGCTTGTCTCGTTTTTTTTTCTTTGTTGCATAACTTTCCTCAAGGCATCGAACAGAACAGCTTTAACTATTTATTGTTACAATGTTTTTAAAATTTTATTAATTAAGTTTTATACTCCCAGAATGTTACTATTGATTATTAAAGGCAAATCTATATTGTTATTGCTGATTATTGCAACCATAGTGCTGTTTATTCTGTTCTCAAAGGGAGGAATAAACGAAAAAAACAGTCAGTTTTGTCGTTTTGCCAGATATTATAATCAGTTCTAATAAAATATTACAACTTTGGAAATGGGACACGAGCAGTCAGACAGGTTTTAAACAAGTCTTTTCCCTCAAGTACTTAAACAGTCTCTTTATAAGAAGGCTGTGTGAATAAGTGTACCTGCTGCAGGCTGTCATGCAGTTTCACTGTGCAGTGGATGATTTTAATGGACCATTCGTGTACACTCCCTGTGTTTTCTCTTTCACATGAGCGGTTAAGATAATTTGGGTTCAACTGGAAATTTGTTTAAAAAGGTAAGAGTCAGGGTTAGAACTGCATATGAAAGAAAAATAAAGATCAGACCTACACAAATAAGACCCAAGCTATAAAAAACAGTATTTTTCTTAATAATGTGTTTGCACTCCTTTGTATTTAAGTTCTTGATTGCTAAAGCACTTAGCCAAAAAAAAAAAAGTTTCCTCTTTCTAAATAGATCTCACTCAACTTGACAAATTGCCTCACATGTTGATCTGGAGCCCAGATCGGCGTTGAGGCGACCTCGGCAGACTGACTGGGTCATGTGTTTCCCAACCAGCTGTCCAGACACACAGACGGACAGACAGACAGCTCACTGAAGCCCCCCCACCCATCCCTGAAAACAGGCGTCCATTGAGCCAACCAGCACACTTTTCCACAATGTCATGAGCTAGTTCATGTCAAAGCGGGGCTCTCCCTCCATGATTGGACTCAATTAAAGCCACCGAGGCGTGAAAGCCCCCCCCCTCCTGCCCCGGGAACGTGGAAACCACTCGTGTACGGCTTAGAGTCGTATAATGTGCACATACGTCGAGCTGTCACACACAAGCACAAACTGAAAAAAGCAGCCATTGTGAAATGTCCAGCTTTTTTTGCAGTGGCCTCGGTGAATTACCGCTGCTCTTTGGCTCCCTCCCCAAAGAGAAACTGTTCGGAAAAAAAAATGTTTTTCTGCTCCTCTCATCAAACAATACGCACATTGACCCAGCAGCTGGAGATTCAGAGATAACTTTTTTTTTTTTTTGCTAGAACGTGCTGATTAATCCAACACATAAGTGACTTCTGTAATCCATCAGTTTTTTTTTAATAAAAGGTATTTCCCAGATGCATTTGTGCACTTAAAACCATGCATAAACATAATCCATACTCAAAGAATTTAACACCCCCGCCGTGCCGCTCAGATGCCTCCTCCATCCTCCTCCCTCGTCTCCAGGTGGTACTGTATGCTCCAGGTCCTGGTTCATCTCAGCATCAGTAGGTGGACAGCTGTGGTGATGACAAGATGCAGCTGCTCTTTAACAGTATGGACTAATGAGCAGATTGTGCAGCTGTAGGTTGGGCTCATCTCCTTGTGGTAGAAAAACTCTGACAGCGTTTACAGTCCACCAACATGTTGTTATCAGCAAAAGATGGACTGATACCAAATACTGATGCAGCCACACCTTCATCCTTTATCAGTGTCACTGAGCACTGCAGTGGTTTATGCCTCCAAATCAAACACATCAACTTCTAAGACTTTCAAAGTGGGCCACATACAAAGTCAATGTCAAGTGATTTATCCTCTAAAATCATTTTCACTGTAGTCTGTACACTCCTTCATTTAATGAAGCCACTAACAACCTTGTCTGAAGGCCCTGAAAACAGCTGAGTGACTGAAAAACATGCACACATGTTTATTTATTCTTCTTATCAAGACTGTTGCGTGAGGTGAAAATGTGCAGGGTTATGCTGGGTGACTAAAAAAACATTTTCCAGTTAAACAAAACAGCAGGAGGAGTGAAAGACATTTTTGGAAAGGAGGTCTAATCAGTGAAAATAAGTGACACCTGTGTGTGTGCGCCGCATCTTCTCCATCAAACACTCATCTACTAAATCACCAAATCAGCACGTTAGAGTGAAGATTTGTTAAATGCTGGGTTTGTATTTCTCTGCCGCAGCTTGTGTCGAGTCTTCAGCAGTCCTCCGGGCACTTTGTCTGATGAAGCCTCACCTGCAGAAAATCATAGCTATTACCAACATAAAGTCAACACATATAGTAAAACATAAACTTCACTAAAAACATAAAAAACAACAACTTATTATATTTTGCAGGACTTACCAGCATGCATCAGGTGTTTTCTCACCTTAGTAAGATTTGTCAGCATTTAGCAAAACATGGAACTTTTTTTTTTTTTTTTTACATATTTTTCATGAGTGTTTATGATATAATAATCTCTGGAGGGACACGTGAAAAAAAAACAAAAACAAACAAAAAACTTTAATATTCTTGTGGGCATGGAAAACTGTCTAGCGCTCCATTTTACATTTAGGGCATGCAATCAGTTAATGGTAGGATCACTGACCTTATCATCTTTTAGTTGGTTGATGATACTATCAGGTATATTTTGTATATTTCACATTTTCTGGAAAGCGGATTGTCACGTTGCCCCGTTCATTTCATTGTCTTTTTTTCACATGTAGATCACTTTGAACTAAAATGATTTTGCATCAATATACAGATCAATATACAGATACAAAAAAGGGACAATCGATGGACAAAGAGTTGGTCACGAAGTCCAGTTAACTTTTCCTTAACTTTCCCCTTAACTGCCGAATGAAAGAAGGTTGTTTATAAGGACCAGAAGTTTTTTAATTGGCAAAACCTTTCCCTCACCTTGTGTTTTTCCCACGATGTGTGTATGTGTGCAGTAGGATTGTTATTAACTCCACTGTAAAAAGCCTCTGACATTACTCTTCCAGCAGGACACATGAACAGGAGCCTTACTGTTTCTCCGAGGTTGTTGGAGAATACGCTCGGCCCCTCGCGCCACAATAAATCGCTTCAGCTCACAATGCACGGCACCATGGAGCCGCGGGAGGAATTAACACCGGTGGCGGCTCTTCCTGCGGTCACCGAGGCCGCGCATGCTTCTGACTGCGAACAGTCTCTGCCAGTGTGTGCAGACCTGCATGAAAAGGTGGCGAATGGAGCGTATGCGTCTTTGTTCCTGTTTGTTTCTGTCCTGAATGTGCCTGTGTGGGTTTCACCCATTGTGTGTGTGTGTGTATGTGTGTGTGTGTGTCAGCCTTTCCAGATGGGCCCAGCAGACCGAGGCTGGTAAACTGTGTCGTCCATGATACGATCTCCAGCTATTGTTTCAGATGTTTATACTTTCACCAGCTGAGGGCATTCTCCACATTCCACCACGCGACGTTCGTGTCAGGTACGTTTGCTCGTCCAACACGGAGAGTTTACACTGTCTGACAGCCACTTCACCGCCCCCCCCCACACAGCTACAGGGTGAACTCTTTACATGTGTATAATAGGGTCATAATATATTGTCGATGCGTGATAAAGATTGCATGCTTTCTTCTTCAGCTTTAATATTTTTGTTAATTTTTCTTTGGTCGCTGTTCGTTATATTACGTTTGAATCGATTTTTTCTATTTCTGACAGAAACACCTCAAGTTCTCGATGGATTGCCGTGACATTTTGCACAGTTGTGTAAAAGTGTCTTCATAACTACTGAATGCATGAAATTTAGTTCAGAAGTCTGTGTATCTTTCAGCATGGAGGAGTTATAACTTTGATCTCTGCACTCGCTGACTGACTTTTAATACCAAAAACACTCTTCAGCCTAAGCTATAGTGTTTGTAGAGGTAATTAGGAAATGTTAGCATATTGATAAAGTAAACCTGGATGGTGAACATTATAAAACATCAACTTGTTTTCGTCTGTTTTTGCATTCTTGCATGCAAACTTTCACACTGAGCAAACCTCACAGAGCCTCTAGCATAATAAAATGCCAAAATGCAGTTATCTTTAAATTTACAGTGTCAGTATACATTGACAAACACAGTTAAATGCAATGTTTTCTTTCACATAAGCAGGGCACACATGGTGTCAAAACTATAATTACATCTTTCAGTGTGTCAGGTTTATTTTTTATCAGTTCAGTGTTACTTGGCAAGATTTGACCTCCTCCACAAGACATTACAGCCTTACCTGCTCACTCACAAGAGCATCTCCAAAATGCATTAACCTAGGAGAGTCTATTCAAGCCATTTGCCTTTAAATTGTTCTTTTACCATGCCAATATTCTGTACCTTTTTATTCCAGCACTTATTTTTTCACTTTGACATGCTGTACTGGAACAACTTACACAAGCTGATCATGCCAACGTGATCGAGACTTCAACTCCGAGAAACAATTCAGCCGTAAATGAGATTTCTGATATGCTGATCAGGACAAAAAAATACTTAACTTATACTTACCGTAGCAGAGAGGCAATGCTTCTCCTTTCCTATACCCTGCACTTACACAAAAAGAAAAAGCAGACATTACCGCAGCAATGGAAACCTCCTAATTAACTCCAGAAGTGGGATTGTTAGCTGTGGAGAAACATTTGGCGAATGAGCGGGTCAGCTCGGGACAGTAGGCCACACTTTGATCACAAGCAGAGCGAGATTAACTCGCTAAGTGAATTAATTAGAAACCAAGGTCGGTCCGGGCCCCACGCCAGCTACCCCGCTAACAAGAGAGAGACAGAGGACCTACACCACATGTGGGTACACCCACATCTGCAGCCGCTGTACCGAGGACTGCAGCCCAGCTCTCCCTTTTAACCTTTGTTTATCCGGGGAAAATTGAATGACTATTGTATGCTTGTAATGTAGCATCCTAATAACAGTGATTTTTAGGAATCTGTTTATTCACACGTCAGCTGCCGACTACAACACAGCATTTACATGAGAGAGAGAAAAGGGGGGACACTTTCCAACAAACTCGATTTGACAGATGCCCTTTGACCCCTCGGTTATAAAGCAAACTTGACAGGTTGAACTTTGAGCCCTCCAATTTTCTGTCCCTACGTAAACTCGCTCGACATGCGGTACAGTGAATTATCGAGGTATTTATGACCCTATGCAGACGCAGGAGCGGTGTGGATGTAGAAAGTGGAAAGAATAAAAGATGCAAATGAACAACTCATCTCCAGCTTTAGTCCCCCATGAAATTCTCTACATTTATCATAAAAGCACTTTAGGTGTTAAACAAGGCTCTGATTAGTCATTCATCCCCACTTATTGACCTCGGGAGACTGCAAAGAGGAAGCAGACACCCCTCCAAAATTTCAGTCTCAGTGGGAAAGCACTAAAGGGGTCAAACAACGTCTCTCACCCCACGACAAAGTATGCATCCCTCCAAAGATCCAGAGTCAGCAGTAAAGCAGTGTAGGATTTATACATTACCCCCTCTGACCTTTAATCTTCACCTAATAAAGTCACAAGACTGCAATGAGACATGCAGCTCCCTCAAAAAAAAACATACAAACACACATTTCATTCAATGACTCTGTCACTCCTGCCAACATGAACCTGGTAGTCTGCAAAGAGCAAACACACACACACACACACACACCTACAAACTTTCTTTATTTGTGATAAAGCAATTACAAGCTATTTGATTTTCCTTCGTGGAGAAAATGAGCAAAAACTGGAAATAATGAGCCTCGTTATGAACCAGACATCGCAGGTATGGAGCCCAAATGAAAAAAAGGTTCATTGGATGACGTGTACAGAAACGTTCAGGAGAAACTCTGCGAAGCTTTGGCTGTGTTTTCAGGATGCAGATTGTTCTGCGATGACTGTTTTCAGGCCCGTCCAATCACATCCAACTTTTTCGAAGCAGTCGGTGACACAACTTCCCCCATCAGCTCGAAGGAAAAAGCACATAGTGTAGTTTACGCCCTCTGGGATCATTTCCCCCACCGTGTTTTGATATTTTCCCTCCTGATTAAGCCGTTGAAGGGAATCCATTTGGGGTCCTTGCCAAGCCTCTCTACTGTACCCCCTCCCCTCTTCTCTCCTCACCCCCTCCCCCCGTGGCGACAATACACGGAAGCAGCCAGCTGAGGTCTATTTGGGTAACAAGAGAACGACCTCTGGGGTATCGTTTTTGCATCCAGAGCTCCAACATGCCGTCATATCCTCGCCGCTACCAGAGCGACACACAATACTCTGACAGGGGACAATGCGAGCCAGAGGACGAGGGCGTGTGCGGACAGATTTACACGCTGAAGCTCCATTAGCAGGGCGGCGTTCCACTAACAGGCCGAGGAAATCCCTGCTCCCGAGCCCCTGCACGTCCGGCCACGCAAAATATGTTTCATGGCCCATCCTGACTGCACCACATGGCCGCGGGGGTGTCCTCCGTCGGGCTGCGATGCTGACGTTCCCTCTCTGCCTCACACACCGTCTGGCATGTGATTGATTTGAATTCTGTTGTGCGTACGTGGAAGAGTGTGTGCATGTGTGAGGCCCAGTGAATGAATATCTTTGTTCATTTGTGTGTGTGTGTGTGTGTGTGTGTGTGTGTGTGTGGTGAGAGGCTTTGGAAGGAATTTCATGGGATGATAGGGTTTCCCTGTCAGGCTTTTGACAAACTCTCCTACATCCTGCGGAGTTCCCTCACATGTGGCGGACGACTTCCCGCCTTTTTCCTGTTTAGACGAGCACCCTGAATTCTCTTTGTGAGTGTCTTTCACCGGGTCTGACTGATCACTTATGAGTAAAATATGCATATTTTAATTATATTAAAATCATGATTGCTTGTGAAAGTATATCTTTGTTAAAATGAACTTTACTCCTGGAGGTTAAACTTGTTCCAGGTAGTTTATCTGTTTATCTGTACAGGTTTTACCAATTACTCCTCATTAAGTTGTATTCAGTGTTCAAATTACAACATGGCCTCTGCTTATGTGCAAAAATATACTATTAATACCTTTCTGCTCATACAGAGAATATTTAGCCAACAACAACAAACAAAAATTCATCATTGCAGCCGTGTCTCCCGCTGAGAAACAATAAAAACAACCATGGTTTGTGTTACTGTGTTAAATAGATCCAGACCTACACCGAGTCACGACAATGAGCCTCAAATGTTGGTTTTATAGAAAACACATCAGGATAACTTTTGGAGAGCTTCACTATTAGTCTGTCATTTACTTTTTCAAACAATATACAGTGAAGTATCAATTCATACTGCAAAAAACCCAAAACTGTGATGTGAAAATATTTAAAAGCTCGTCATAAGTTTGTGAAATGCAGCTTTATCAGGAGATAGTGTCT
>JBAJHX010000081.1:3082979-3102029 GCA_037176925.1 Amniataba percoides | reverse complement strand
CCCAAAACTGTGATGTGAAAATATTTAAAAGCTCGTCATAAGTTTGTGAAATGCAGCTTTATCAGGAGATAGTGTCTATTTTGCCTCTTATGCCTCTTACGTAACTGGGTCTAATGTACCCCACTAGGTATTCTTCTACAGTTTTTCCACAGTTTCAGTAGTTCCCAAGGTTTTAAGACGCAGCTTTCACTCAGTAGTTGCTTGATTTGGGTTTTCTCTGCAAGGCAAACATACACTGCTCTTAACTTGGACTTTATTCAAGTGCAATCTGTTATTAACTTCATCATATATAGCAGATAATAAATAACTTACTAAATATTGAGCAGTAACTTGAGATTTTTGACTCTTAGTTATCATCATCCCTGACAGCTGTTGAGTTGAACAGCAGTCATTTTCTATAAAATTTCTATAAAATGTGGAGCATTGTTAGCAGAAAGTGTTGTACATGCCGTGGACACTAATTTGTCTCCATTTTTTAGACGTAGCGGATAAATTTCAACAGTCAGAAATCATCCTCATTTTTTTTTAGATCCTCTGAAATCTCCTCCAGAATCTGTGGAAGTCTCTGTGCCGCACTTTTACAACTTTTCCAATAAACATTTTTCTCATTTTGGAATCAACCCCTGATAAAAATACCATTCGGGTCCATTTGAATCGAGCCTGTAAACTATAAAACAGCTTGTCATTTACTCTCTCTCTGCGGAACCTTTCTGTCCTCTGATGTCTTATTTTTGGACGAGAAGTCGGCCATGTGAGCCCGGTACAGTATCCAAACCCACTGAACCAGCATGAGAGGAGGGAGAGGGGAGAGGAAAGCCAGTCATCCCTCACTTATGTAACATCCTCACCGCTGCTGTCATGGCAACTCTGTGTCGTCATGGCAATGTGCCGCCAACAACTTACAGCGAGAGGGAAAAAGAGGGGAGACACCGGCGCTGACAGAGGAGCGGCTCAGAGGGGTATTCATGTGCTCGTGGCGGGGCAGGATGTTCGTCATCTGTGGAGCATTCTGGCTCGCTGCATCGCGGTTTCACAGCGTTGGCGTCGGCATGTGTGTACGTGAGCTCGCGATCGTGTGTGCGTTTCTGCAGGATTTTTGTTTTTGTTTGTGCGTATACATCATTTTGTTTGCATGCATGGATTCTCATACAGGCTTTCTACACATGTGGGTGAGAGTTTTTAGAAACCAAGTGTCAACCGAGGCCTGGTGGTTTGTGGCGTGCAGGGTGAGGAAGAGGAGAAGAGGATGAGGAGCCAAAGATGGCTGCCGCTGGTTGAAGGACACTTCCAGTAGCTTTTTTTTCCTTTAACAAGGTTAAGTATTTAAAAAATGAGGTACTGTGTACCTTAACTAACCGACCTAAGTCTCATATGGTCCCATATGGTCTAGCGGTCAGGATTCCTGGTTTTCACCCAGGCGGCCCGGGTTCAACTCCCGGTATGGGAACAACCATTAATTTGGGACCGGTTCAAGTCCCCACCATGGACCAGTCTACATGGAGGTGGTGACGATGAGCATTAACATAGTTACTTGATGAAATGATCACCCAACTCCTGAGAGACACGATGATCAGGAGCATCCAGTCATGAATCTTTACACACTGCAGAACACTGCGTCCTGCACAAACTCTGTGTAACACACTGCCCTTTGTGTTTCTCTCTTTGTCGAAGAGATCTGGAGTTAATGTGAGTGCACGCTGACAAAACACACACTGTACTGGGCGATTATACAGAAAGGAAGAAGGGAACTCTGTTATTCAAAGGCAAGACTGAGTCACCAGAACAGAGGAACATTAGAGAAGGAAAAACACAATTCTTTCACCGCCGAGGACTGCTGGATGTGGAGGGGGAAAAAAGGAGAGGTCTGTTAATAAAGATAAAAAAGGAGAGGAAAGTGACATGACGGGCAGGTGAGAGTAGAGGGTAAAGGTGTGTTAATATCAATAGAAAACTAGAGGGAAAGAGTTAAAAGGGATGAAGGGATGGATTCATCATGTTTGAAAATGAAAAGGGGAAAATAGGTTGGACTGAATGTGTTGATATTATTCATTTTTATGCTTTTGCAGTGCATAAAAACAACTTTCATTCATGCACACTTCTTCTACTACGTAAAACTGAATTGATTATAATTGAATAGATTGCAGAGTTCTTTATTTTAACTAAAATAAAGGGCCATTTTATAATAAAATGCATGAAGTCATTGCATCTTTACGTGTGAACCCAGCCTGTGACATACTTCTTCACATAGTTTTACTTTCCAACTCGCTGCTGTTGTCTGCCGTCGTGACTAACATTGAAGCTCTCTGCTGTAAATTTCCAGCCAGTTTGAACGGAGGCATTACGGAACATTTACACAGAGGAGGCCTATGTCGTGAAAGCCGAAAGACCCGTGACTTCAACAGATTTGCAAAGCCAGCGGTGTCACATGTCGATCGATGAGGGGCTGGAGAGGAGAGAGATAAAAAGAAGAAGAGCAGGAATAAGAATATGTGAACACAGAGTGAGGGAGAGATTAAAAAAAGGAGAGTAACTCTTGTAAAATGTTGCCCTTCTTTGCCCTTTTTTATGTGATAGTCTTTCCCACACTGTCCTGATAACTGAGCCATCCAGACAGTTTGATTACAGGCAGGCAGAGTGTGCATTTCTCTCCCTCGCTCTGCCAATGTGTGCGAGTGTGCTGTTTGTGTGTGTTTTATTATCGTATCCAAGGCAAAGCGGCCGTCTCTAAGTTTCCATCCTCCTCCTCCTCCTCCTCCTCCTCCTCCTTCTTTTCCTCCTCCTTCTTTGGAGCGGCAATTTCCTGAACCGAGGCCAGGAAACTCTGCGTCGCTCGGCTGGGCTGAGAGGCAGAGAGGATTGTGGGAAGCGGAGGGGTGGAGGGAGGGTGAGGGCGAGCGATGGGTGAGGGGGTGAGGGAGGCTTTATACAGACACTTCTATGCAGCTACACCTCGGTCTGCTGACTTTAGCAGCAAAGCTCTAATAGGGCGTGTAAAGACGGAACAAGAGGTGTTTTTTAGGGTGGAGGAAAGAGAAAAAGGGACGAGAGAAGGAGGGAGGGCAAACGAGGAATAAAAAGAGTGAGAAATGGCGTGAAAGAGTGATGAGAGGAAGAAATTGAGAGGTGACGGGGTGAACAGCAGCGCAATGAGGCTTAAAAATGACAGAAGAACAAAACACCTGCACAGACAGACGGGCTGCACAAAAGGAAACTGCAGTTTAACCACCCACATCATTTTGGTAAATGTTATAGCATATAGCATAGCTATCAGATAGCTACAGTTAAAACATCCGGCTGGCTCGGAGCAATATATTATTTTATCATTATTATTTTTCATTTCTCTGGCCATGTTACAAATCATAAAAGTCCAGTGTTAGCTCCGTTTTGGTCTCCACCATCTCATAAGTGAAGTATCTGCCTGTTTAGCCGCTAGATGTTCAAAAAAGGAGGTAAAAAGGTTCCTGCATCCTATTGTTGTGTTTCTACTGTGTTTAAAAACTTACAAAGATCTGGCAAATTAGTCGAAACAGAGCAAAACACGACTGTTTTTACATGTCATTTCCTCCTCAACATAAATACTCTATAGTATAGGTCGACTAGTGAGGCTTGGACTTTGGCATCTGTTGTTGACTTTTTTCTGCTCTATGTTGATGTCCAACAAACACAAACTGTAAATACAGTTTGTTGCATTTGTAGGCTTTAAAAATGGCGGCTGAAATAAAATGCTTTGAATATTCAACTAATCAGAAATGTTCAGTGCTGCAAGGTGATCGAAACACAGCTTTAGTCTCTGAATATAAAAATGGAGCTTTTAACTGCCTTCAAACTATCTGAACAACACCTTTCTCTCTCTTACCTGCTGAAGTGCCTTTCATCAAGACCTCGACCAGACACCCAGCTGCTGCTCCACCGTCTGACCTCTGACCTGAGTTTTCCTGCAGGGATCAATTAAAACATGGCGACCGGGTGCCTGAAGGGCCGAGATAACGCCTCTGATTTCATGTTCAGCTGTGCAAAGAAAACAGATCTCGCACTTCCTGGTCGTTATTAATTCGCCTCCGCTCGGCCACTTGTGTTGCTTGTCTGAGATTTTACAGCCGACGTGCACGCTCAACCACACGCAGCTGCCCCCTCCCATTCGCTCTTTATCTGCTTTACACCACTTCCTGAGTGGAACGTCGAGGAAGGCTTGTCTCGCTCTGGCACGATGTTGACATCCCTGGCACAGCGAGATGCCTGTGTGTGTTTGTGTGTGTGTGTGTGAGCGAGACAGACTGAAAGAGAAGAGGTGAGATTCCTGAAGAGTGAGCTCATTCAAGACTCGCACTGTTTTAACTTCCTCACTGAACTGTGGCAAATGAACTTTGTGTAATTCACCGTGTGCGGCGGTGATGCCGATTCGCAGCTGTTACCGAGCCGCTCGCCGCCGGCGGTCTAACATCGTGACAGCCAAGACGAAGAGAAAGAGATTCAGATTTCCTTATAAGTTTTCTTTTAGATCTTAAATTCCAACTTAGGTAATGGAAGTTATGCCGTGCAGCAGTGGAAGTTGTAAATTTCATTACAATAGTGACAGGGGCTATTTAGAGGGCTTTCATGAACAATGGCAACTTGCCAGAAAAAAGCCTTATGGAAGTTAAAATGTCAGTTTTCTCATATGTCTAACTCTCTGATGAAAACGTGCATTCCTGAGCAGCGTCTAGCTAAACGTGGCACATTTCACAAAGCTGGGCCGTAAGTTTTAACAGTGTGTGTTGTGTTGTATAAATCTAAATGCACCTGCTGATAGCTCTCAAATTTTAGAAAACACGCCAGCAGGAAGAGAGAAATATGATCAACTTGACAGGAGAAACATGACTTTGCTGTGTTTGTGTCTTTACGTTCCTCTTGTCTGTTATTCTTCTATATCAGGAAGCTTTTTATTGCAGTTTAGTCACTATCATTTCAAAAGTGCTGGAATTAATCTTTTCGGGGCTTTTTCAGTAGTATCAGTTTGGTGTCAGGAGGTACCACAAATATCTTTTTTTGGTCTGAAATTTGTCCAAGTTCTTTGGTGTTTTATGCTGACTAACTGTGATTGATTGATAATGCTCGAGGGGGAAGCAGTGTTGTGTTGAAAGACTTTGTCTTGACGAACATTCAGTCCCTGCTATCACAAATAGTTTGTGATTTCACAAGTTACACAGCCTGCCTTTCTAAGATTAGACAAATAGTCTGTTGGAGACTAATGGGACCAGTTAAGACAAACAAGCATCACAAAAAGTCCCCCAAAAAAACCCAAAGTTAACATCTTTGGTCTGATGTGTGATTTTGTGTTATTAAATGCAAAATACATCTTCAAAAATAATATTTCATGTCCAGTTTGTGGCCAACTGTGGATAAAAAGATTCAAATGTAAAATAGTTTTTTGAAAACACTCCCAGAGGTGGTAATAGTTTGGTGTGAAATTCCTGAAATGTGGACCGAAATCATTGCTTTACATGAAAAATTCAGGTTGGACAATCTCCTAAATGCAATGAAAGTCTTTGGACGTAATCCAGCGTGTTTTTGTCTCGCCTGCCCAGAAAATGACAGATTGCATTTCTTCTCAGCTCCGCCTGATCCCACGAGGAGCCCAGAATTTTTTTCCCCTCTCTGTTTTGACCTTTTAGGTTAAAAGAGAGACTTAATTTGAGACAAGCGCAGACATTTTGCTCTAAAAATAGCTGACACTTAAAATAAACACTCTCTCACACACAATTTGAAGCAGAAAGTCAGAGTCCATGTGCAAGATGCCTGCTGGAGTTCATTTTTGCATGACAGAGGCATAAAGAATGTCTTCTATAAAAGGAGCTGAATGTTTGTAGTTTCCATTCAATAAACAAAAGAGTGAGTATAGATATCTATAATCTGTTTGTGATGGGTGTTCATCTGAATACATGATCAAATATACATATCAAATGAAATTGTAAATAAAACATGAGCAGATTAAAATCTCTATGTGGGTTTGGTTTCTTGTTTTGATGCACATAAACACAAAATATCAAGCACTCGCATGAACAAATCGCAGTGCGGTGCTACTTGTGTTGGGACAAATGGCTGCATGTAATCAGTCTGACAGCTTCCAGGCGTCGGCGACGTTGCACAGCGAGGCGGCGCTGCTTCAAACGACACACAAACACGGCCCAAAGAAGGACGACCCGTGTGAGGAAAAGCTGTCAGTCAATCAGAAGCTGGCCACCGAGGTGAGGTCAGCAGGGCCGCATCTCTGTCATGGAAAAACTTCATTTGCACCGCATAATTCAGACACAAGCACATGCAAGATACAAGATATGTGCATTTGGGTCAGTTTTTGTCAGTCTTCTGGTTAAATCCAATTTAGTAAGCAAGGTTTTTCTATGTTTATTTGGCAGTTTGTTGAATGCATCAGCTGCAAAATATTTTGCAGGTACAAAATTTCCACACTTTCTAAACTCATTCCCATCATATAAAGCTGAAATCAGCTCTCAAAAAGACACATGCAAGAAAAAACTCAGTCTTTAGAGGGAATAAAAGTTTTAATTTTACACTATCTCTCTCTCTGTCTCTTTCTGTCTCTTTGCTCTTCTTTCCAGCACGGAAAAATCTTACGTCTTTCTATTTTTTTCTCCAGCAGAGGCACTGTTTACACCCAAACCTGTGAGACTAATTCCTTCTGTCACCTGATAAAACAGAAGGTGGGATGGGATATGATTTACAGAAATAACCCCCCCACCCAGCCACAGTATTTTTCCCTCTTGTCCAGCAGATCTGTTTGGTAACCAGCCATCACATTGCACTGTTTATTTAATAGTGATTACATTTTTTTCCCCCCAGCTGTGTGTGGTATATTAAGTGGTATAAAAGTGGTTTGGCCCACATAGTTTCCGTGGTGGATGATGTCAGTCCAAATCTATACTGAGCATGTGTATATTATGTGGGCATAGTGTGCAATTTGGTCAAATGATTTATGTGCAGCACAGAGGCTCTGTATGCTTGAGAACCACCAGAACATCGTGTCCAAATAATGTATATGCATATATTCATTTATCTCTCTCTGAGCTTGCCATGAGCAGATCTTTAAGGTATGCTGCAGAGTGACTGGTTGATCATGATAGTGCTGTTGATTGTACTTGGCCACAGATATTATTACTCATCATATCAAAAGTAGTTCCTCTAAATGACATAACTGACAGTTTGTCGTTATTTTTGGTGTTACGGTAGCACTTAGATAAATGTTGTTTTCACCAATTTCCCAGAACTGCAATTATCTACATACCTGTTGCACAATCGTCTAAATATTAGGCTGTGCTGTGGTTGTGCTCCGCGTAAATGACCCCGCCCTGCCCGTCACTCCCAGACTGAGTTTAAGTTCACTCCCTTCCTTCAGTTTTAGATCTGTTTGTCAGCGCTTCTTTGGCAACTTGTCAGCACGTTTTAGCCAAATCTGCCAGTGTCCTCAGGCGATGATTTTACCCTCTCCTAAAGCTCAACCACTGTGTCATCCCTCCATTCACAACCTGTGAAACGTGCAACAAAGCGGCGAGACACAGATTCCAGTCGAGCTTCTGTAGAACAAAAAACAGTCTTCATCTCTCTTTATCGAGCATTTCTTTCTCCCACCTGAATGGGAGGACTTGTTGTTGTTGGGCTGAAGTTACTCTGATTGCTGACCTCTGATTGGCAGCGATGTTCATGAGCTGGGAGATGAAGATTATTCTACTTGCATCACCTCTACTATCTGACAAGAACAGAAATAAAATGCACAAAGGATTTCATTAAAAAAAATAATGTAATGCTTGAGATTATTGTGTGAATGAGGCCCAAAAATATGCAAGAAATAATTTTGAAAATTAAAATAATCAACTCTTAACATCGACTGACTTTATTAAGGAAGTTTAAAATCATCAAACGTATTCGATTAGTCAAAGATCTGGCATGTGTCTCATCATTTTGACTTACTGTGCGTTTCAGTCATTCCTAACATTTCAACATTTTTTTCTTGTCCTGGCATGAACAGGTTTCCATACTTTATAAGAGAGTCTCCATTACATTTTTCAGACGTGTCATTTTGGAGCGTTTCCATGTCTTGTCTTTTCCATTAATCTCCCTCTTATCTCCAGCCCCCCCCCCTCTCTCCAGACACCCTGCACACCCCTGACCGGCTGCTCCTCTCCGCTAACGGCTTCCTCTCCTCCGCCTTCTCCTCCTTATTTTCCTCCCGTGAGGAGTCACCGGGCGCGGCCTTTGAACCGTGAGACGAGCCCGTCCTCCCGCCGGCGCTCCGGGTTGCGTTCCTAAACAGAGGAAGTGTGCGGTCCGATATCTCTCCCGCTCGCTCTCACACTCCTATTTTTCCAAGAATGTTCCTTGGCTTCACAACGCAACAATGAGGCCCGAAAGGCCGGAGCCACGCCCTCAAACACAAAAGGTTGGATGACATCGAGCTGGAAAGCTGGATGTGTGCAGAATAGTTTAACCTCTGACCTTTGTCTGGGGTTAACAATGGATGTAACCACTACATGCTCAGCAAAGCATCTGACATTTAAGAGATGGTGTGACGCCCCTCCCATTGTCTCACGAGGCGGTTTGGTTTGACATGGGGGGGTCGACAGCTGATGAGACTCACCTGGGCCTTTAAGCTGTAAAAAAAGCTGGTCTGTATCTCCTTTTCTACAGCTGGCGTCCACCTGCGATCATCGTCTTCACTTCGAATAAATTACTGTTGTGTGGAGCCGGCAAACTTGAGAACCCATGCAAATATGATTAAAGTGAACTTGAACTTTAATCTTGAAATCCATGAAGTTTTGGGGACTATGAAGGCAATAATCCTCATTTTGTTGTTGCATTTTAAGCATTTAATGATGGTTTATCAGATTGCACAGCAGTTTTGATGCATTTAAACTGGAAATTAGAAACTCATAGTGGCACTGGAAATGGAGGCTAAAGAAAACACAGATGAGAAAACTGAAGAAAGCACCAAGTCTTCATAGAAAGTTTGTCATGTTTCATCCATGTCCTGTTTGTTTTCTGGTCTTGTGCTTTCTTGTCTCGTGTTCTTTGTGTTTTCCATGTCAGGTCACATCTTGTCACGTCTTGTTTTCATGTCTGTCATGTTTCTGTTTCTGTCTCGTGTTTCTTGTATCGTCTTGTGTTCAGTGTGTTTAGGTTTCTTGTGTCGCTCGTCTTCTTGTTTTGTGTTAGTTCTTGTCTTTAGTCTTTGAGTTATTCACAGTTCTGCTAATGTCCTGTTTTATTTTGTATTCCCTCTTCTGCTCACCTGTCTGTCACGTCATTTTCCATCCATCTGTCCCGTTTATCTGTTGAATGTCATGTCTGGTTTCTTGTTGTACTGTTGTGTCTCGTCATGTCTGTTAAATTTTCATGTCCATCATGTTTCTGGTTTCTTGTTCTGGTGTGCTATCTTTTATTTTGAAATCCACTCTCCCTCTTGTTTCAGGTCCCTTTACTTCCTGCCATTGTGTGTTTCCCACCTGTGTGATTGTCTGCCTTGTCCTGATTGTGTTCACCTGTTCCTTGTTATCTCATGTGCACATATATAGTCCGTGTTCGCTGCTTCATGTTCTGTGTTTGCCATGTGTCCACTCCATCTTTCATGTTCTTTAGGAGCCATGTTAGTGTGAGTTTGAAAGACTTTTTCTTTATCATCAAAACCCTTGCAAACCTTCTCTGGAGTTTGTGTCCTGCATTTGGGTCCTCCTGCCTTGTGAGTCCAATCCTAACAAAGTTAAACTCAAAGCACAAAATGATCTCTGTCTTTATGAGCTACAACATTTATTAAAATCGTCTATCGAGGAGCTGCAGATTGGACTTTCCACTCTTCATGTCTTGTTGGCTAAATGTTTAATCCCTCTCTGCAGTGAATAACACTCAAATCACTCTCAGAAAGAGAACCATCCTAAATGTTTGAGGTAAATTCAGTCCAAATGGCGGCGGATTCCCTTTGAACACGGCACCACACCGCTCTGATCTGCTCTTCATCTTGACGTCTGTTGACGAAGGAGGCAGAAAAACCAGCTGCGCTCGGTCAGCGGGCCGAACTGTGCGCGCCAGATGAGGCCGTAATGAGTGAGCGGATTGAACTTTCCTCCTCCAGAAGTGGAGCCGAGTGCTTGTTTGTGGAACAAGGTGGAGAGAAAATGGGAGGGGAGGGTGTGTGTGTGTGGGGGGGGGGGGCGACCCCCTAAAAATATCATCCAGGAGCTGTTTTGTCCAAACGGTGTGGGAGAGACGGCAACTGAGCGAGCAGTGTGTGAGCTCGGATGGTGTGGTTGAAGAGAGAGAGAGAGAAAAATAAGAGAGAGGAGGAAAAAAGTGGAACTGAAAGTGAGCGAGTGAGAAATCAGGCGTAATTACAGAGTCGATTTTAGCGAGGGAACTCCGTGGACCGGGGAGGGAGGGAGGCGGGGGGGAGGCCGGCTGTGACTCAGAGAAGGGATGTTTGTTTGACTGGCCCTGCGGTTGCTTCCCAACATGGCAACCGCCTGTTCACAGCATAGCAACCGCTCCTTCCACTTGTCCGCCACGGGGAGATTCCTCAGCGCAACGTATCATTTCCATTAAATGGGAACCAGATAGTTGTCCTTATCATCAGCGTTACCGGGGCAACGGGCCGGGTTTCCCAGGCCATTCAAATGCACCACATGCAGTAGATGTACCCACAGACCAAAATAACCAAAGTAAAATCCGTACAGTCTCGTTGCACTGTGAAGTTTGGTGCCATGCAGCTTATAATTGAAATGTTCGAGGATCAGAGGCATCACTTTTTTTTACTTACAAACATTTTAACTGCTTACTTTCAAAATGTTGTTTTACCAGCTCAAACATCCATCATCCATCCATGTTTTCAGGATGCTGATATTAGTATGAAATGTGTTTTTATGCAGGACTGCCTCTAACTCTACAAAAGCTGAAAGATGAAGATGAAGAAAACCAGATTACATTACATTAGAGCTCTCTCACTGCATGATTTCTTTAAATGTGTCAGTGAACATTAAATTTCTTGTCTTGTTTGATGTAATCTGGCAACTGGAATAAGGCTTGTTTTAAAAAGTCACGATCAAAGTGTGACATTTGGATGAAGAGAAGTCATGATTGAGGTGTACTGAATAAATCCAGGCTCTGAAGTTTGATTTTTTTTTTAATGAAAATCAAACAGATTTAAGGCTGCTTGTTGATTTCAGCAAACTTATTTTTTGCCCAAAACCTGTCAAAGGTCTGCAGGAACATTTTTCTATACTATGAACATATTGAAAACTCTGCTGAAAGCTTTGGATCGACGCCACCAGAACAAATTCCTGCACACAGATCGAGTGGAGGAGTATCAAAGCAAACGTCTCAGAATTTATCTACCATTGAAAAGTATGTGCAGACAGCTTCACACAATGTGATGCTCTGTTTTGTTTTTTTTTGTGAAAGTGGACTGAGCCACATGCTCTGTCTTGAGGAGGGGAAACCCTGCTGCAAAGAAGCATCATTAAAAGCGGAGATTTCCCCCCTCGATGTGTTAAAAGACAGCTTTGTGTTCGTTTTGAGAGCTGTCCAGCGGTGGCCATCGTGTGTGAAAGCATCATTCACAGTTGGATCTCTGCTGGAAAACTACTGGGGAGGCACTAAATATATGTGTGTCAGGCAGCCGATGTGTCTGTTGGCTCGTGGCTCCTCAGCTCGCCGCACCCTCCATGTGTGTGTCAGGTGTGGGAAGCACCTCAGGAATGAGAATCCCTCAGCACACAGAGAGCAGAAAACCTCAAACAGTCAATAAAGAATGTTTTTGAAGGTTTATCTGCAGCGTTACTGACCCGCTGACGCCCCGTTTGTTATCACCGGGCGAGTTTCTATCTCCTTTTAGCTGCTAAAGACTGATGTTGCTTACAAAGGCAACACCGAAGACGGCACAGTCAGCGTTCATCGAATTTATCTGCAGATTTATTGACCCAGTGAGGCACTCTGATCCCGCTTTTATCACCATAGCAGCAACGCTCGTCACAACAGCAACACGTAAAGTTAGAAACTCAATACGTGTTTTGTGTTGAGGGCGATGTTGCTTACAAAGGCAACAGAGAGCGTTATTCAGTTACTTTATCTTTAATCTGCAGCTTCATCACTTAAACCCGCAGGTCTTTAACTCCTGGATCACAAATATCCTCTACAAATATTTATATCTCCCATTTTTCCTTGTTTTCTCTGTAAAACAACAAAGTATAAATGTAAATTCTTCTTCTTCTTCTTCTTCTTCTTCTTCTTCTTCTTCTTCTTCTTCTTCTTTCCAATGATCAAAATCTGACAAAACACTGGCATTGGTGGTGAAAGAAAGAACACGGAGGCTCTGAAGAATCTGACAATATCAATGTTCTTGTCTGTTGTTAAGGTTAAACAAGCTGCACTACACTGTGCAGATTTCCAACATAAGCACTTTTAATATGACTGACAGCACGGTGACGTAATGCAACACACCTCTCTTATGTCGCCATTCATCTTGCTGGTGCAACAAAAACAGCAAATAAAACCAGCATGGATGAGTGAACTGATATTGTAATTGGCCATATTGGAAGTGATGATATTCTTGCCTGCAATCCAATTAAATCATATCATGGCTGTTGCATTCGAAGTAAACAACCACACGCCGCGCACAATTGAGCAGCCACACATCTGTCAGAAAGATCACTCTGATGCATTAAATGCTGGATTTCTCCATTTGCACAGTTTCGCAAAAATCTTGTTTTTGCCAAGTGAGAGCCAAGCCCTCGAATTCCTCCGCCCGCCCGATGGAGGGTGATGAAGCATATGAGGCTAAAGAATGAAAAGAGAGACAGCAGACATCTTTAAACTGTTATTCAGAGCTTCCAGTCAGAGCTGCTGTGGTTTGGGATATGTGGGCTGGTGCAGATGTGTGTGTGTGTGTGTGTGTGTGTGTGTGTGTGTGTGTGTGTGTGTGTGTGTGTGTGTGTGTGTGTATCTTGCAGAGGATGTGCTGATTCTCATGGAGGAGCTGGGTGTGTCGAGCCCAGCCCGTATTTGTGTCAGGGTTGAAGGCATGAGTAAGGCTTTATGGTCAGAGGAAGCGGGAACCTCCTGAGCGACGCAGCTTATATAATTCCTGGAAAACCTACACTATAACACATTATAAGGTATTATAAATGTCTTATTATGGGATTAGTTTTTCCTTTTTTATAAGAGTTTCTCCGCCCAGATGGCACATAAACAAGGCTCACGCATCATTTCAGCCCTGCTATTACACAAGATGGATACTCCAGCGAACTAAGGGTACTCCAAAATACCCCTCCGGCCAGCCAATGTGACCGTTTGCATCAGCATACTTCGGCGAAGTTCACGCTCAAGCGTTCCATAAAGCCACAACCCAAATCCAGAGGCCGAGCTCAGAGAAGAATTCAATTCATTCATGATGTCTCATCTCAAAATATGACCAAAACAATAGGTTACTTTTGCAAAATCTGGAGGGCAAAGAAAATGAATATGGATACTATAACAAACGTTGTTATAGTATCATTTTACAACCATGTCCACTACCAAAGAAACCCTCAAGCAACTTTTGTGTTTGTTTTTCAGTCATGTTAGCTCCTGAGGGACTGAGAAAATTAAAGAGCTAAAGGGCTGATGACTTTGTGAAATGATTTCCTTTTGATCAATATCATCATTCTGTTTTAACAGTCCACTCCTCAGCAGCTGGGAACCGCTTGGCTAGACGGTGTCCAACATCTCTGCTGTAGGTGCAGTGGAAATATCTTTGCCTCACATTATTTTCGAGAAAAGTAAGAATACCATCGCCCGGTGTCTTGAATTAACATGCCCACCAAATGGCGTAACCATGTTATTATGTAACACCTACAAAGACAACCTTTTGTGCCACACAGTGAAAGCCTGCAGGCAGTGGAGCTTGTGCAGTGTGTCTTTGGCAACAGTGGAGTAAGTAACAAGTGATAAAGAACAAGAGTGAAGAAACTTGGCACTATTTAGGTCCCTGGTATTGTGAAAAATCTGCAGCTGCACTAATGAGTGATTTCATAAATATTTTTCACCCTTGACTCAATTTGCACAAAGGTCGATCCTGCTGTCACAGTTTGGAGATGAAGCGTGTTTTTATTAGAAAAGTTGGAACTATGATTATCTGATAAGCAGCAATCTTATAAAGATATGCAACACTCTAGTAAGATGAAATTTATTTTGTAGAAATTTATTTGGGACCTGTCAGGTTTATTGCTTTGTGTCATTTAAAATAATAACACACATATACATATTCATATATATTGTTGTTACATAGGAAACTATATCATTGAAGGGAACTATATAATACAGTGAATCTGTCAAGTTTGATAGTTCAAACCTGCAGTAAAGTGGGCTGAGATGAAAAGACAAAATTGTTCCCGTCTTTTTCTTTACCCATGACCTGACATGATTTTTTTATACTTTACGCTATAAAAAGACAGCATTACTCTCTCATGCAGCTAGAAAAAAGATCTACTCAAAATTTAGAAGAACTTTTAATGATTTTTTTTTCAATTTTATGCAACTTTATATTTCAAAGAGGGATATTATACCTTTTACTAAATTACATTCTCTTAGCAGATACAGTTTAGCAGTTTTAGCAGTGGTTGTTTTTTTTGTTTTTTTGAGTAGTTCCACTTTGCACTGTTTACACCAGCCACAACTTTAAAATGCATCTTACTTGTCTAACTCTAAAGTGAGCCATTATGCATAATGAGTATTTCTACATGTGACACTTAAAGTAAGCCTTTGTAATCCCACTGTGACCACAAGTAAGAATCATGGGATAATGGTGCAGTAAAAGTTAGGATATGATGCAACAGTAGCACATCTACAGGAGACACAGGCAGAAAAATGAATCCATAAACCAACCATATTTGTGTAAAGCTCACAGACATTAATTAATATTAGCCATCATAAGACACTTTTTATACCAGACTATGTCAAGCTGTAGCAGCAAAAAATCTTTATTGCTCATAAATTCAACTTTTCATTTGTAAAAAGATGATTAAATGATTAAGAAATCCACTCAGACACACAATTCCCTTTATCTTGTCTTGCTTTAACCCTTTATTTGCACCAGATATGATAGACTAATAATTCTCTTTGCATATAAAACCAGAGTTAAACTTTCAGATCACACATGTAACGTGTCCCAGAGCACTAACCCTAAACTGACATCAAGTGATGAACATCTCAAGTTTACAGGAATGAGAGTCAACACTTTAACCCCGGAGCGACGTTGTTTTTATATTCATGCCTACATGAGTCTCTCCAAAACAGCAGAAATGTTTGCCAATCTGTCCGCTCGGGCTGACTCAACACCAGACACACTGTGGTACTGTGCATGACCCAACAGCTGCTCCACATACCTTCCAGCACCGTCACCCTTCACGTGATCCGCTGCCACAAACTCACTTTCAGAGGGGGGGAGAAAAACATCAGCGTCTTACACCTGGTTGGAGCCAACACTCATCACTTAAGAGAGTAATTCTTTGTCTGCCATCCGTGAGAGGAAATTACATCCCTTTGGCACGAGGCGTGAAATCTCTATCAGTGCTGGGATGACAGGGTGTAACCGAAAGATTAGAGAGAACGCAGAGTAAATGATGCTGTTGCTATTTTTCTCCTTGAGATACTCGACGCATTAGTGATTTTGTAGTTAAACACGAGCATAACAACCGAAGACGTGAGTGCTCGTCTTCCCCTCGGGGGTCTCTCTGCAGCTCTGAGAGTTTATATTCACAGAAGGAGAAAAGGCAGTGACAGGTGCAAACTGCTCGACATGAGGTCATATTTTCCATTTTTACACTTAACCACTCTTTAGGACGATGATGACACAAGAGGCGGCATTACGGGTAACACGGGACTGAAAGGTGATCAAAAAGCTGCTCAGATGTTTTCCTGCCGCCGACTGTTTTCTGAGTGATCAAAGCTACAATGGCAGCTGTTCTGTAGTGAATAGTGAATACAATCCACAGCTTGTTGCTTTGTAGTGTTGCAACCATTCAGAATTACATTATTTACATATTTCATGATTTTCCTCTCTAATATGATCTGAAGCTCTTTATTCTCTGTTGCATATTCTTTCATTTCTGACCATTTTGGTCAGAGGAAATTCTTTTTATTTCAGACATAAAGTGCTTGATGTGCCTGACTTGTTAACGTGAACATTAGTAGTTGCTTTAACTGATGTGCAGAGATTATCAGAGCGTTTTTTTTTGTTGCTCAGACTTGCTGAAAACAAACAGATTGGGTGTGACTGCTGCGCTGGTTACTGTAGTGTCAGCTGCAGGAGAAACCTTTTTACTCATGTTTTTGTGAGAGAGAAAGTCAGAAAACAGTGTGGACATGATCCTGAGAGGATTCACATAAAAAAACTTATGTCACGGACATCAAGGAGTTTGAGCATCAACAAATGTTAACCTCTTGGCCGAGGACAGTTTTACTGCATTGACTTCCATTTTTAAGCCAAACACAGAGAAACGCCTTCACTCTGCTATCATTACTGCAGGTTGTGTTTTTACTCCTGAATCCTTTCCAACACACAGATTAAGGGCTCAAAATGCATCTAAGGCAGCAGTTAATACCAGCTGAGTCACATTCATAAAAGAAAAAAACTTTTTCACCTTTTTATAATATTTCTCTCACTGATATCACAGAAAAAGAGATGAAACGCATCGACTCTTGGTTGCATCGATATTCAGAGCTCCAGAGTTCACCAGCAGCTTCAACAAACATACCAAACTCTCAGGGAAAAAGGCCTGAAAGGTCCGAGAGGGGGCGTGAACCTCAGAGTCCCTGGCTCAGGAGAAAGTGCCTTTTTTATAATCAACGAAATGCATTTGAAGGCACAGTGACACATGACGAAGGTTAATGATTTTGTCAACTTGTGGTACGCTGGTGGTTGTACATGACTTAGCTCTGGTTTTCTCGAGCTGCCTTCGTTAAACTAACCCCTCACTCTGAAGGTGTCCTGCGTGACAGGTGCACACATGCAGGTTTATCCAAATATAATGCAAGAGAACAGCTACCGTCAGCTTTTAATGATGTTTGTTTTGTGCTCGTCATGGCAGCAGATGGTGTCTCCTCCCTTCACACAAAACAACACGGACTGATGAGCAACCAGGCGATCCATCATTTATAAAATCTGTTGTTGAAAGAAGGTTGGGAATAAAAGTGAAGTTTTAGAAAAGAGTCTAAGAATGTTTAATTAATATTTGTGAATAAATTAAGTATCTTACAACTTTTCATCAAAATCTAGCACAAATTTGAATCTTGCAAAATTACATTTACAGTGATGAGCATAGCACAAATGCACAAAGAAGATGGTTTAATAAAAAGTTTTATAAGAAGAACCACTGAAAATTCCCCGTCAAATTTCAAAGAATGTAGGAATATTGCATTTATTTCATGTATTAGTATTAAAGAAGAGTCTTTACACCAAGATTTAAGTCTCTTGTTTCACATGAGTTTTTTTGCTGACAGACTTTGTCTTTACTGATACACAAACTTTTCTACTTCAGCCAAGTGTAACATTTTTTGGTGAGTTATGAAAGCAGTCAAAACCTGTAAGAAGCGGAAACTTGTCACGTTTGTTTTTTTCCACAATTCCTCCAAAGAAAAACAGAGTAGACATTGATGGTGACTTTTTATATTAAGACATGATTTGAAAACCTTACCTGGAGGAAAGGTAACAAACACAAATACAGAGCTGTCAGTGAACTTTCTTATGCTCATAACTATTATAAAATTACCTTCATTTTGATAGAAACTAATATTGTCCATCCCAACACTGGTTTGATCCCCACTTTATTTTGTTTTTTAAGACTTATTTTACTCTTTACACTTTTTTTCTCAATAAAATTTGACAGGTAAATGATGCATAACATAAAGAGAGCATTTGCTTTCTCAGATATATTATTTTCTATATTGGGACACCTCAGACTCTTGAAGTAAACATCTCTTCATGTGGCGGACTCCCTCGCCTCCACTTTGCACAATATATACTTTTGAATCAAAAACACCACAGCGTGAATTATCGTGACCCGTTAACAAGACAGGCTGTGCCCATTAATCCATAATATATCAAGTTGGGGTCAGAAGACGCCTGTCCTGTCCTGACCGTCACAGAGGAGCGTTTGCAGAGAGGAGAGGAAAAAAGGGACAGGTGACACCGACCTGGCTTATTTTGGAAAATGGTTTGAGGGGCTTTCGAGCTCGTTGTGAAATTTTTCCACTGCCGAGAACAAATGTGACAGTCAGTGCCTCAGTATGTCGGGGCCTGTCAGGACATTCCTCCCTCTAAAAAAACGACATCCCTCTTCCTCCCCCTCCCTGCCTCATCTCTCCATCCATCCACCACATCTGAAGGCTGAACAGGAAGGAGAGGTGCAGAGACAGAGGTATAAATAACACGTCTACTTCTATTTCTGAGACTGAATCTTTGTGAACTTTAAGCATGTGAACTGTTTCAACTGGGTTACAGAGGTTTTTATATGTGAAGGAGACACAGACAAGCAATAATAAATGCTGAGTTTTATTAATGATTGAAATCTATTAACATGAACATATGTCTGAATAGCCAGTTGGAGACCAAACACGTAGATGTTTTGTCAAATTAATTTGCACCCAAATGCAAATTAATAAAAATGCTCGAAAATCTTTATAACTTTCACTCTAATTTACAAAAGCCTCGGTCAAAAACATCCTTGTTCTCGCTGCGCTGCATGGAAATGATCAGTGCCTGGGTTTTATTAGTCAACTCAGTCACATCTGAATGTGCACACACAGCACTGTTGCATGGTATGTTGTGAAATATGCAAATATGATTTACAGCGCGCCTCATATGCTTCATGAATTTACGACTGCGCTGAAGAAAAACAGCACGTTGATTACAGTGAGTGGCTTCTAAAACAGAATTTGCCCGTGAAAGTGCATTTTCAAAAGCAAGAAATGTCAGCAAAGTGACTGTTACCGTTAAATAATTATCTCCTATTATGATTCTGTTTTGGTTTTGTGCATTGA
>JBAJHX010000081.1:3064854-3075257 GCA_037176925.1 Amniataba percoides | reverse complement strand
ACACACACACACACACACACACACACACACACACACACACACGCTTCAGCCTGTAACTGTGTCTGGTGATGTTTGTAGTTTCAGGATATGGCGCAGTGCCAAATGTTGCACAGACAAAATCATTATTCCTTTCTCTTTTTATAAAATAGCACACAAACATCATTTCCGAGCTGCAGTGAGACAATTAAGATTTATACCAAAACACTTACAAATAGATAGAAAAGGAAAAAGTTATAATAAACATGAAATTGTGATGAAAAAAAGATGAAAGTAAAATATACCAAAAAAGTCATTGTGAAACTAACAGTACACTTGCTGTTGCAAAGACTCTTCCAACCTCCAACATTATAGTGATGCAAAAATATGTAAAATGCAATAGATGGATGATGATATCACTTAAAGCCGTTCTCTGAGCACAAAAAACGCACTGCAGGAACATTATGTGACTTTCCATCAGTGCCAGCATGCTTGTTCTGGCTCTTTAGACAAACACTGGCAGGTTATTTTTACTCTTAACGTCACATGCAGAATGAGATTGAAACATTATGTCAGCGGCTTGTTTATGTACTTTTATTTGGAGGATTACGTCACGGCTGTATGTGCCTGTGTCGAGTTAAACCAGGTGTCTCCACGTGCAGCCGCAGCCCAAAGAGTCCATTTATGAACTCTTGATGAAACAACACTTGTGCTCGCTCTGTGGAAAGTTGGGAGGAATGTCGAGTTCCTCCGGTAGTGGAAAGGGAAAAAAAAAAAAAACGCCCCCTGCCCTTTTGCCGGATAGCTGGCATTTTAGCAGCCATACTGGCCTGTTTGCAGGCCGCAGTGGGACATTCCTCAAGTGCAGATAAAAGGCTGCACAGTTACTTTCATGTGACCTTTCACCCAGGTGAGGTCACGAGCTCGGGATGAGTCTTTTAACCGCAGCGTTTGAAGGAGGAAGCAGCTCTGAGCCGGTCGATCCACGTGGACCGTCAGGAAGAGAAATCACAAGGAGCGGAGTCGCTTTCGCAACACATCTTTGTGTTTTATGTAATGAATTGGAGTGAAGGTCACAAGCTGCAGGACTACAACAATGATACAGTTCTGAAAGAGCTTTAAAAGAAAAACAGAGATAAGACACCAACAGTAGCTGATAAGATAACACAAGTATTAGATATTACATTCAAATATGAGTCATAATATCAAATAAAATCCTCATACTGGCTGGAAAATGTTTTTTTCACAAGTCCAAATCTATGTTGACACATTTTGCAGAAACATTAGCAGCATCAAAACATTATCTGCCTTATCTGTCCCCAGAATTAAAAAGAAAAAGGAAAGAAAAGTCCAATTTCAGTTTCAGTTTGGAGACAAGGACAGTAGGTTGTTTTTTGTGTGGATCCCAACTTTTATTTCTCTCCATCAGCAGCGTCGTTGAGGTAAAAACTGAACCTGCAGGGCAACATTTTATGAATATGAATGAATAAACATGATGATACCTTTATGAAAGTTAAGTCGAAGGAACAGCAAGTCTCATATTCCCCTCCAGAGGTCAGCTTGTTTGATCCGGTGAATTTGATGCTGTTTAAATACTGACGATACTTAAAAAACCTGCAAATCTGGATCTTCCTATGAGAGATAAAATCAGGAATAAGAAAGTTATTTGTACCAGCTATCACTAAAAATTATATGTTTATGGGTAGAACGGAGGATATTAACCACTGGTATCAAGCAGTTGTTCATATTTTGAGAGTAAATCAGAGCATAAGAAGTCTGAGGTCATGCTCAGATTTAAGTACAGTTCAATGTGTCTGACAGTTAAATAAAACAATACATAATTATTCAGCGTCTGTTCTGAGGTGACCTTTTGACGTCGTCCTTCCAGGCTGGTGATGCCGGTGATCCACAGCTTCATGATGCTCCTGCCGTCGGTGCAGTTGGTGTGGAGGAGTCTGACGGACTTGTTCGTGACGCCGCTGTTCCACAGCATGGGAAAGTGCCTGTCCTCCATCCAAGTGAAGACCACCGAGAACTGATGCCCAACGGCCTCCTGCGCTGTGGAGAAAGAAACGACTGACAGCAGGCAGAGAAAGAGTTGATGAAGCAGGTAGTGGAGTACATGAGCTCTTGATAAAGTAAAGTATGAAATCCACTGAAAAGTAGAATGATAAATTTATAAAATAGGCTGCAGAAATATGCATTTATTTAATCATTTGCAATTCAAGACTTCTTCAAATATCAAAACTGTATAGACATCTATGTTACACATAATCAAATATATTTTAATATTTAATTAGGAGTTGATATATATTGAAATATACTCATTAAATCATGTTAATACAGCAATAAAACATTACCTAGAAATTTCAACCATATTTATTTTAGCCTAAATGCCTCAGTGTCATTTAAAATAGCTCCAATACTGTTTGGGAAGTTATGAAAAGCTCATGTGCGCCACCCCAAAATGGACTTGTTTAGCAGATTGTGACCAAAGAAAATTCTTGTCATTCCATTTGAACTTTGTGCCTGAGAGAGCTGCAGAATCAGCTGGAGGGGCGTACTGTTGTTGTTAACGCAAACACACTGCTGACTCACTGAGAGATGTAATATTTCAGCTTTTTTTATATATATATATATTGTATATATTGCAAACAAATCAGCTTGCAATTGAATGTCATGAACTGAATCAGAGTAGATAGTCTGATGTACATCATGTAGAGTATTAAATGCTAAGATGCAGCTTCTTGCACATTTTCAGGCTTATAACTTAGGGCATTTGCTTTTATATGGACCTAAACAATAGATTGTATTAACATATTACTGAACTTCGTCAAAGAAAAACAGGATTAGACGCAATCAGAAAAGTGGCTTCCTAATTTATTATTTATGCGACGACCGATTCCTGATTGGTGAACATTTGACAGTATCTGACTTCCCTTGAGGAACTGGTGGGGTGAAGGCGTTCCACATTTCCTGCTGTGTCTGGTCGAGCTGAGACTTCGGTACATGCAGATTTGGATTTAATTGCTGTGACACTGCTCGTTAGTGGCCTGAGTTTTGGAAAAGACAGCGACAGGACTGCAGTGGATTCGATAAAGTTTTAGAGTTTGAGGTACAAGCCTGCACAGCTGCCAAACGCCGTGAGCTGTTTGAGATCAAGTTTAGAGGGCGATGTGGAGGTTTAAAGAGCTGAGTGTCAGGTACAAACTGAAACTCATTTCTGCGTTCTGGTGAGATTTCAGCTTTGAATTTTGCATCATTACGAGTGTGAACCCGGCAAACAGTTAACTTTTACTACATCCAGCAACATTAGCTTTTATATGTTTCTGTCATTGTTTTCGCTCCGGAGGAAAACATCTGTTCAGCGACTTAATTAGAAGCTAACTGCTAATTTTGTCTACGTTTTTGCTGCCTTTATCTGAGCCTGTTTCCTGAAAACAGCCGCCTGCTGTTTCTTGAAAAGGGGTCACTGAGGTCGCACGGGGTGAACGTGCAGCAAAAGCTGAACCAACAATGAAGTGAAAGTGACCAAAAAAACCTCGGTGGAGCTGCAGACTTGGCGGGTCGGGTTCGTGACTGCAAGCGGCCCTAAATGGCTGAACGTACTGCGCCTTCAGAAAACAGAAGAAATGTGGTAAAGTGCTGTTAGGTGGACAAACAGGTGAAATACTCAAATGACGATTGTCACGAAGCAGGCACATGAACAAGTAAACGCAGATACACAGTTTGTAGAAAAACAGGAGAACATCTTAAAGGTGGAAGTATTCATTCCAGTAGCGTTTCGCAGTTGAAACTTGTTACTCAACATTGCACTGCAAGCTAGCGAGTTAACCTGCTGAACTCACAAACCAGAGCAGAGACAATCTGGCAGGTTAGCCGTCCTGCAGCGACTGAATGACGTGATGTTTCCAGCTCTGTCAGGCTCTGTAATCCTCCCACTGACAAGCTGCCCGTCAGTGTGTTTCGTTTTTTCAACTCACGGAGGGAATTCAAGGTAGGGTTGTGCAATAGCAGCAGACACAGGTGTGAGGCTGAAGCTTTTTCCTCTCCTGGGCATGTAGCACTAATTGACCTGACCTCAGCCCGGCTAATCTTCAAAAGTCATCAATCCATTTTAGGCTAATAAATGTGACACGCACCTGTCAGTAAAGAAAAATGCTTTTATTTGTTTCCATTTCATTTTCCTGATCCGTTTTAAATGTAGCTTTGTGGGGTTTTTTTCTTCATTTTGCAACTTTTGCTTTTGACAAACTGAACTTCATGACAAAAATAAAGCTATTTTCTTCTCATCAATGTATTTTTTTTCAGTGCGTGTGAGTGTTTTCTGTCACAGAAGACGAGTGTGGTTGGGATTTGCGGCTGAGTGCCAGAAAGGCCTCGTAAATCACTTTGCTGAGATTGCATAAGACACTTTCCTATACAAAGATGAGCTGTGGGTCGATGGAACATCACCTGAGGCTTCACTTTTGGACCTGCAGGCCTGCACAGCATTTCTACCTGCTGCACGAAATACTCTCTCAGCAGTTCGTTTTTCTTTGTTTCTGGAGATCTGCGACATTCAGAGCTTCATTTGTAAAAAGATCAGTGATAATACTACTACGTACCACTGACTGTTTAACTCAACCTTTACCCTGCTGCTGGATCATTCAGTGCTAATGCCTGCAGTGGTGTTTATCTCTGAAAGCATGAAGGTCTTTTGTTGTCTGACTTCATCATGAAAAGATTCAATCATGGTTCACATCTTTACTTTGATCATGTACAGCCGTAAATTCTTGCTGTGCATCTTTGCCCTGCATTGCTCAGTTTCTTTGACTTGCTTTGCTGCTTACAACTGGAATATTTTTATCCAACAGTAAGTAAATCAGAAATCAAATTAAAGGGAAAATGCACTGATGTTGGGTTGTGTTGTGTTTAATATCTGCCTGTAGTCATTTTAAAGGGAAGCCTGACCTTTGACATTCAGCCACAAACTAATATGCACATAATCACCGTCACCCTCACTACTTCCTAACTTTATCATGACCACTGTTGTGATTTTATTTCTATAGTTTTTAATGCCACTCTGAATGTGTTTATATGCTGTTTCCTTTCATCACGACTCCAAATTTGCATCCATTACAGCCGCTCCTGGCTTTGCGCTGTATTACTACTCTTATCTCGTCGTTGCCTTTGTTGCTGCATCACTGCCGTTAATACAGACACTCCCTCACACACTATGACAGTCATGTGTTCCTATCAGTCTCCTGTCAACTGAGCTAAACATAGCAGCTGTGATAGTGACGGTGCATCATATCCTGCATGTAACTGACAAGAAATCACTGTCTGCTTTTACCTGCCATCATCATACGGCTGATGGATAAGACTTTATAATGCAGTATAGACTCTTTGTGTTCCCTTTTCAAGCTTAATTTATTCACTCTTCAACTACCAGTTGCTTCTCCAAGGTCAGGAAGGTCGTCCAGATGTTGAGCATTCAGCTTTTTCCAGAAACATCTTCCTGACCGTGAACACCTCTGAGGCTGAGACAGAATCAGCTGTTTAAGAACCAGTTCTGTCGCTCTGACTGACACGTCTGCATGTTTTTGATAGTCTGATCGTACGCTGTAAGTCACACGTTGACAGCACTGCAGCACATCCTGCAGCCCGACAGCTTTATTATGCTTCTGCATCTTGACCTCTCAAAACAAAGCTGACTGCAAAATCCTGAGGAGGCAGAGCAGATCGTCAAAGTGTCCCTGACCAAGATGCTGAACCCCAAACAGTGTGTCACGTGTATTACTGTGTGTGAATGGGTGAAACGTACAAAGTGTAAAGTGATATGTGATTGGAGGACTAGAAAGCTGGTATATAAGTGCCGTCCATTTACCAAACTATATTTTTCATACTGTAGAACTGTTTATACAGATACAGGATATACATATATAGGTGTATTTATTTGACTCAAGGTTAAAAGCTGCTCATTTAACCTCCTTCGTCACAGATAATCCTCCAATAGTGTATGAGGAGAGTAAATCATCCATAAAAGGTTGTGTGTTGTGGCTGCCATACAATCAACAAAATGTTCAACTGACACCAGATCAGATGAATATTTTTCATTGATTTACAACATTTACCACTTCATTATTACCAAATAGATCTCATAAACACAGTCTAAATGGATTTATCTCAACCTGGCAACCCATGAGTTCTTATCTGACACAGCAAGCATTAGTAAAGTATGAATTAAGTGTTATGAAAACCATTACCTAGAGCTTATTAATCCAATATTAAGACTGCTTTATTAGAAACTTAGAGACAAAATCAGTAAAATATACAACTTCTGTGTATTTCACTCTGAAATATACATGTTTCCTTAGATTAAATTCACTTTAAAACTGAACTATGGAGAAATGACTGATTATTTATCTTGCTACTGACATAAAACACACCTAAAAAAAATTGGCTGGCTGGAAACAGCTGAGTGAGCCAGCTGGTGTTTCTCCAAGGTGAGCTGATAAAAGAATGTCAACAAACCAGAGTGACCAGCATGGCCCAACCTTACAAAGCTGTGAGCAACAAAAAAGAAGAGTCAAGTCACCAAATGTGCCTCATCTGTATCAGTTAAGTGTTTATAATGGGAGAGGAAGCAAGTGGTGACACTAAGAGGCTCTATGTTTGCTGAAATGGCTGAATAAGCCCTTAAAACGTCTCATTTATCCATTTCTTTTTGAACTTGTGGACTATTTTTTGGACTATTTTCCTTCCTCTCTTCTACCCATAACCTCTCGGCAGATATACACACCTTGCCAATTAACGCCCACATCTCACCAGACAAAAAGGTTATTATACTCTGTCTTGATCCCCAAATAAAGTAATTCCACTCCAGCTACAACCTCCCCCGTCCTGTGTGAGCGTGTGTGAGTCCCTGCAGGTTTCACGGCGGCTCTCCGGTCTCTGCGCGCAGGTGGCCGCGCGGCGCTCTGCGGGGAAACACCGGAGGTTTCCCCCCTCACTGCTCCGGCATTAAATGCGAGTCACGTTCAGCTAAAAAAAAAGGAAAAAGGGCAGGAATTGGATCACCATACAGGTCCCTGAGAAGAGCCCCGGTCCTCTCAGTTCGCCTCCACGCCTCCCACTCGGCTTCCTAAATTGTCTTCTTCTCTGTTTCACCGCGCTGATCTCTTCCAGCTTTTGAGGACAGCATGACAGGAGGACTGAAGGACGGCGAGACAGAGGAGGTACAGTATGGCAGGTTTGCTGGCGCGGATTTCTCTTCATCGGGGCGCAGCTACTTACTCTCTCATGAAGGACGTTTGGATGTTTTTCTCCAAATCCGCCGAGTCTCGCTCATTATCTTGTTCTCTGGCACTTTGTCATGAAAAGCTCCTCTCGCACACGCTGGAGGAATGTGAAGGACTATTGGTTGTGCATTGGCGTATGAGTGTGAGAATTTACCTTCTAAAAAAAAAAAAAAAAAACCTTTTACCAACAGAATAACTTGTTGTTTTTACGCACGCGTTTCCGTGCGTAAAAACGCAACAGAGAGAAAACCCACAGGCTTTTTCTTACGTGAGAGTTCAGTCATAAACCATACACGTTTTATCACTAATTAATAAGGACATATGGTTGTGAGTCAAAATAAAAATGTGCTTGAAAGTGTCACGAATAACAGACTGTGGCGACCAAATGCGTCTTTACGCACTCAGATTTTAAGGCGATGGACACGGAAACACAACGTGTTTTACATTCTTTACTTAAGTATGTGTGTGTAATGTGTCCATATATTCACAAGGCAGATTACAAATTCAAACGATAAGCCACCTTTCTTTATATAGGTGTGTGCGTTATCTGTTTAGGGGGAGAAAAAGTTATTAAAGAGAGATGTGAGTGCGCATTTTACGCATTTCTGTGCGCCGCTGCCTCCTCACAGGTTCATGTTGAATCCACTGTGTGTCAGGTCAGGGCTTTAGGTTTCTGTCCGGGTGGTGAGGACCCCTTGCGGCTGGATCGAGGGGTGTGGTGCTTCACTTTGCTTTTCATTTAAACCCATCCCTGTTTGTGGGGCAGGCTGGTAGCGGCTCCAGTCTCTCTCCCTCTCAGCGCGCTGCTGCACACTCTCCCTCCTCCTCTTCACTTGACTCTCTCCTTTTTTTCTGCCTCCTCCGGACCCTCACAGGAGTTTCTGCATTCGCCTTTCATCCGCAAACAAGGGAACATATACAAACCCAACAACAAAGACATGGACAACGACAGTCTGAACGAGAAGACGATGGAGGATGTCCACACCAAAGAGATCGACCTGGTCAACCGGGACCCAAAGCGCATAAACGACGACGTTGTCAAGGTGAGTCAAACCTCAGAGCTGTTCACTTTTTTGTGTTTCATATTTTAGAAGTTAAACCTGCAGCTGCTGTGAGCTTTCTCTTCGTGTTAAGTGAAATGGCACCTTTACCAGAGTACCTGTTGCACGGTTTGGTGTCAGTGAGCTGCTTTGACAGTAAGCTGAAATAAAGAAACCGCGCGGAGGCTGTTGAGCTGTTGGAGCTGTCAAACCTCTGAGCTGCGCGTCAGGGTTCCCCCTCACTGACTTTCCCCTATTAGGAAGAATCTTTGCAGAAGTCTTAAAGCTCTCAAAGCTGAGCTCTCCACATGTGCGAGCGTCTGCTGCGCGTAAAGCTCAAGAGCTGGACGCGAAAAGTTGAACATCCCACAGATCGAGCAGAGGAAACATTACGAATATCCTGTTGTTGGTTTCCCACAGTCCTCCATGCGCACACGCCTCATTGTTGGCAAAGCGGGATTCTTTCCATAAGAGAGCAGCAAACAGCGAGTGTTTATTTGGTTTGAAGGAGGCAGAGCGTGTGGAGCCACCTGACGCGTTTTTTCATGACAAGGGGGTCAAACTGCGCCCTGCGGGGGACAGGAGGGGTCAGCTCTTTGAAAAGCCTGAACTCTGTCTTATTAAAACAGGGAAACACCCAAGTAGCTGGTCAGTCTGAGGGGATATCCCTCACCTCTCCTCCCTCCCTCCTCCCCCTCTACATGCCTTTAGCTGCGTCAGAGGAGCCAAACATCCATGTGGTGCTTTTTACTGGCTGCAGCCAAATGATGACTGACTGTCAGACACCAGGGATTTGGTTGATTGGATGATCATCAGTAGATCCAAATGTGCAGACTGTCCTAAATATATATAAGCAGAATAAATATATAGATTGAAATAGTAATATTGGTACATGCATGAAATGTAATCTTTCTCCGAGGGGAAAAACATATGTGAGGTGTTTTCATTTGAAATGAGACTTTTCATCATGCAGTGCTGTTTTACATTACACCTGCTAACTGCAGATCACAAGTTCTTCCAGCATGTGAGTCTGTCATCTGTTAAAATGACAGAGAACCACATGATAAAGAAGTGAAATGTGACAGACGTTTGGTGCATTTGAGTGCGAAAAAGAAAGAAACGTGCAACACAAAGAGAGATCCTTCTTCCCGTTCTTCCACATGAACAGTTAAACCAAAGCAGATTTGAAGAAGTTTTCCTCTTCAAACCGAAGCAAAGACTGAGCTCTTCATTTAAATGAGTCTTTTTAAGAAAAAGAACTTTAATCTGTCATTTTCTGGTTTTCTGCGTCTGTCTCCACTCCTTCCACCTCTCTGCTTTCTCTCCCTCCCTGTTTCTCCTCCATTGTCACGGTGAGTCAGACTCTCCCTGCAGTCTCAGAATAGCAGGCAGCTTTATGATTGTCCCGCCTCCCTCTAATCAACTCAACAGACTGCTGGTGAAATTATCTGAATCACATGCACGTACACTGTAAAAATTCTGAAAAATATGAGCCTTCAAACTTCAAAGCAGCGACAGAAAGGAAACATGTACATTTAGGTGCTGCACTTAACTACTATTTCCAGATACTTTTACTTCATTTACTTTTGTATTTTACTATAAACTTTGTATGTCTACTCCAGTCCACACATGTATCTCAAAGCTGCAGTTAATAGTTTTTTTGGCCACCACCCATCAGATCTTCTTTCTGAAGATACTTTTACAAAGAAAAGTTTGAATATGGGACTTTCTATACTGTACTTCTGTTGCTTTAAAGCCTCTTAATACTTCACCCAAAACTGTTCTTAACTACCTCAGAAATCAGACGAAATCCCTTCATACGTAACAAACTCTGACACATGTAGGGAAAAACTTGCTTTATTTTCTATCAGGAGGAACCCAAAGATGCTCACTGCCTCCCTCTGGATTACAGAGAAAATGAGGGTGTAGGTTTTTTTTTTTTTTTTTACAGTGTGCTGTATACGGCAGCTCCGAGGTGCTTTGAGGTCAATGAAACAGCTCTGCCAAGTGGAAGTGTGTGTTTGGTGTGCCCCAATGAAAAGCACAAGCGAGGGAATCCCTTCCAGCAACTCTCATTCTGCAATCCACCGTGACCACACACACA
>JBAJHX010000081.1:3036500-3053077 GCA_037176925.1 Amniataba percoides | reverse complement strand
CACACACACACTGCCCTCTGTGTTCTCCAGCGTGTCCTCATTATTTGGTTTCAACAAACAAACACTCAGGGAAGCTGCTGCGACCACACACACACACACACACACACCAAGCGCTCAGGCTGTTTGTCTGCAGGCCATCGCCATCTTTGTACAATGTCAGTAAATGTCTCTTATCTTTACGTTTTGTTTATTGTGCATGGATGTTTTATTTTCTCCAATGCACCTATCAAAAGAATGGTGAAATAACCACATCAGATCTGATTTTATGCTTTGTCATCCTGCACAGCTTTTAAATTTGTGTTTTCAGGACTCTCTAGAATCACAGACTCAGCTTTAAATGGGATGTTTCAGGTGCACAAAAGGCAATTTCACCTGCATTTCCAATGGAAATAAACAAAAATAAACATTAATTCGATAGAAACGGCTCCTCTGATGATTTCTGAGGCCTCCTCCTGAGCAGACGGGGGCACCATTTGCAGGGCTTCATGCCGTATTTAACTTTTTCATGCAGTCTCCTTAATTCGATTTGGTTGTTCATAAATATACAGAAGCTCCTTTGTAACCAGACTTGCCATTAAAACAAGTCTTCACACACACACACAAAGGGAAAATCCCACATCCAAAGTTTTCAGAGCAACAGTCTCATTCGTTTTTTTGGCCTCGCGCTCAGCTGTTGCAGCAGTGAATAGTGAAAATTACGAAGCGTGCTATGACATCAAGCGAGAGGAAGGCTGGCACGAATCCACCCTGCCTGCAGGCTCGCTGTCCAACACACCAGCTTTTTACAGATGTTCCTAACCCCTCCACACACACACACACACACATCATGGCACACCTGGTCCTTCGTAAGTCGGTCAGTGAGCCCTTTGAAAGGATACGTCACTTTTACCACATCTGTCAGAGAAAACGTCACACAACAGGATCAATCTGACATCTTCTTTTGTTGACTGTGTCTGAATGTTTGCTGTTTCTGCACCGTGTTACCCAGAGACCACCTTTCTACACATTTCTCCTCTTTAACTGAAAATGAGCTGGAAACTTAAAGAATCTTTTATTTTATCATGCGGGAGAATTTCTCCCAGGAAAAAGTGAGCCAGTGTCTTCAGAAGAGCAAATACAAAAAGCTTTCAGGAAGCGGATGTGATGAAATCAGCAAAACACACTTTACTGATTTTTACTGATGAAAATGTGACATCGATCAACATCAAACATCAGAATATGTTTTGTGGAAATGTGTGTTATGTGTGGAGAAATCAAGTCACCTGTTTTGGTCATAGTTAGAAAAAGATTTTGTGCTTTTCATTTGATAAAAACTGTCATTTGAACCTTGACTTTACCCAACAAATCTCTTTTATTCTTTCAATCTGTTGATTGTTGCATTGACAACAAACAGAAATGAGTGCTGTCCTCCGTTAAAGGTGTGTGTAAAGTTGACTTATGTGTCTTTTGTTACCTCACAGACAGCAGGATAAAGACAAGAAGGAAGTCAGCTGACTGAGGATGCTCACCAGACGAGACAACATCCTCTCCAAGTCCTGAAGATCTACAGATATAAATCACTGTAAAAATAAAACATCCTTTCATTTGAGTCTAGCAAGAAGAGAAGAAAAAGCACAAACATATAAAGTAAAAGGAAAAAGGGCAGCAGAAAGCTCAGATGCTGTGCTGTGAATTCACAGGCACTTGAAAGTGGTTTATTTTAGTCAAAGCTTCCACAGATAAACAAGCAGGACGGGAGAGTTTAAGAGATCTTGAAGTTTTCCCATAAACAGTTTAACAGGACGAGAATGACACAGCAGAGGCAGACGGAGCACTGCATGCTGTAAAGACTTTTATTTTACACAGAAAGAACATATTTTTATTAGATTTCATTAGATAAAACAGCAGAAATAGATGATTTTATAGTTAAGAGTAAACAAATCTGTCGTGTGAATCTGTAGCTGAGATATTTAAACTGCTTGAGAAAAGTAAAATGAATGTTTTTACATTGCACGTATAAAACTGATGTCTCATTTCATCTAAATTCTCAAATATGGTGCTTTTAATTAGACTGTCTGAATGTGAACCAAACATCCACCGGTGTCTGAAATCCTCAGCGTCACTCTGAGACTTTACAGCTGTCTAATAAACTGAAACTCGCCACATTAATGCTGCTGAGCCGTATCTCATCACAGTGACCGAGGATGTGTCCTGAGTCGATACGGCCTCTTCTTTATTATATTTATACCTCTGCTGACGGCCTTGGTTGGGCCTCGATATGAGCTCTGCCGTGCGGACAGATTGGCAGATACAGCGGCGACTTGTTGACTGACAGCCTTCTCACTGTCCGCCATTTCCTGCCACGTCTGAGATTGTAATCTTTTTTTATTTCCTCCTTCATTCAGAGTGCCTTTATCGAACACACGGGAAACAGAAGATGGGAGCACCGGTCTGTCTCTTCCAGACATGAAAATATGAAGTCAGGCCTCTCAGCAGGGTGCGAGAAAGAAAAAGGTGACAAAAGGTTCAGTCAGGGAAATATGAGCATCATTCATGAATATATAAGGTTAAAAAAGCAAGGTGGCACAGCTGCTTTAAAAAGTGTCATTTCTTCAATATGAGCTAATATTTCTTACAAAAAAAACAAGAAAAACTTTTTTTTTATTATGTCATTATGTTTAATTTTAAAGCCTGAATTGTTAAAATTACATTTTTTTGAAGTATAATTAGACATTTACAACATCTTTCTCTGCCTTTGTGGTCACTTAACTCGCCACTGTGATGGGACACAGCAAACTAAATAATATATTTTTACATCTACCTTTAACATAAAGCATCAGTCAGTCAGTTTTATCAACAAAACATCCAAATCAGTAGAATATTAACCAGAATGCAATGCAGCTGCAGGTTTGATAAACAGGTGCAACTTTTTTTCAACAAGAAAAATCTTATAGCAGTATTTTTGTGCATTTAGAGACACAAACATTAACAGAAATGTCCACCTGCTCTTAATGTTTTTCAGCAGGCTTCTGTTACAGTATTGATTCCCTGATGGAGACGCTGAGCTGCTCTCTCATTAAGAGATAGCAAAGCACAAACAAGAGCATCAGCTGGAAACATCCTCCTCTGACCTCCCTTTAGTGCAACCTTTTATGAACCGCTCTGTCGTTACCTGTCACGAGCTGTAAAGATCCTGTTGAAGGATTGGTGAGCGATGATGAAGACCGCGCACACTCAATCACCGCTCGAAAGGAGCAGCGAGTCCATCGGCAGAATGAAGCCGGGGGGCCTCTGACGGGTCGAGAGCATCAATCTGAGTTTACTGTCCTGGTCAGCAGTTAACCAGGGTTCGTATTGACCCTGCAGGTGATAAATAACCAGGTTTAGGTGCACAGGGAGGGTCGACGGAAATGGTAAAATCAAGACTGAGTGCGGCCCTGCTCCTCCCTGATAACCACTCGCTTTCTTCACTGTCCGCTCAGGAGCCTGGAAATCACCCTGACCTGAAGCTCCCTTTATCATCTGTGCGGACCAAAAACTGCCTGTTCACATCGAGCACCAGCAGATGGCGCCATAACAAGTCAGATCCCTGCTGCTTTAATGGAGCCTGCTGGGTCAGTTCACTCAAATGACAAAATTTAGTGACCAATATTTATGCAGAGAGCTCAGATTTGGAGATAAACTACATGGCCAAAGATATACGGACACCGGAAACATAACAACTTATATCTGCAAAACCAAAAACAGCTACTTTCATTTACAGTGCCTTTTTTTGTTTTTGTAATTTAATGCCACTTGTTACCCCCTGAAGTCAAACTGCCTCATCTTCCCTGCCGTGTTTTTGACTTGGCTACGGAGCAGCCTGGATCTAAACACGCACAGAGAATAGAAAGTTCTTATTTGTTGTGCAGGTGTTGTGGTCGCAGGATGCAGATCATTCCTGCAGCTCATGTCATGCTTTGAGGTTTCTGCAGTCTGCGTGCCAGCAGTGCGAGGTTCGCCACCGGACCAACCTTCTTCTTCTGCTCCCCAACGAGACAAGGGCCTGAGCCAAAACAGAGCTTACCACCACAGGAGCCGCACAGACACACCCCTCGGGTATACAGTCACACACACACACACCCAGAGTCAGACACACCCCTTGGCACACTGCATCAGAAATGCCCCGAGGTAAAGCAAAACACAGTAGTTCCTCACACAAACAGACTACAGAGAACGGAGGAGTGTGTTGTGGAACTTCTGGCTCATCAGTGAGAAGTTTAAAAAAGGAGACTGAGCTTCAGACGGGAGCATTTAAAAACTAGTTTCTTAATTTGAATTACAATCAGGGTCATTCAGTCGAAGATTTCAATCAGACTTAATATCAAATAAGCAAGCAGGTAAAAGAGAGATTCAGCAGGAGGATAACTATGCCTAAAGTTTGTGAACTTAAAGGAATAATTTCACATTTTACTCTTATTTCCTTATTTCTAAGGTCTCTCTGTGACAAGAAGACTCACTGGTGAAAAAAAAGTAAAGTAGTCCTGCAGAAAACCAACTGTGAAACCACGAGTTGTTATTTTCATTCTCCAGTTTTTGCAGAGGTTAAACAAACAAGATGCAACGTGTTAATTAGAAGTGCTGGTGGGTGGATTTTGCTTCCAGCCTTTATACTAAACCAAGCTGACTAACTCCTGTCAAGAGGGTGAATAAACTGAACTCTTTTAACCTTTAACAGTCTCCCCTGAGCTCTGATTTCATTTATTCTTCCAGGTATATTCACAGTGTTTCACCTTAAAATCGAGCTGCTCGTGTTCTTTATCTATTATTGCTGCTTACTTGCTGCACAGTTGTAACTCAGTGTTGTTGTAAAAGCTGCTCCTTTGAGATGAAATGAAGGCTGATGTTGTGCGGCGACAGTTTAAGGGCCCTCAGGTGTGATGTCAGAGGCAACGCTGCTGCTCCTCTGGGAAATCAGAGAGTTGAGAGTGGAAAGGTTGATGAATATGGGAGGTCTGTCCAGATTTTTTTTTTTTAAAGTGTGCATCTGGAGTTGAAGATGATTCATTTTTATTCCAAGCATGAATGCAGCAGATATTTTAAACCAGCTGTGCCTCTCTGTTGTTGTAAAAAGAGAAGAAACACAGACATGTATCACTCTGTAGAGACATTTTCCACACAGAGAGTGTAATGTTCGGTTTTACAGACGTCACAGATTTTGGCCACTTGAACACACTCATCCTCTGACTGTCCTTCTCATTAAAACCCTCACATGTCACCGTGTCTGTCAGAAAGTGAGTGCAAACAGCCTCTGTGAACATTAATTCTCCATCCACTCTGTTATCAGGGTTTCCAGTCTTCATTCCTACTGCCCTCCTTTCAGGAAGTGGGACAAAGGAATTTTTTGTGCTGGCCACGGTGATTCATGGCTGAGACACACACTCTCACACACACTCAGTTGGTTTAGCCTTTATAACTTAGCTCATTATCTCTGGCTGAGTGAGCCGTTTTAACTTGACAACCAGCAGTCTGACTCACGGTGGGCGATGGAGGAGTCAGGTAGAGAAGAAAGAAAGAAAAAGAAAGAAAGAAAGTCAGGCCTTCCTTCATGTGACCTTTTCTTTGGGCCTTTTTTTTTAATTGTCCACATTTATGGAGTTTCATTGAACAGCCAAGGGCACATTTGCAGCCTGTTGGGCTGCATAATGTGATTTATTATTGAGTCTGGGTCAGGAATAATTAGACCTGGCAGATAAATCTCTCAAAACCAATGAGTTTCATGTTAGGTAATGGAAAATTTACACCGCATATGTACAGAAAAGATAAATCATACTAATTAAAGTTCTATGAGGTCATTATACATTAAATAATACATCGACTGATACAGAAAATAGCTCCTCTTTTGAAAATCAAAGCGATTTTGTTGTAATTGGTGGCTCTGTGGCGCATGATAATCACCAACCAGAGCTCATAATTTAGTGTTTTCCTGCTCTGCCTGCCGGTCTGCCTCACCTGAGGCGCGCAGGCTGCAGAGCCGCGGCACCTGGACGCGTCACGCAGCGTGGAGAGGAAAAGAGGCGGAGCTTTACGCGCCGGAGAGCAGCGGAGAGCGGCGTGTTTCTGCTGGATGCACTCACTCAGGCGGTGCTGAGTCTCACAGGTCCCTGCTGGAGAGCAACGAGCTTGAGTTTAACTACTGGAAAACACAACGAGACCGACTGAGGAGAACATCTTAACCACTTTTTCTTGGAGTTTTTTTTTCCACCTACCAAGAAGCGAAGCGAAAAGAAAAATCTCCAACGTTCAGTTTGGACTTGATGAGAAAGTCAAAAAGTCCCGCTGCTGAAGAGAAAAGCGGAATATGATTTGAATCAGGGAGCTTACTACACTGTTGCTCGTTAACAGGTGAGTTTTATCATCTCTGCGTCTCCTCTTGGTGTCTTTACTTTGCTGCTTTTTATTTTACGCAGACGGCGTTTCCATGCGTAAAAGCGCAGAGCCTCCGGCGCTCTTCACCCTCCTCTCCTCCTCCTCCTCCTCTGGATATCGCAGCCTGTTTTGAAATGTTTTTTCTGGCTCCCCAACGCAATTTTGCCAACTTCCCATTTGTGTTTCTGAGACCTTTCGCCATGAGTCACTTTCCTCTCAAACTGAAAACATTTTCACTGTTTCCCACCTTCTTTTGTCCGAAGCAGAGCTGCGGGGCTGTAAATTCATTGTGTTTGCTGCAGGTGCGCGATCATGTGTCCATCATTACTCATAATTTCACACCAAAACATGACGATTCTCGTCTCCTAAGACCTTTAATATGAGAAAGAAACTGTCCTGAGTGTTGTGTAGAAATCTGACAGAAGCTTAATGTGTGTTTTAGGTCATAAAATCACTCCTTTTAAACTTTGATACATCACTGTTTTCCTCCTGCAGCGTTTCCTCACATTCTTATATAATTTTTGTCCACTCCTTAGTAATATTTCTGCTCTAAATCTTCATAGAAGTTTTCCTACAAGCACCTGTTAGATCTCTCTTTAAACCATCTCCCTGAGTCACTGAGATAAATATGAAAAACTGGGTTTTCTCCCTCAGACTTGTTCTAAAATCAAATGAGCTGTTAACAGAGAGACACCAGGTTTAAATCAGTCAAATGTGCCTTCGGGGAATCTTTATGCATGACTGTGGGCATGAGTGTAAAAAAATCTGCCAGGCTGGATGTTATTGCACTGTTTTGGTTTACATCTGGAGATTGTGTGAAAACCACATCCAGATAGGGAGCATGCAAATGCGCATTTTGCAATTTCTCCAGTGTCGCTCTCCCTCCACCCCTCCCTCCACTAAAAGCTTCTCCCAGTGGATTACCATTTAGTCGCCGGGGTTATTTATCATTTTGCAGGATGGTCCCCCTTTGCCTTCTCCCTCCTGCCTCTTTTGTTTTAATTGAGTTTATCTCCACTCCCTCGGGCCCCCGGCTGTCTAAACTTAGGCCCGCGGTTGCGTCGCCCTGCAGAGCGGGCTGCTCTCTGGGTGATTCACTGCTTTGCCTCTCGCTGTGGTCACTCGGGAACAGAGCTGAGAACCACAGAAGTCCTCACCCAGGTCTCGCTGCTGGCTTGTGTAGGGTCAGCAGAGTCTGGAGGAGACACGCTCGTGATTAGGAGGCTGATATTGAAGCTTTGTGTCACCAAAAAGCCTCCAGACTCTTCAGGGTGACTGGCTTCACTGCTTGTGGTGAAGTGAGTAAACCCTGACACTGATCCATTTATGAGTATGAAAAGGGATTTTGATGTCCCCTTGTTTCTCCTCACTGGCTGCTATTCATCTCTGATTGTGCATTTTTTCCACACATTCATGCTGCAGACAATTGAGGCCACCTATTCAAAGATACCTATGATGAATGTTTTGAGCTCTTTGTGTTCCAGCATGGCTTCTTTACCAACCAATTTCTCATGTCTCCTATTTCTGGAACAGGATGAATCTCCGCTCCCTTCGTGCCGTCGTGCTGCTGTTGGCCTCGTTCTCCAGAGTGCAGGGCCAGTGTGACAAATCAGCTGAGACCACGCTGAACCTCTCCGTCAACTACGAGCTGCCGACGTTCACCGCAGACTTCCCCATCCAGAATATGGTGACGCTGGACGGGGTCATCTACGTGGGGGCTGTAAACAGAATCTACGCGCTGGCACCGAATCTCACGAAGCTGTCAGAGTACCACACGGGGCCACTGCTTGCCAACGAGACCTGTGGCCAGAAACTGACCAACACGAGTGGCGGCAGGGTGGACAACCACAACATCGCCTTGGTGGTGGAGAACATTTACGATAAGGGGTTGTACAGCTGTGGCTCGGCGGACAATGGCATTTGCAGGCGTCACGTCCTGGATGACGGCATCAGCTCAAAAACTGTCAGCGAACAGGTCTACTGCTTTGGTGACGAGAGGAAGCAAGGAAAGGGCCGACCCAGTGACTCGGATGTGGTGGTTAGCCCTTCGGGTTCTCAGGTGCTCAATGTGGAGAGCAACATCATCAAGTTTTTTGTTGGGAACTCTGAGATCCCAGGCTTCGGGAACATTTTGCAGCACAACCACACCATTTCTCTGCGGAAGATGAAAACCAGTCAAAATGGCTTCACTTTCTTCTCCAACCGCTCGTACATGGACCTGATTCCACCTCTGCGTGGAAACTACTACCTGCGATACATTTACTCCTTCCACAGCGGACCTTTCACCTACTTTTTGACAGTGCAGCAGGTGAACAGGGACACCCAGGCTTACCACACCCGCATAGTCCGAATGTGCTCCTCCGACCACGAGATCCGCCGCTACGTAGAGATGCCCCTCGAATGCATCAGAACCGATAAAAGGCGGCGGCGCTCCACGGAAGACGTGATGGTGTTCAACATCCTACAGGCCGCTCACGTCACCAAGGTGGGCGCCGACGTTGAGCTACAGAAGCAGCTGAAGGTGGAGGAAGGCGATGACGTGCTGTTCGCTGCCTTTGCCCGAGGAAAGCCCAACTCTCCGGAGCCGACCCCCAACTCGGCCGTCTGCGTCATGTCCCTGAAACACATCAACAACATGATCAAGATGTACATGCAGAGGTGCAACACGATAGACCCGTTTCACTTCACTGGATCAGACATGAAGTCCTGCTACAATGTGGTAAGAGCTGGGAGAGGGCCGGGGTTACTGAGCAAGGGGTCGCCATTGTAGAGCTGCTACTTTGCATTCGTTTTCTCTGGAGGGAAAATGCAAATGCTGCTCTTTTCTCAACTGTCAAAGTATCTGAACACATTTTTAAACTCATAACATAATATAGGAAAGATGGAAACGTATGCATTCAATTTTACTGAAACCTCTACAATGGCTACTCCTTAAAGCATTTGGTTGTAAGTGCACAAACTTGGTTGAAAGATGTTTTTATCCAGTGCATTCGACACAGTCTGTCTTGGTCCAGGTAACGTTTTATCCAGAGTGATGCAGATTGAGTCCAAAAAACAAAATGACACTTTCCTCAGATCAGCAACCAAGTTTGAGCCTCATCACGATGTGGCTTTACGACATCTTGTAGAAACATAAAGTAGTCAGCTGTTGTATAAGCATGCCGGGGTTTTAATCTCGCAGAGTTATAGGCCTCGGCTGTTTATTCGCTGCAGGCAGGTCGACTTGCTGGCTGGAGCGACTGTCTGAGCTGCTGGGTGGTCTCAGGTTCAGGCAGCCATTGTGTTTACTGGATCTCGTGTCGTTGTGTCGTTGTGTTCAAGTGTCTTTAAGCAACACACTTCTCCTGATTCATCCCCCTGACCTCTGACCCCACTGGTCTGCATCATATGTACATGTGAAGAAACACAATCCGGATCATATTGTGTTCATTTTGATGCTTTTAGTGTTAGAAAAATCCTTACATGCATTATGTTTATGGATAGCTTACCTGAAAGTTTTTATTGTTTGAGCTACGCACCACAGCTCATTGGATTTTAAATTACACAGTGAGGTTAAAGAGTAGACGCTCAGCTTTTATTTGCAGCTGTTTACATCCATATTTGGTGAGCAGTGTAGGACTCAGCCAAGTATCAGGACAGGGATCGGTCACCTAAGAGGCCAAAAAGTTAAACATGCATAAAGTGAAAATGGTTTAACTACACACCTGGCAGAGCATCACAAGGGAACGTATCGAGAACTCAACTCTTTCTCATAGGCATTGCGTCAGTGCATATGCTTCTTACTGAAGTAACCTGAGGGGGGTTCCCGTTGGTGCCTTGCCTGTATTAACTCACCTCCAATCCATCAACATTGCCCCAATCAATCAGCTGAATCACCTGATCAATAATGACATGAAGTTAACTGCCGACCACCCTGCAAAGGTTCTGTCAATATTTGTCCCAGCACTGTTTTTATTTAAAAGCTCTGTCAGTGCTGTGCATCAGCAGTCAGGCAGTGGATTACTTTAGTCTCCTGGATATATGCACTGAAAATATTATCACAGGGCAGGCGGATACAGGAGTAATGCTCAAGTCGCATGCAAACACTCAGCACTGCAGTGTAAGACGTCTGTGTGTGTGTGTGTGTGTGTGTGTTACTATGCAAGCTAGTTTTTTTTGTATCAAGAACATCTCTGCATGTGTCTTCATAGCCCTTTACTGTTGATGTTGCTTTGCAGCAGCTAAGCTTGAAAATTTAAAGGATATATGAGCAAAGTTTTCCTGTGCAACCTCATATAAACATAAAATACTCAAATTTACAGTTACAGTTTTAAACATTAGTGTGTGTATCCTCTGACAAATGTTTCACCATTGAATCACCATTTCCTTCCTCATAAAATAAAATTGCAGACCTTTTTTTTTTTAACTAAATGTCTTTGAGTGCAATAGCGTCATCTGTCTGCTCATGTGTGCAAATTCCTAGAAAACAAGGCATGTGTGCAACAAAAATTTCCTCCACAGTGCCGCTACTGGTCGAGTGTGGTGACTCTAAATTAATTAATGCATGTTATGTTTGCAGTGATGGATTACACAGGTTATGCAAGTTTCAAGAGTCTAGTAGATGAATTTGTGTGGACTTAAAATAAAAATCAGTGGATGCTGTATAGCATTGCAGAATGGTTGGTAAAAGTGTAAAGTACGCATGATTTGTAGTTAAGGAGCATAAAAACACGGAGTCTGGTCCTTTTAAGTTCAGTTCACAGAAGAGCTCAGGCAGTGAAGACATAACGAGTGACATGTGGTTAAGTTTGGAAAACGCATTCAAACCAGCTCTGCAAATGCATGCAAATACGTGGTGGGTGGGTGTGTGGGCACATCAGCGCGGTCCTGACAGCTATCAGCGGCGGAGATCCACTGGGGAACGGGAGGAATGCTGGGAGCTGGGGGGTTCGGGCGCAGCGCATATCTGACTCTCAGCGAGCCGTGATGAATGGCTCGGGGATAACAGGGCATCAGCAGCTGGGCGGAAGATGATCCCCTGACCCGCCGTGGCAGCCGGCCACGCTGGCGAGGCCTCTTCTTCGCTCCCCACGACCCCCACCTGTTACCAGCACCTGTGGGAAAGTGGAAGTCGCATCAGTAACACCAAAGAGCCTTTTTTTTGGGATGATGTTTTGATGGGCGATCATTTAGTGTGGTCTTTTATCGCCTCTGATCACAGGGGTTTTTAATTTGACAAGTTTTTGTGATACAAATTGAAGCTTATTCACAGAGTGACACAACTCAGGAGGAATCTTTGAACTCAACACATTTCAACATGACTTTGCAACAACTTCTCTGCTGGATTGCTGATTTATAAAAAAAAAAGTATTACATTTGAAGGCCTCCAGACAGAGCTGCTGGCTGCTTGCGCCTTTGGTGAACAGATGTGAGGAGTCTGTTTGTCTGATGTAATGCTTACAAGTGAGTAAAAAGTTTGTGCAAAAAGTCAGAAGCAGACCTCAGCTGCACACTGATAAGTCACAGAGCCTGTTGAGCTACCGTGCACAGGATCAAAGCGAAAATCATCCCGCCGCAAATCAAACAACTGACGCCTCATGCCACTCCGGCTCCAAACTGTTTAACAAGCCTCATATTGTACCGAGTGATGAGCTCTGAGAAAACCTTTCTTTCCTGAAACCCCTAAATAGTAATTTTCTGTTTCCTCCTCTTGACAGCGAGTGGCGGTATGAAAACTGTTGTTTTGATCACTCCGAGTTCGAGTGCACTCTTCCATTATTAGACATTCTTTCCTCTTGACTCATTTGATTACTGGGTCGACATGCGGCATGACATCAGCTCTGCGAGAGGCACAGGAGCATCTCGTGCCATGTAATTATCATGGAATCGTTCTGTGTCTGACTCTGCATGGTACCACTTTTTGATATGTCTGCATACAATACCATTTAAAAGTTTAAAAGGTTTTAAGTTAAGCTGACTTCATTCTTTTGCAGCTGAAATAACCTCCTCATCCGCTCGTCCCTTTTTAGGGCTCCAGCTCAAAACTAGAACACTGACTTGTTTTTTTGTCTCTGCAAGACTCAGCAGAGACAAATTGCATAAAAATGCGCAGTTTCAAAACGTGTTTCAACTTCCAGACATGCAGACGCAGCAGGTCAAGTGCTGAATCGCTGCAGCCAAAAGAGCTTTTATCTCAGTGCAAGTGGGAAACCGTTTTTCCAATTTCTCTTTTATTGCTGACAGTCTCACTTGAATCCTCTCGTCCTCGCCTGCCAGGTTAAGAAACAGGCCGTGGCAACAAAAGGCCATTGAACAACTGCCCATCTGATGCTCGTACGGCTGCCTGGAGTTGAATGATCTAATCGTAACTCTGCTTAATGTATTTATGACTTGTATTCAGTGGCATATGGCAGGTAGAGTCTCTGTTATCGTGAGGTTTGGGGGAGATAAGCGCGACCATAAATACATAAAAACACTCAGAGGAGGCATATTTAAGCACACAGGAGGTTATTTTTGTCTCTTTGCCCCTCCGAGGCTGTTATTTCCGGGTAGAATCGGGATCTGCAGGAGGTTTAAAGCTCAGCGTAAGAGCATGTTTGAAGTTTCTAAGTGGTGGTTGTCAGCTCAGACGTACCTCTTAACTCCAGTTTAAGCGAGCGAGATATGATAAATGTTGTAATGATGAGTGGCTCTTTTCGGCTGTCTGCGAGATGGAGCAGATCTGCTGCTGTCGTCAGTTTCACAAACACCACAAAACCGAATTGCTATTCTTTGCCGTGAGACTTTTGAGTCTAACTACGTGCTCAGTTCACAGTTGACTCCTTGTTGCTTTGAGCAAAAGGAGAACTGATAGTAAATAGTTGAACTGATAGTGAGTCAGCTGTATTATTTACAAAGGCCACAAGGAAATGAGTAATAGCAGTGTTGGTGCACACAGTTTTATGCCAGTATGATATTTTTAACTAATTATTTTCCTAGACTGCACACCGAAATTGAACCTCCTTCAAATTTAATGTGCTTAACCAGATTTTTCTCCAACAAAGTGTTTCAGTAGCTCTCCACCTCTCCCATAAAAAGCCCTCTTTAAACTATTGATCCGACCCTTACAACCTTCTGCCGCCTGACAACATCGCTTTAAAAAAAACAAAACAGAGGCCATTTTGTAGGGTAATGTAGTGTGCAGAGCCACGGCGGGGATGTGGAGCGTCCCCCAACACGCTTGGCACCCGTTCCCATCAGTCCACTGAGGGAGCAGGAAGATTTGAGACTAAAAATAAAGAACAGCCATGGGTCAAAATTATCATCGGATTACTATTGATTCGAGAAAACCCACCAAATGCTGATTGCTTTTAAATTGAATCTTTGGCCTGATTGATTATAGCGTGTGTAATATAATTCCAACCAGGAGACGCTTTTGACCGACAGTCATTTTAATTAGACTGTCTGTTTTAATGAACAAGCTTTAAACGCTGGCTTGGAAAGAAAATGACTAAACGAGCAGCTGCAGAGGCTCATTGATTTTATGTTCTTCTGTTAAGGAATTCCTAGTAATTTCTGATAATGAAATAGAATAAAGATCCAGTTATGTGACTTCCAAGATACGTTTGGCTTTGCCAGTCAGTTGTTTGGTCACTACGGTTGATAAGATAAGCTAGAATTTCATTTTATTTGCACACAAGAAACTTGCATACAGCGCAGAGTAAAAGAATGTACAGACGAGCGTGCAGCAGAGGTTATTCTTAGCAAGGACTATAAAAGATTTATAGATTTATACAGCATTAATAACAAGAAGCTTTGCATGTTTATGCAACTCTTAAGCGACAAGGTGCTTCTGGAGTCTGTAGTTACGCTGTAAATCTGTAAAATCCACAGCTGGTGGTTTGATGGACGTCTAGTGGAGAATTAAGTATGTGCAAATACTGTTTTTACTGCAATGCTGCACTCTGTGTATTTGGTTGACACTCTTCATTAGGTTGTTCAAGGTTTTTCTAGAATGATTAAAATAGGTTTATGTAGAGCACTGTAGATAAACAGCTGCAGGTGAGCCTTTGGATTTGGTCTCAGGTGAACAAAAAATGAAGAATCAGCATTGAGGTGTGTGCAAAACTTGCATTTGACTTTTCTTTCCTTAAAGACCTTGAAACCCACATTGGACTTGTCCCAAAAACTTCAAAAGCACCTCTGGAAATAGCTGCACTTGTTTCCAAATTTAGATTTAGTGACTTACTAAGTCAATAAACTTTATTCACATTGCACTTTTCAAACCAACAGCAAGAACTTTACAGAAAGAGACAGAAAGAAAGAGAGAAGAGGAACGGAGATGTCAGAATGATAATATGTAGGACCATTTAACTGTCAGCGTCTGCCATGAATCTACAGCATAATTCACTGTGAGCTTTAACACGAAACTGCCATATGAAACTTATTATTTACTGTCTCGGACATGTATGACTTTGCATCAGTTGCCTTGCAGCTAAAACAAACTGCATGCGTGAAAGCTTTGAAACGTACATCTCCTCCTGTGATAGGAGACGTGCTGTAATAACTACAATTACCGGTAAATCAATCATCAGTGTAAGTGTCCCTGATAATTCATGCCTTCGTTGTAGTTCGTCGGTGACAGATGATGAGATCTGCAGCAGCTCGATAATAGATGGACTTAATACTGTGAATCTCTCAGTAATGCTGCTGATTCAATGGGTGCTGCCGTGGACGTCATGGTTTCTTTGCCCCGCATGCCCGAGCCTGCTCATGCCATCACTAAGCTGGTATTTGTTCGCTCAAACTCCCCCTCTGCGTGAACCTGATGTACAGAACAGGAGGCTTTATTAGAGCTGGTGCAGATAACATCAACATTACCATCATCTAGAGGGAATATCCTGTTTCTTCTTCTTCTTTTCTTTTTTAGATGATGCATATCCTGTACGTCACACCACATTTAAGATGTATAAGATGAATAAGATAAGATACCATTTTTATGCTGGATTGGACCTTTTTAATCTTATTTTGAAAATCTGTTACTGATATTTGATTCTTAAGTAGTTTAACATGGTTTATTAGAGAACTTCTAGACAAAACAGTTGGAGCTCATGTGAAATATGAACATTTACCAACATTGGCAGGGAGAAAATGCATCACCACACACTGGAAATATGCATTTTTTTTAAGCTCGCTACGTTGGATTAAGCTCTCAAACTATTTTCCATTTCACCTCTGGGACATGCACACTTGCAATAGGTGCCACGTGTGCAGAGTAGACACCAGTAGCAATATTAGATTTACAGCGTGGAAAAAATGATTATGCCATGTCATACCTAAAGCAAACAACATAACAGAGTGTGAAAATGTTTGCAGTAAAGCCTGAAATCTACCAGACACAGTTGCTGAAGTTTTGTATGATAAAGATTTCACGTGCACGTCATGCTGCACGAAATGTTAATCTCTCCTCAGGTAGGATGAATGTAGAAACTATTGTTGAGGCACCGCTGCCCTCTCAGAAAGTTTTTTTTACCACAGATGTCACAGATTGTGTCCCACTTGCCCGAGCCTGTCGTGCCATCGCTAAGCTGGGTGCAGAACCCGGCGCTTCTCTCAGTGGGTGGGTGGGTCTCCAGCAGCGTACGGGAATCAGCAAAAGAATGACAATACTACCTTCTTGCCCCGTCCTGTCCTCCTCATTTTACTCCTTCTAAGCCTCTTTTTTTTTTTATGAGAGCGAGATGTAGATCTGCTGCACTTCTGTTTCCTGCATCCACCTCTTAACGTGCACTTTGGCGCACATCCTCACAGGCACACAGTGTACAGAGCAGAGTTAGGCATCTTCATAATGCATCGGGCTGTTTTTTGCAGCCTTTCTTTAGATCAGATCCCCACAGCAACATAAAATGTGTAAAAACAGCAAAAAAAGAAAATTCAGTGACACAGTCAGTTAATGAAGTTAAGTTAAGCTTCTCAAGTGTGAATTCAATTAAATGAATCAATTGATTGTTCAATAAATCACCTCAACAGTTCACTGAGAAAATAATAAGCATATGTTGTGCAGTAAGTCAAAACCTCACATCATTGCAATGAAACAGTATTTCCATATTCTGTTGTATATCATATATTTTGTTTAGTTGGGTTTTTTTGTTTTTTATTTATCTTTTTGCACGTGTGGTGCCAAAATACTTCATCATTGTTTAAGGGGGCCGGTGACTTGAGAATTTTATTGC
>JBAJHX010000081.1:3002431-3020286 GCA_037176925.1 Amniataba percoides | reverse complement strand
GTGTGTGTGTGTGTGTGTGTGTGTGTGTGTCTGAAACGCCTCCCAACATGTCAGAGTACACCGTGTTTCCCTGGCGGCTGGATCCTCTTGTTCTCTGCCCCAAAACCAGTCATTTCTTCTTTCTTCTGTTAGACGGTAACAGCCAGTTATAAAAGTGCCTCTTACAAGTTTGCATCAACCTCAAATTGAAAATTAATCTCATTATTAAATTAATTTAGGGCTTTTTCAGATACAGACATTTCCAATGAAAGACGGGGTAATTCAAGACATCCAGAGTTTGTGACTGCAGGTTATGAGGGTTGAAGCTCACTGACTGACAGACGAATTTCACACGTGTCCAACAACTAATTACATGCAATCTAATCTGAACCAAGAGTGTTGGCACTTATTATTAAAGAAAGATTTCTTACGTCCTTATTCGCTAATTAAGAGTCAGAGTAAGAACGACAGATGAAGCTCCATGAAGTGTTTAGCACCTACACACATAGAGGATTGTTTTTTATTCCTGCACGTGATAAATACACAGAGAAACATGTTCAAAAAATATTTAGTTGTCTGAAGTCGCCTTTTACTCGTAGTCATTTTTTTCTCTGTTCCTCCCTTGTTTGTAAAGCACAGATTAACCCTACTGAACACACAGACATGAAACTGATATGGGTCTTTCAGACAGATGACAAAAGATGGAACTTCTCAAAATTTGCTGATGCTTTGTAAAAGGCAGAAATAACCTAAAAAAGACATAGAAGTTCTTTACAAGTGCTTGTTGGTCATTTGTCAACACCTTCAAATGAAAGAAAGTTGGAAACACATTCAAGTTTAGTTTTGTAAATTGGTATAAAATCTGACCAAAACTTCCTGTATGAAGTGTCGCTTCTAAACCAACGGCAGACATCTGACACGACGGCCATTTTGACTCGCCCCGCTCAGATTTGTCTTATGATCTCAATAATGGCTTTGTTCCAGTTTGGTGTGCTGAGCCAAGAGCCCCGACACCGATGCAGGCTCACTTGGCATGACGAGCAGACGCACCTTAACAGCAACATAATGATTAGGTAGACGTGTGCTTTTTCTGTAGTTAAAATTCAAAATGTCATCATCATTTAACCCCCCGACCATGACTAGAATACTCTAAGAGGAAACAACTTCCACTAAAAGCTCCAGTGAAAGATGACACAATCTGGATCGTATTCCTCCTCCAGCTCCACCAGTCAAGGTGTGCTGGTGTGGTGCCAAAAAATCTTTGCAGTGTTTCCATCCTCGAGGCTCGGTGCGTCTTCAGGTGCTGCCGTGTCTCCATTGTTGTGCAGCCCAGACTTCATATAATCTTTCCCTCTTATTTAATTCATGCTGCGTATCGGTGTACAACTTCGTGAAGCGCTCCAAACAAACAGCAACAATGAAAAACAGCGGCGTCCTCAGGTGACCTGTGTTTCTGGTTTCTGGCTCTTCATGGGAGAACAAACACCAACTATCTTGCCAGGCACCTCTTGGCTTACTCTACATGTATTTAATTATATTTGTTTATGCTGTGTCTTTAGCAACAGATGTGGCCAATGTTCGAGTCCTTTCAGTTCACACAAAGAGCTCACTGACAGAGAAAATTATTCATTAATTGTAAGTACAAAGGATGGCGTGCAGCGACAAAAAGAACCAAAACATAAAGGTGGATTTCTTTCTGTGGCATCTTCTCCTGATTCTGAGCAGCCTGACGTTTGAATGCATGAATGCAGCTCTCCACCAAACAGTGTGTTTTCTGGAGATGTTTCGGAGAGAAAAAACATCCATAAGAACTGCAGGCTTGTTGAGCTCCAATAACTAAACACTGGAGTTCCCCTAATTTTTTTAAAGCTCACTGTCCAAACCACGCTATGATGTCACAAGAAAATAGTTTGTTCATCGCACATTAAGGTTCTTTTATTAAAGCATTTTGAATGACAAAATGATTTAATGATTTGTCTCAGTTACAGTTAGTCTCAGATATTGATAATCTAACAATTCCCCTTTAACGATGACGTGTCCTCCTGTTTCTTGCAGGTGCGTTTCTCCCGGTTTGCCTCCTCTCACGTCAACATCCGCCTGGACTCCAGACCCGTCTCCGCCAGTGTAGCGCTGCTGGACGGCGAACCCTCAGACAGAGCCCTGCTGATGGCCACAGGAAACAAGGTAGGCTTGGACAAAGCAAAGATTTAAAGACAAAATGCACCTCCACCTTTTTGGTTTTTGCAGCATGTGGAGAACACATTGCTGGTCTTGCACATTTTGCAACTTAAGATCATCCTTTGCTCATCTTAACAAGGACAGTGTTACAGATTTATTTCATTATTGAGATGGTTGCAAAATACTCTTTTGCTGAAAGCAAATAAACTACACTGAGCAGAGCCAAGAGATAAAACAGCATAATGTTCCTTGAGTCTGACCGCAAGCACTCTGCCACCAAACTTTTTGGTTTCTTCTTTTAATCTATTTCTCACTTTTTTCAGACAGAAATAAAGAAACACTGCCGACTTTGTTCAGAGTCTCATTTCTTCTCTCTGTCGCCCTCCCAGATCACTAAAGTCCCTCTGATTGGCCCCGGCTGTGGTCAGCTGACCACCTGTACTTCCTGTTTGCTGTCGTCGCGGGTGACAGAATGCGGGTGGTGTGACGGACGCTGCACCAGAGCCAATCAGTGCCCCTCCTCCTCCACCTGGACGCAGGACTACTGCACACCTGTCATCACCAAGGTAACCGCAGCAGCTGGTCACTATGGCGGTGATCAGAACAGGAAGCTCAACATCATTTTTTGTTATTATTCCATGGATTATATTTCTGGAATACAAAAGTAATAACTCCTTTTTGTTCTTGCATGTTTAAATTTGCATGCAAACATTAACTCTGCAGGTTGCTTGTGATCATGTGATCACTTCATGGCAGGTTCAAACTTTGCTCAAACTCTCTTTCACTCTCCGCCTTCCAAAAAAAACGCTCATATAACCTGTCTGCAGAGACAAATGCAGAGTAAACAAACAGATCACAGTTGGACAGCGTGGCCTTTGTGAAGGTCACGGTTCCTCCCGGAGCGTTTACAGCAGCACTGTCCTGTTTAACACATTGTGAGACTTTACTGAGCGCGGTGAGGGTGGTATTCATTCTTTCTCACTTTAATGCTGCACCCCATGCTGTCAGACTGTCTGCATATAAAAACAACACAACAAAAAAAGTTACCTCCTCTGCCCTGCATGTAACTAAATAGGTTAATAGGACAATAACCTGTAAAAACACCTGTAAAAAAAGAGCTCACACTACAAAAAGGTTGAATGGGTGTTTCTTACACAACAGTTACCTATTGAAAGAAAAGTTGAATGATAAAATGCACTAAATGTCCAATTTATTAGGTACAGGGTCTGAATCCTTCATGTTAATGTTAATAGGGAGGACAAAAGAATTAGAAACACTTGTAGTCCAGGACAAAACCACATTTAACTGTGACCTCAGTGCTAAGAAATGTAATTTCATTTACATGTATCAGAAAAAGTCAGCAAACACAGAACATTATAAAGGGAGCTGTCGTAGTGAATCGGATTATATCGTACAGGTGTGCCTAATGGAGTGAATGAATATTGATTATTGCAGCTCTCAGTTGAAATTATTGAGATTTATGGAGAGGAAATTCTACCAGACTCTGCACTGTAATTTACCATTGCTAATAACAGGATTGAATTTACTCATTTCATGTTGCTTTACAGCACAAATTGACATTGACATATTGCACAAAGCAGAAGGAGAGCAGTGTAGCCTCAGATCAAACAGGCTCAAAGGTCCTCACAGTGACGGATGCTGGAAAGGAAGTGAAAGGTCACGTCCATAATGGTAAACCTGTGAGTAAAGACAAGCGGGAATAAATGGAGCACCTGGAACAACATCATCTTCAAAACAGGAAGCAAAAAGGCTGCGTGGCAAAAAAGTTGTATGAATTCGGAGAAACATTATTCAAACGCCACAGGTGTGAGACAGAGACGAGCCACGTTTATCATGGTGACAGGAAGTAAAGCACAGTGCTGATACTGTATCTTAAAGTTAAGAAACACACACACACACACACACACACACACACACACACACACACACACACACACATATACATACACATACACATATAAACACATATAAACACATATACACGAAAGTAAAAGAACCACATCACCACTAACGCTCACGTACACGTTCCTTGTGTGTGCGTTAGGTTTTCCCGACGTCCGGACCGATCCGAGGCTCCACAGTGGTGACGATGTGCGGCCACAACTTCGGCTTCGACAAGACGGAGAGCTTCAAGTCCTCTTTGGTAACGGTGGAGGTGGCGGGAGCTGTCTGCAAACTCTCCCGACAAGACAACCTCAACAGGTGTGTGTTTTTCCAAGCCCTGCTGAGTACATCCTATACCTGTGTGTGTTTCTTAGATAGTTGTTGTTGTGCTTGTTTGTCTGCTCCTCCCGCAGAGTATCTGATGTTTACGAGATAAAGGGACCCGTACCCTGCCGTCCTGTAGGGGCAGTGCAGGTTTAATGGGGGTTATTGTGCTGAAGAAAGATTGTCAAGAAGCCCCCCCTCCCAGCCACTCACCCCTCTTTCTCCCCCAGCCTGCCACATTCAACACATGACTCCCTTAACTGAAAAATTGCTGGGAAAAAAATCGCTGCTTCCAGACTTTCCACTCTCCTGAATCCACTGGGGCCATGTCCCACTCAAAAGCCCCTTTTTCTACAAACAAGCTCATTACAAATTGCAGGGAGAAAAAAAATAAAAACACCACCCCAACGAAATCCCAAATGAAGATGGCCTCTTTGTGCATTTCTTCGGGGCAGTAGATGATCATTGAATTAGGATAAATGCTGAGTGGCTGCGGCAGAGTATAATGCCTGGACTGTCTGTTGTTGTTCTTATCGGGGGGGTTGTGTTTAGGTGGACTGAGATGCAGTGTTCCCCGGTGTTCAGTGGGAACTTCACCCCATCAGGACACACAGTGAAGGTCACCAGTGGCACTAACGTAACCAAGATGGAGGGCTTCACCTTCGTGGTAAGACTGGTGTTTTTTTTAACCTTCTTTGGTTGCACTTTGTAAACATCTGTGTATTTTGCAAACCTCGTCAATGCAACAGTTTGTCTAACTTGATCTAATTAAGACAAACAAACAATCAACATCGGGAAATTTCACCATAACAGATTTATAGTGGAAAAGAAACAAGTATCTTAAAGTGTCTCTGCATGCAGGACCCGGTGATCTACGAAATCTTCCCGACGTTCGGCCCGAAGTCTGGAAACACCATGCTGACCATCAGAGGAGCCTTCCTGGATACTGGAAACAAGGGCGAGGTGACGATAGGGAGAGCAGCCTGTAAGATTCAGAGGTCAGTCACTTATTTCTTTTCTTTCTTTTTCCGTTCTCGGTCTCTTTGCCACCCACTGCACAGCAGCTAAAGCTCAAGGTCATTGGTTAAATAAAAAATATTGTTTTCGTTGCTCAAACTCACATTTTTGCCTCTGAGCAGGTTATTTTTCTTGCTCTTTTCACTCATTCTGTCTCGTTTCCTGCTCAAGCAGCAATCATGAGGACTAATGTGAGAGAAATGCGTGAATAGGGGCTTAGACAATGACTAGCACTGTACAGATTACCACAACAATATACCCTGTGTGTTTCCTCATCCACCCCCCCACACCATTAACCTCCACCATCAGCTCGTCATCCAGCATGCTGACCTGTAAGACGCCTCCCCACGCCGTTCCCTCCAAACAAACCGTGAAGCTGACGGTGGATTCGGTGGAGCGCCACGCCCCCGTGCCCTTCACCTACAACCAAGACCCCATCATCAAGAGCATCCAGCCCTCCCGCTCCTTCATCAGGTCAGTTTTATTCATCCAGAGCGATTTCAAATCAAAGTGTTTTCCTCCTCCTCCTCCTCCTCCTCCTCCAAGCACTGACCTGCTAACATGAGTTTGATCTTCAGAAGTGGTTTGGATATCACTATTTCTCACTGTCGACTTCACTAAGTTCCTTCAGATTTGATCTCTTGCATGTTTCTTCACCTAAAAAGAGAGGGAAAGCGAGGGCGAAGTTGACTGAGAATATTTGTGGATGAGCCGAGACAGATTAATGCTTCAGTTTTACAGCAGGAGGAAATGAGTAGGAGGTGACGAGTGGCTAAACTGCTAACGCCGACAGCAGGTTTCCCCCCTGTGGGGATCTACTGTGTCTCTGTCTGACGCTGACGCCAACATCCGTTCTCCCTCCCCCCCACCCTCCACCCTCACGCTGTAGCGGCGGCTGCACGGTGTCGGCCCACGGCTCCTTCCTCCAGTCCGGCCTCCAGCCCCAGATGGTCCTCACCACCGGGCAGGACGCTGAGGTGTTTCATGTGGTGAGTGCAAGAAAGTTTTCACATTGCAAAGTGAGACATCCGTCTTTGGGATTACAATGTTTGCACAGTCTGAGCTGAGTTTATGTCTTTTTTAAGATAAAGCATTCTGAGAACTTTTTTGCTGAAGCAGATTTGACTTTGAATGAACTTAACGTGCATTTTCACTGTAAGAACATCGTGCAGGTTTTAGCTCATATCTCCCAAAAAGTCTCTTCTCTTGAGAGCGATAGGTCAACCACAAACTATCTCTGCTATCAGTATGACAACCTGCATGGGAAACTCTTTTATTCTTATTAACATGAAGCATTTTAACATTTTTTTGGAGATAAAACATGACTTATTACTTGTCTGAAAGATAAAAATGCCTCAGGTCATCACCTCTCCTGCAGATATCTTTCCTTTCTGTCATGTCATCTCCCTTTTGCATCTCTGTGCATCTCCTTTCCGGCACCTGTTCAAACATCAGGTATCACAGATAAAACCATCATTTCAGTCTTTGCAGTTCTTGACGTGCAGCAGAAGTGCAAACACGAAGGCCCTTCTGGTTCCAGATGTAGCTCCTTATATCCTGGGTCCTTTCATTGAGCAGTATCACACGATGAACAGAAGGCAAAATAGGATTTTCTTTCAAATACTTGCTGACACATGTAATGTATGGTATTGTCATTATACATACCAACACCCCCCCAAAAAAACCAACCAGCTAGAAGCAAAAAGAGCTCTTGACAATGGAAAAGAGCTTAAGTGTCAGACAAACCCGAGAAGAAAGGAAATGGAAAATCCACAGTCTAATCTGTAGGATCCAGCTGTCACCTCTGACTCAAGCACAGTAGCAGAGCGAGGCCTTTAGGATGCTCTGGCTCTCCTCCTCCCTCAGACTTTATTCCACTTATTGCAGGGAAATGACACACACACACACATAAATGCATGCTTTAAGCACATCATCGCTCCATTAGATTGGCTGGCCTTTACAGCGGCGGCCCGGAGGTGTTTTAAATTATCCGACCCTGACACTCACCAGGCTCTCACCACGCTGTCTGCAGGCTACTAAAGCGTCTCAAATTGATGTAGCTTAATTATAAATGACTTAAAAAGGTATTAAATGTGTATTAAAAAGCCATCCAGGTCATAAGTCAGATGGAGCAGATCTTTTCTGTTTTTAGTCATGAAGACATTTTTGAGCAACTCCTCTCTCTGCAAAAATCTTTAAACCCATTTATTCTGTGATGGAGTTTAAAATAGGGTTTTCTTAGTTAGAGCAAAGTGACATTTCAAGTATTTCTCCTCATTCATGTTTCAAGATATTGGCACTACTAGTCGACAGACTAATTGATTTCTATTGTAACTGGCTTTTAAATGTCCTTTTTTTTAACTTCTCATAAGTAAATCCATTTTTTATGCGGCTTCCTTTTCATAGGCCAAGTTTACCTGATAAGGAGAGTTCCTCCCTCTGCCGCTGTCTTTCATTAACAGCAGAATAGAAAGCTTCACGTCAAAGTGTAAACCTCCACTTCCCAACACATGTGAGACAATCAGGACCAAAAAAAAGTGTTGTGCAGCATTACCAAAGTTTTCATGCAGCAGCCAGAAAAAGGTCAGCGCTGTCTGAAGTCATAATGCCGAGCACAGAAACTGCCCACCGTCGCTCCCCTTGATGTGAACTTTCTGACCATCCGATCCATCTCGTGGTCTGTCCGGATAACAATCTCACCGCTCGGGTTTCATTGCAGTTGCTGCTGAAATAATACCACATGCTTCGGCACAAAAACTGCACAAAATGCTCCACGTAAAGAAGAAATGTAAGCTTATATTTAAGTCCTGCTAACTAATAAATTAAACTAAACTACAAAATGTAAAGCAACAGGCAGAGTGGCTGTAACTTTCACATATAAAATGAAAAGATTTGTCTCCTTACACAACACAGAAAGTACATACTTTCATCATAAAGGTGACACATTTCTCTGTGACTCAGAACAAACAAGCAGCTCTTTATTGTTCGTAGTGAAGGTGTGTTGTTCAGTGTGTGTGTGTGTGTGTGTGATGTTTGCCTTTGGGAGGCGGTTCGAGGACAAGCAGTGCTTTGTAATGATGTTATCTGTCATCCTGAGGCACACGCTGCTGCAGGTTCACTCAGGAGATAATAATACGCTCGGTAAACACACACACACACACACTGATACTTAACATGTACACTCACAGAATAAAACCTCCATCTGAAATATTAGTCACACACACGTTTATCACTCTTTCGCTCTCTGTTTGTCTCTCTCTCTTTCTCACACACTCTCTCTGCAGTGTCTCGTCTTTCAGCTTCCCTTTCCCTGGTCGATGACCCGTGTTCAGGTCGGTGGTTGATGAGTCTCTGGGGAGCTCAGGCTTCATTACACACAAACAGCGTGAACAGACGCAGCATGAGAGCGCTAAAATTGGGCCCATGAGCCAAAAGTTGCTGGTTCAAAACCCTGAACCACCTGGTCAAGCGTCTGGACTCCTTCAGCAGTTTCAATCAAGGCGTCTTATAGCATCTAACTTATTGTTGCTCCAGCCAAACGGTAGTTTATGATATATGCAGAGTTCTTTATTTAACTATCTTATGTATGACTTACTAACCATGGCCACTTCAAAGTAGCAAAAAGTGAAGCCATGTTGTTGAAATTGTGAAGATTACACTTTCAGTCATAGTAAGGTCAGCGAGCAGGACGAACATGGGATGAATCACAAGAAGTGTTGCTATGGTTACCTTCACTTTATTGTATTTCGCTCAGTGATTTAGAAAACTACTTAATGACCTGGAACAGTGTTTCAGGTGGCAACCAATCAGAAACAAGTCATATCTGTGATTGAACACAGGATTTTTAAAACATTTCCAAATCTAAAATGGCTAAAAAATATACTCTGTTTATTCTGAATTGTGCTTGAAAGTCACAGCCAAGTTTGCTGGGTGTAATTTCACCCGTAATCTTAGATGAGTGGGGTCATTCAGCGGGTTAAAATGTTTTTTTATGCGTCACCTGTTGCCACAGCGTTGCGAGTTTACACCAAAGCTGTCAAGGTTCACTTCTCTTTTAAAGTCAATAACACTCGCTGTGACTGTGTCGAAAACCGTGCAAACTGAGAGTCTTTTATTTTGGAAAACCAAAGATGTGAAGAAAGAATGGCTGCACGACAACACTGAACGACCGCACGCCGAAGTTTATCTTCCATTTTAAACTGCAATAACAGACCGGAGAGGAATGACAAAAACAAATTTCTAGCCTCTCGTAGAAAGAGAGAGAGAGAGAGCATGGAGCAGGCAGCCTGTATAAAATAAGGCTATCATTACTAATGATTTAGGATGGGATCATGCCCCGTAGGGCCCCAGCTGTCGCCTGTTAAATTCCTTCCAGTAAACGGGATGAGTTAAGGCTCAGCCTGGGAAGGGACAGTATAAGTATCTTATTGTCTTAACCCTTCAAAATAGAGGCGAGGATCTTTCACAAACGGACATCCCAGGGGTCTCCATCGCCAGCGGAACGGCACTGTGGGTAACGCGAGCTGGCCTGTCACGCCTGTAGAGCTGCGATCATAAACCCGAGCGACGGCCGTGCGATCGGTTCAGCCTCCAACGAGAAGCCGCAGCAGCCGAATGACGTTCAGGTCAGTCGTGAGATCTGTTTGGCAGTCGGGAACAAGAATCCACGAGACCTTCACGCAAAAGCAGGTCGGAAGAAACCAAGACTTCAACCCAAGTTTCAGGAGTCTCAGCTGGAGCCGGAGCGTGAAGAAAAAAAAAAAAAACGTTGACTTGATATCTGCCTCTCAGATCTCCAGTAAAGCCCGGTCTCAGCCAATCTCAGCTTTCCCACAAACATGAAAGAGATTTTTTTTTTTTTTTGTCGTGAAAAGCTGGCATGGTCACAAAGCCAAAGGGTCTGCACATACACAAAAAACAGCAAAAAAAAGTGATCTGTGAAAACACACTCTCAAACCTCAGGGAGTTTTTTTTTGTCCTGCACCATCAGAGATAGTTGGGTTGATGTGGAGGCTTCACCGTAGCCGGACACCTGTCGCCTGCATTCACAGATTGGCCTGTTTTCCCGTCAGACTCCTTTTCCCATCTCATCCCAGCGGGCTAAATCCCTCCAGCTGACACCTGAACGCCTCTTTCCTTTCCCATAACCCCTTTCCCAACACAGCTGGGGGGCATCTGAGAAAAGGAAGTGAACGAAAGTGAATGAGTAACCTCTCCCACCTCCGTCACCGCTCAAGGTGCTTCAACATCTCCGACGGCTTCCTGAAGAGCTGCTCACTGGTGGTTAAAAGGCAAAACTGGTGTGAATGTGCATAAATGTACCAGTATAAAACAGGACAGTTGCTGTAAAACGAACAGATATACCTGAAGTAATTAAGGTGCATCATGACAGAGATGCAAAAATCCAATACTGGCATGAATCAGTCATAAGTGATTTGCCGTAAAGACCACAGTGGCATAAGAGAGAGATGTCTCGGTTCAGTCACGACAGCAGAAACGACGCATTTCATCCAACCTTTGTTTGCCGGGTAGGTTTGTTTCAGGATGTGCATGTTAACCAGAAGTCTTAATTGGACGTTGTTCAAGAATGTGGGGTTTTGGAAAACTAACTAAAGGCCAAAGTATCGATTACATCTTAGAGATTTTGCAGATTTTGGACAAACACGTCACTCAGAAAGCTTAAGAATATGATTAATGATAGTAAGTGTGAAATCTAAAAAACAAACAGAGGAAGCAGAGGAAGTTCCAAGAAGAAAAAAAAACGCAAGATGCAAAATGCATCATGTGCAGCAGAGGAAGGAGTGAAATTTACACCAAAAAAAGTCAAGATAACAAGCAAAGACGCAGCTGAACCGGAGAGCTGGAGCCCAAAGTAAATAATAACACCACAGCGTGGTAGGAAACAGCAGAAAACTGCACCGGTATAAATCACTCTAGATGTGACAAGCACTTTTGTATGTGGAAGCTCCGTTATGACTTGGCTTTTTCACAGGCTGTTACACTAATGATCCTTCGGGGACGGCGGAGGTTTTGGGATCGCTGGTTCTCTCATCACCCCACAGTAAAGCTCTCGGCCCCGCTCGCCCGCCCGGCCCTCCGAGCGATTGTATTTACAGCTGCTCCCAAAACCGACGGCCCCCTTCACCTCCTCTCCCTTAAATAAGAGGAGACGTCCATTGAACAATGAAACTGACTGAGGTTTCCACTAATTCACAGGATATTTTTCCTTTCGTCGCCCCCCTGGGAGACCCAGTGGAGGGGGAGGGGGGGGACTTGGTTTGTGTGAAGGAGGGAGGTTAATTGGTGACCAGGCACTACCCTCACACACATGCAATCCTATGTTCACGAGTGTGTGTGCAGTAAAATGTGCTCAGGTCTTAATAATTGTGTCCGTGCGTGTTCGTGTGTGTCCATCTGGGCCCGCTACAGCTCACCGGGGAGTCCGATCGGGAAGTGTGTGAGGAAGTTTCAGCAATCCTCCGACCCGAGCTGCCGCTACTGCAGTCAGAGAGAGCCCCTCCAGGGAGTCCGACATCATTCATTGTGTTGGAAGTCAGATTTCAGCTCGTTTCTTGAGCTTTTCTTTTTTCTTTTTTTTTTGGCACATAAGAAACTTCCCAGGCCGTAGTTCATAGTTAATCCTCGGGGTCCACATTTCTCCTTTATCATCAGGTCACGGCCCACATCGGCTGTCTGTTATAAAATGAAAGTATAAACGAAGTGCAGCTGAAGTTAAATCAAATTAAATGAACAGTGTTACAGCTGAGTGGCAGCGTTTTGCTTGATTTTTAATCCTCCTGCATCTCTTGGTGCTGCGAATATTTCTGCAGGATTACGTGGCACTCAGGGGAAAAAAACTCTGTTAATCTTTACTCTGTCCAGTATGTCCAGAAGGATCCTAAACACTTCCCAGTATCAGTCAGCTTTTCTAAATGACTCACTTAAACGACCACAATCACTAAACAGCAGTTTGAAGGTGGAGTTTGTTATAAGAGGCGCATTGATTGGAAAACGTTTTTTCCTACTCATGAAACGTTGACTCAAGGACAGATCTACCTTTGTAGCCCAGAAGATAAACACACGCTATCATCTGCAAATATCAGCATCGATCTGGTTTGTTCTCGTGTGGACGAATGCGATGACACATTTGAATGTTTTTGTATTGCTTTACGCTGGTATTTGCTCTGCATAATGAATAAACCGCAGCCTCCACAGCGATAAAGCACATCCTCCCTCAGCTGAACTGCAGAGAGACGGCACTCAGTCCTGAACATGAACTAAAAAGGAGTCTGCTGCGATCTGAGAGTAAAACGGCATCTTGACAGACAGAAAAGGGGATAAGAGGCGCAGTCAGGAGGCCAGCGGTGATTATAAAATGATCTACTGCTGTTGTTTATCAAAGTCAAGTCAGCAGCAGCCTTCAGATTAGCGTACCCATTTATTTTCCATATCCTATTTAGTCTGTCTATTGATTTCTTCTTTCTGGGAACGTTGCCCCAGATCCAGATCCCAGCAACACCCCCCCATTTTGGATGCTGTTCCCTCGCAAGACGCCCTCCCAGCTTTCCACCCACTCTCTGTTTGTAAAAACTGTGGACGGCTCAGTGACTTTGCTGTTTACTGTGTTGTGTAAGTGTGTGTGAGTTTTACAGCTCTGCACTGTTTCGCTGAGTTTCAGCACTTTGTTTTGCATTTGTGTAAGAATAAGTTCATTTATGAAACATAAGTGACGGCAGCGTAAGATGAACCACAGCTTATATTTCGACAGATTTCAACAATAACTGGTTTGTGCTGCCATCTCTAATCTTGATTTACAACAAATGTTTTTGCCCAAATGTCCACATGTTCCTCCCTCCCTTCTATATATAGTTCACCCCGGGAAAATACCACAAGAAAACAACATGCAGATCATAGAGAAGATATTTGGTGCTGAGCCAGCTAATGAAATTTAGTTGCCGTCATAATAAACTATGATAAGGAGACTAAACATTTAAATAAAATCGCTGAGCTGCTTGCTGGTATCCACTGCAGCGTTCAGCCCTCCAGCCTATACTTTGTTAGTTCATGTGAACTTTACCATACTTTCTCCTGCACAAGTTCATTTCCTTTCTGTGAGTCTGTGGCTCTGTGCCACCCTGAGCCACACATGCTGAGTTTCCCCTCATAACATCACACGGCAAAGAAATGCAAACGCACAAACAAACAAGCGAACTCACACAGTTCAAGCTGCACTGCAGTCACACGCTTTAAATCTTTAAACACATCAGCGTCTTAGATACCTGTGTCGTCTTTCTACAGGACGAAACTCTGCCACACCTCAGTAAAAGAGACAGTTTTCTGAGCTTTCTGTCTCTCACCGGGCGGCCTTAATGAGCACAAAAGCTGGGAGGCTCATGTGGGCTGAATCCTACATGGGATGAAACTCAGTCGTGCCCTCGGGCCACGCGTGTAAACACCACGTCTCGCATAATGTCGAGCATGAGAGAAGCTGCCAAACGGAGGATTACTGCGTCGTTGTTCTGTAATGTGTGAGTGAAGAGCTTAGTTATTTTAACTCTGAGCGGTAAACCTGAAAGGCTCTTTACGCACGTACAAACAGCGTGTGTGACTGTAAAGAAGAACTACTAAAGAGGTGAAACAAATAGAGTTTTCACTTCTTCAGGGGACGATTTCATGCATAGGACCAGGTTAATATGAAATCTGTATTCTGTGTGTAACAGTGGTCAGAAAACAAATGAAGTCAGTAGATAGTTTGAGTGTAAAAAAGACAATTGTGTGTGTTTCCTGGAGAACTTTCATCTTGTAAATGTGATGATATGAGTGTGTCTTCCTAACATGGATGTAACCAAGAAGTTTAAGAGGGTGGTCTCACATTTCACTGAGGTTAAAGCAAAAAATAACTTTCAGCCATAGAAACTTAGCCTTTATTTTAGCTGAAGATGATGATGATGATGAAGCACTGAATGTGTGTGCAGGCTGGCTTGTACAGTTTTTGTGATACGTGTTCGTCTGTCTGCTCCAGAGCTGCGTGTACGGCGAGAACCGGACGTCCATCCAGTGCACCACGCCCTCTCTGGCCAAACTGGCTCTGCAGCCGCCCGTGGTCACAAAGGTGGCGTTCGTCCTCGACGGCTACTCCACCGATCACTGGGACCTGATCTACGTGGAGGACCCCCTCTTCCAGGACCCCAAACTCACCTCCAAGGACAACAAGAGCATCGTGGAGCTCAAGGTGAGACTGCAGGAAACACATTGCTTTTGTTCGTTACAGTGTTCACAAGTATAAAAAGCAAATGTTAAAGGTTAGAGGTGTGGGTCAGGTACAAAACTGCATTCAAAGTCTTGCTCAAGAGAACTGGATCAGGACAGAAACAGGTGCAGAAACTCGAGAAACCAGCAGAAACTCGAATCGTCCAGTTTATGGATGTTAAGGAGGAAAACGTCTATTTATGTGCTGCAGCTTAAGAGGTTCTTCACGGAACAACAAAAACAAGATGAGAGCAGGAACATGTTAAATATTTGTGAGATCTGTTTGACTTTTTAACCCATTTCGATCCAGAGGTGAAGGTCACAGAGCTTTTCTGAATGAGATGAATTCGCCGTGTTGATTCTGCCGGTCGTTGCACTTTGACTCCCCGTCCACATTCACACGTCCACAGTCCAGGTCAGGTTGGGAAGGAAACAATACTGAAAGAAAAACAGGAAGTGGAGTCTGTTTCCCATCATTTACACCCCCCTCCCTCCGCCCCGACCTCCCCATCCCTTCTCCTCGGCCGTACCTCTCCATGTATTCTCTCCGCTGACACGCATTGTTCTGCCGGCCGAGGTCAAAGCTCTTGACATATTAATGCAGCTTTTCAAACAAGCCACCACGTTCCCCAGAGCCTGTTTTAGGAACACAATGAAATACATATTTCTCCTCTTTTCTTTCTTCTTTTTTTTGTTGACTGCAGCTCGACAGTTTGTGGCAGCTGTGCTGAGCCTCTCGCGGGGGATCCTGGCTGTTTTTTTGTTTTTTTTTACTTCGTGTTTCTCTCTTTTCCCAGACGTGACCTTGGCCCCGATGCTAAATCTACCACCAACCCAACCTCTACACCCCCCCCCCTCCTTCATCCCTCCCTTCAGCTGAGACAAACCCCCAGTTTCTACCCAGTAGGGGGGGGGAGGGTACCGGGCACTGCACCGAAACAGGCCACATTTAACGCCATCTGATAACCCTGCCCTGTGATGGCCTCCAGTAAAGGCCCAATGCTGGGCTCATTTAGCGCCATCTGATAACTCTACCACCAAAATGGCTGCAAATAACAGACAAATATATGGATATATATATATAAGGAATATTCAGCTCTGACTTACAGCTCTGCACCGCCGTGGCAAATGGAGGAACCGGGCCGCTGACTTTGGCTCGAGGCCAGCCTCTTATCGCTGGTGTTCGCTTCACGGGAGACTTCGTTTACAATTATCATCCTAACAGTTTATTTAGAGTGACTGACATCAGTGTGATGGTTTTTTAATAATGTTAATAACTCTCCTTTGCTGTGTGTGCACAGACTCGTCACACCTACGGCTGGGAAACACTCAGGATCGGATTGGACGATCTCGTTATAAAGCGCTGTTGTCTTTGCGTGTGCCCTCATTGCAAACAACTGGATGAATTAGTGGTTTGTCTTGTGTTTGCAGACTGCCAAAGTGTGTATGTGAGTGAGAGAGAGAGAGAGAAATAAAGCGAGGGCAGGAACAGGTGCGAGCCTCCACTCTGTGTCAAATTGGAAAATCCCAAGCTGTCACGCGAGGAATGTGATCATTCTCTTTATTGCCGTCTGCCGCGCTCAAACAAGTGTGTTTATGCGTGTGTGAGAAAGTGGGAGAAAGAAAGAAAGAGAGAGAGAAATTAGAGAAACAAAAGTGAGCAAGAGGAGGACGCAGAAGAGAACGAGAAAAAGCCTGAGAGTGCAGGAAAAGAGCAAATTAGGCTGCGTCGTTCCTTTTCCCGTCACACACACTCAGTCACACACACTCTCACGTGGCGAACTGCTGCGTCTGCTTCCAGTCAGATCTCAGAGGGGGCGTTTGTTGTCGTCCCGCTAGAGGTCACACGAACAGAATAAGTCGCTCTGTCTTACTCATATGAGCGCTGGCGAGCTTGGTTCATGCTCAGCCCGTTTGATCGCCGTGAATCACGAACAAACTGTGCCAGCAGAGAGAGAGGACTCAGCCTGATGCAGCTAAATTATTTCAGTGTTACCTCACTCGGGACTTTTTCTGCACTTTCTCCAACAGATTCAAAGCCTTCTGTCTCCAAATACCAATATGCCTCAAACAAGCTGTGAGGTTGCTGCTAAAATATGGCTTCAGACCATAACATTTACATCGTTTTGTCAACTTCACACCCATGTCACTTACAGCTCTTTTAAAAGTCCTATAAATACTTTAAAAGCTGAACGAGGAAAGACTGTGAACATTCAGGACTCCAATGCAGACGTCTGTACATGTGATTGATTTATTCCAGTAGAACAGGGCCAGATTAAAGCCTCTGTGGGGGAACCATGGCCAAAAAAATTAAATCAGCCCCCCGTCCTCACCAGCAGTCAGCATCTTCCCCTCTGAGCATTAAGCAGCTTGGCTGTGTGTGTCTGTAAAACATTAAATATTGTGCTTCAGGACTCAACTGGACTTTTTTTGTGTCAGTTAGTTAGCTAATTTGATTAAATGCAAATCTTTTTAGGAATGTGCACCATATGGCGACAGTATGCATATAGTAAGGACTTCTTCTTTAAATAGGGTCCACTTGCATAACAAGGGCAGGACACTCCCCAACTCTCATTGTGTTCTTATAATCTGCATGCCCAAATTACAAGTAATCAGTCACTTTCTTTCTCTGGGCCCTCTTTGCTCTTTACTCGTCCTTCCTGTTGGCAGTGAACAGCAGTTTCCTTTCAGTAAAGAGGTTTAATAAGAATTATCTCATTGATTTTGCAGCCACAGAGCCTTAAAATAGTAGAGGAGCTTTGATTTTGACATTTTATTTTGCCCTTTTAATAGTTTGTTGGCACTTTATCTTGAAATTAAACAAGCTGTTCCCTGACTTTTTACTTTCAGTCACTTGCTGATCTAGAAATTGATCTAAACACTTTTGCAACCTCTTGTGTCTCCCTTTCTTTCCTCTTCACCGTCACCTTTTCCGTCTCTCCCCAACAACTTCTTCCTACCTCCCCTCATTCTTTCCGCCTCACCCTCTCCTCCCTCCGCTGCAGGGTGACCGCATGGACAGGGAGGCGATGAAGTGTCAGGTCCTGACCGTTTCCAACCACAGCTGCGAGAGTCTGATCCTGGTCGGAAACACTCTGGAGTGCACCGTTCCCACCGAGCTGCACGCCGCCACCGCCAAGGAGCTGCAGGTGGAGGTGAGACGCACCTGCAGCTCACAGACAGACAGACAGACAGACAGACAG
>JBAJHX010000081.1:2942586-2974731 GCA_037176925.1 Amniataba percoides | reverse complement strand
CCTTTATTTGTCCCACAATGGGGAAATTTACGGCGTAACAGCAGCAAAACATACACACAGGAGGAAGAGAAGTCAGAGTACAAAGTATAAGTACAAAAGAAGCAATAACAAACAAAAATCCGACAAAAATTCATCAAATTTGCAAACAAAGTCAAATTGTTAACAAAATGTTAAACCACTGCTGGAACTATTTATCAATTAATTGACAACTTGATTAGGGATTTTCAAGTTAGCTGGTAAAAATGCCAAGTTTAATGTATATAAATGTAAATATTTACAGGATTTTGTTTGTTTTTATTGTCTGTAAATGTAATACTTGGTCACTGTTGGTCAGACTTTGTAAGCAAATTTTATTAATTTGTAAACTGTGATGTGCATTTTACATCTTTAAAATAGTTTTGTAGATTCAGTTCTCAACTATTTGAGTACAAAAATAGCCAGTAAATGAAAAAGTAGTTGAAAGAAGCTGTGTTACAGTCATTGTAATGAGTTTACATTCATGGAAGTGTGTTTGGTGATTAGTGATATTATGATACTGTGATGTATCCCTGCTCAATAATATCACAGTTAACCATTACAGCCGTCGTTTGTCGTAAATGGTTGTGATCTCCTCAGTTGCTCCTCTGTAGGTTGTGTAATAACACCACTCAGAGTTTGAACAAGGTCTGGTTTTATTTGATACCTCTCCACATCAGAATCAGCTTTATTGATGAGGTGTGAACATACACAAGGAATTTGACTCCAGTTTTTGAAATAGAGAAACCCACAGTTCACAACAAGGACAACAGCAAGGTAAAAATAAACATTAACAGATACTACCGTGTACATGTTTACATATATTAAAGTTTTTATGTAATGTAAATAATAAATGCATATATTAAATAAAGCAGCACAGAGGTTCCCCATTCTCAGCTTCATCGTCATCATACTAATCAGCCTGAGTCTGACGTTTTTTTAAGAGTTTAGCTCGCTCATTGAGCTGGTTGGCTTGGCTGTTGGCCAAATGTCTCATTACTGGGTGAAGGTGTGAAGGTGACTGTGGCCTCTGTGGGATTTACTGTTTTGTCATGTATGCTATTCAGATTAAGTGTACAGGTATGTGCACGTGACATGAAGCTGTGGTGTAAAATAGTTAACACTTAGAATGGGGGCTCTTTTTATGTCTCAACCGCAATGGTTTCCACGATTGTTGAGCCCCTCTCACTCTTTGACCAGACAGCTCGTGTTTTGTGGAGCTCAGGCGGTGGTGGTTGGCAACCTGCCACGCTGACTGGTGGAGGACCCGAGTATGATTGGCCAAGTGGGTCACATTATGCATCCATGTATGTTGAAGTATTTCATGCAAACGCCACAGATGCTTTTTGTCTTTTTTTTCCTTTTTTTTAAAAGGTCCTCTCTCCAGTCATTAGCTCAGAGCGCTCAGCCATCTGCGCTGTCCCCTCGGCCTGTTTTGAAAGCTGCAAAGGGAGGAAATGAGCGTTTTCATCGGCCTAACACGGAAACAGCGAGTAATGGTTCGCTAAATCCCCTGCCTAAATTGAAAAGGCCTTGATTTATAGAGTAAAAGGAGGCCTACCAGAGACAGGTACATAAAACAGCTGGAAACTCCCTCCTCACGGTACTTTCCCTGACTGATTTCTGTGGGAATCCTTCAAATCTATTTTAGAAGTGGCTCAGAGGCACAGATTTAATGGGGAATCTTAAAAAACTTCATCCAGGACATTTTCTTTTTGATACCAGCACCACATCTGTGTGCAATACAGTAAAGAGTTTTTAAGCTTCTCCCCTGTGAAATACCGAATGTGTCTCAGGGGATTGAGGCATTTCTGTCCTCTCGCTGCTGTGGCTGTCGGCGTCACTTTGGCTGTTCCAAAAAAAGACCTGAAAGCTCCCTAAAGAATCACTGAAGAGTCTCCTCCATTTGTAAATGATTAAACAGCAGTCAGAGTTTTATCTCTGCCACAGTAGTCTCTTTTAGTCGTTCAGTTGGCAGTTTCCTGATTACAGCAAAGAAACCACACATGGGTATTATAGGAAGCTGTCATTACTCAATGTGTTTGCTGTCAGTTCCTTGTGCCGTATTTAACATTTACTATTTCACCTGTCAGCTTTATTGTTTGTTACTTAAAATAATGCTCTGCTTAGCCAAAAATCAATTTGACAGAGCAGACAAACACACAATCAACAGCTCACATTCATAAGCAAGTGACAGCTGCCTGCACATTTCTTTTTTGCAGTTTTTGTGAAGTCGTAGGACGCTGAAAGAAAAACGGAGGCGTCTGTGGTTCTCTTTTCAGACCTTTCTGTCAGCAAAAACACGTCTTGGTGAGACTAATCTTGTGAAAAGACCTGTATTCGGCAGGGGAAGTTAGATGGTGTATTTATAGTCTTAGTTCTCCCTGAGCTTTATTGACGTGACGGCGCTGTTAATGATATCCATTCATACACATGCGGGCGTAAGCAATCGTAGATTGGCTAACTCAGGGAGGCACGAGTACGTTTCAGAGTTTCAGCAGCTGTTTGTGACTCCAGTATGGTGGCAGAAGAGACATTTATTCAGAAAGATCATGTCTGACAGAGGTTTCTAAATGTTGAGTGTGACTTTACTTTTAGATACACACCACATTATAGATGAATATTTAACAGTATACTTTAAGTCAGAACTGTGTTTGTGAGATGATGAAAAGATGTGAAAGTTTTGTGAAAATGTAATCAATAATCTGAGATACTGTTCTTCATTTCCTAAACAAATGTACAACAGTTTTAGAGTGTGGACTCTGATCATTTTCCATTGTTTCCAACGTTTCCATCTCCAGGTTTTGGCTGGATTATGATCCTCGATGTAGCAAACTCTAGGTGAGAGGCCTATAAGCAGAGAGTATAAAGGGGCGTGATATTTAAAGGGCGACTGTTCTCATACGCCACATTTATCAGCGCCCGATTATTCATATACTGAGAGGTGCAAATGATTTGTGAATCATGCACGAACTCTGTCATGAGATGATTTCTGCACTCAGGTCTGTGCTGGTTTCTTCAGTTGATTGATAAATGACGGCTTGTGTGTGATCGGTATACGCCTCAAAGTTGTACACATTTGTTTTCACGCAGGCTCCAGACTAGCCAATAACCAGAGACTGCAAGCAAAACATACAGTCCCTTTTTTTAACGTATTTATTTGAATATTATTTGAATTCAGTGATTGATTGTGATCAGACTTTCCCCCAACACTGAGAGGGAGGAAGAATAAGCTTGTACAGTTTGTGTGATCCAGACTGTTGATTACTTGTTGTCAGTATACAGGAAAAACAACAAGCGTTTATGTGTCAACTATGCTGTTACAATACATGTGATAAAACTGCTGCTAAGTGTAGAGACAACTTTAGGAAATAAGTATCACATTGATTAAACGAAGCATTTCAGTGTCACATCCTGCATGAATTTAATCACCTTTCCATAGTAAAAACAACAACACCTGCAGGTTAAGTCAGGTAACTTAAAAAAATGTCAGATAGTAAACTGACATGTGAATAATTCACAGTCGTGTTATAATAAGCAGCATAGATGAAAGCACCTGCTTAATCTCGTGTATGGATAAAGGCAGATAAAAGCCCGTCGACTGGATCTGTACAGTAAAGATGGCGGAATGAATTTCAAACCTTGAGTATCATGTTCTGCTAAATTGCTTCACAATAATACAATAAACGACAGGAAAAGAGATAAAGATAAAAGCGTTAGTCTTGTGGTAGAAGATAGATAAACCTACTTTATGTTCGATAAGTTAAGTTTTTTTTTTTTGGACCAGTTTGAAAGTTTTATTGCTTTCTGGGAAAGAAATGTGATAAAGAAACCTCAGATAAAGTACAAATTAAACAATGTGGACGTTAAACCATCCCTCATTTAAGTAGACAGTGATTTCAGGCTTTTGAATGGCTTTCTTTAGACTCAGTGCTGAAAACTGAAGAATGCATGAAGTCAAAGAGGAGCGCTGTCTGTACGTGTCTTTAGCAATGCAAGCGATCTGGAGGATGAAGACTATGTGTGTTTTCCTGTCCAAACCCGTGCCCTGTTTGAGGTTCAGAAGAAACTGGAGCCTGCTTTGTTGATCCGAACTCACCTTTGTTTCCTCCAGAAAGTCTTGAAAGCTGTGATTTTTTTTCCTTTATAGTTTTAAGTACGTGCTTAAGAAATCCGAGATCAGTAAGCACCTTTTAAGAAATGGAGCTTTAAAACAGATTACAGCGTGTTTGACCCGAGTCTTTAATGTTGATTTGTTAAGACCCGTGGCTTTACGCTGCAGTGTCCGCATACCGGAGCTGCTAATGTAAGCCAGTGATATTCCATATATTGCATAGCTGGCTGCTTGGTGTAAAGTGACACTACCTTTACGGGCTCAGGGTAAGTATAAGTCGCCGGGGCGGAGGCCGAAGGTGACGAATGTGCACATCCAGAGTCGACAGGGCGGCGTAATTCAGGTTCGATATTTATGCAGCACAGCGAGGCTCCGCAAGGTCACGAGTTTGATCCCTGTGCAGTGTGTGTTTGTCTGTAGCGTCACAACACTTTTTTTTTTCCCCCCTTTTAATCGAGCATATTAATACACAACAGCAGTGGCTAAAATGTGTCAGACAGTAATTTGATTAAACATTCGCAGTTCCAATCCAATTAACCTTTTGTCAAATTCAGTGAATATCTAGTTGCTTTCATTAACAGCCCTGGATCTGTAAATGGGAAACAAACTGAGCTGCCAACCCATTATGATTCCCAGCTTGTCTTTTTTTTTCATCACTTAAGCACCACACAGTTTGTTTGACCACGGCATCTTTTCTGCAAATATTCGCCTTTTAATCTGTCTCTCATGAGTGACATTAAATCAATTAATATTCACTTTATCTAGCAAGTCACACCCGTTAATCTTTTACTGTGTTTTAATCTCAACGTGCAGACACAGAAACAACTACATCATGATGCTAATTTGTAAAAAGCCTTAACTTGCACTGTCTCAAGTCTGTTTGCAAGATCACAAGGAAGCTGCTTATTAAATGGTGCGTTTTCTGAATTTGGATAAACCAGATCTGGTGTTCATAACCTGCAAAGGATAGCGGTCGCTTTGTCTCAAAACTCAGAGAAAGATAAAGGCAACGTGTGCCACATTACTAAGGAAGTTTGACGACTTCTCGATAATTCTCCTCTGAGATGAACTGAGAGCAGTGGCTGCCTGGAAGGAAGGAAGTCAATCTGAAAACTTCATACAGTTGTTAGTAATGCAGGTTTTTTTAAACTAACTTTCCAAATCACTGGTCTGAAATATGAACCTCCGGATGAGCAAGTAGGACAGGTGGCTTTGTGTCAACCTGAGAAAATATGAAACAAAGTGGTAAAGGTATTAAAAAGCCCTCCTCCTCTCAGTCAAAGCCATCACTCTGTGGACTTTTCAGAAATTATTGCACCCATCCCCGCCAAAATATTCACCCACATCAGCCTGGGTTTTCCTCCAAACAGTCTCTGCTGTATCATTTCAAGGCGCCAGGACCTTCTTTTTTATTATTATTATCCCCCCCTCCCCTTTCTATCTCTGATATTGAAATGGAAACATGCCAGAGAAGGGGATCAAACTCTGGGAGATGATGCAGCTTAAAATACCCCGAGCCAAAATGTTGCCTCGGTTTATTCCTGCTGTGTGTCTCTTTATTATAATTATTTTCACAGATCTGGATTGGCATGATAAAGTGATTTTCTTTTCTTTTTTTTTTTTTGGTGCCAGGATTAGGACGAGTGTGGTTTCAGTGTCAGTGAGTGTCATTTGGGATTAGGAGTTTTCCCAAGAGGGCGCAGGGTGGGGTTGGTTGGTGTTTCAAGGAAAGGAAAGGGAAGGAGGGGCTGCTGGGTAATACGAGGATGAATATACAGTGAGCAAGTTGAATGAAAAGAGACCAGCTGGTGTCTAGTCCAAGACAGCACAAAGACACGAGAGTCCCACACTACAGGGGGGGTTTGCTTATGGGCTATAGTCTTTGTATGTGTTAGCTTCAGTATTATTGTTCTAGCTCCTCAGACTCTGGCCCATGAAAATCCATAGAAAGATAAAGGAGATTGACTCTTTCCAGCGAGACTTTGTCCAAGATCGCGATGGCGATGGCTGAGTCATTTTTAGATAACGCTCACACACTAATTCACACACACAGCAAGCAATTGTCAGCCTCGCTTGTTGTCTCCATTCTTGTGAAATGACCGAAGGGCAGTCAGTCCTTCTGTTTCACCAGCTACTCAACGTGATGTCGATGTTTACACGCAGTGCAGGTTTCATAACACGAGGGTTGTTATTTCTCCTCCTTTCTGTGATAATTACACCCCAATCTCACATGAAAGTCCCAAATATTGATGCTTAACTAATGAAACAACACAAAAGCTGTAGCTAAGAAACAGTGATTGGAAATAGTTTCATTAAAGATGTAATTTGAAATGAAAAAAGTTCAGCATTCATACAGCCCTCGATCTGTAAATGAGAAACAAACTGAACCACAAACCCGTCATCAGGTCATCAAATACTAAAGTGGTTTTATTTATCACAACACTAAACTGTGGGTTTGACCACAGGATCATTTGTTTATTCATGTTTAAAGACAAGCCATAAATATTTACCTCTTAATCTGGCAGTTTCACATTTGCTGTGTCAAAGTCAATAAATATTAACGTGATATGAAAAGTCACACATCAGCTGCAGCCATATGAGCACAAAAATAAACAGATTTTATTAAGATTTAATTGCAATAGACACATTAAAGCGATGCTGAAATAACTACATCTTGATGCTGATTTGAAAAAAGTCTGAATTCAGGCTGTATCAGCTCTGTAAGATAACAAGCGAACAACCTTTAAAAATCTTGTTTTCTGAATGAAGTTCTGCTCGATCAGGGCTGGCTGAGTTCATATTTCTGCAAGCTTTCTCCAGGATCGCAGACTTCACCTTTCATTGTTCAGTCTATGAAATATGAGAAATCTGAGAAAAATTTTCATGGCAAGTTTCCAGAGGGCAAAATCACAGCCAACAATGAATGAGTTTTTCATTGACAATTATATGACTCAATAAACTACAGGAAAAGCTCACATTTTCAAGGCTGGAGTCAGGGAATATTTGGTAGTTTTTCTTTATAAGTGACTTGAAGTGACTTAAAGCATTATCAAAGTTGCTGTCAATTACTTTTCAACTGATTGACTTATCAGTGTGTCTAGATCTAGCTCTAATATCAACTTCATATTCAGATGGGTAAAATCGACCTGCCAGCTTCAGTTAATCTGCTTCATCTTTGTCAGACTATTCAGAGAAGTTTCTGATGGCACAGCAAGCTCGAAGAACTCTAAGTTAGTTAATAAAACTTCCCGCAGAGACTCAGTTTCCTCGAGCTCGGCCCTCCGTGCACCACGGTGGCTGTCGGTGCTCAAAACAAGGTCTCTGCGCTCTGAAGCGTCCCAGTAGCTTTTGTCCCCCAACGCAGCAGAGCGTCGTCGGTGGGAACGTTTAACCTCAAAGCTCAACGTTAAAATTACCGCGCTACGTTAATTACTTCTACAAAGGAGGTCACCATTTTAGCACTTAAAGTTTTAACACTTTAAATTCAAGTTTGATTGACAACATTTACATAAATTTTCTTTGTCTGTGGAGAACAAACTGCACAAATATTCAGTTCCTGCAGTTAAAAGCTTATTAAGCGGTGCACAAAGCTGAGTACTTCCTCCTGTGTGCACATTTGGTGGTTTTGCTTGCTTGCTGTACCGCCTCACTATCCAGCAGCATCTCACAGTGCTAGATTAATCTTTAATTACCAGCACAGCCAACCAGGAGCAAGAAATGGGTTGAAAAATGAAGCTACTTGATTTTATTTAATGTTTCATTCCTGTATGATCATAGGAGGATGTAGACTGTTGTCTCAGCGCGTTAGAAGAACTGGTTTGAGGAAGTGTTACTCTGATCTAAACTAGCTTTTAACCGTCAGTGCCATTCTGATAATGCACTAATGGAGTATCTTCCTCCTCTTCCTCTCGCTGCTGTCAGAGAATCATTTTAGAGCACATCATCACACTCCCTTGGCTTCATCCCCTCTCCTCCTCACGCGCTCTAAAACAGTTAGCGTGGTTTTTGCTGGCAGATGTGATTGTAAAACCTTCTGCAGACGTCATCCGTCTCTCCCTGGCTGCAGGCGCCGCACGATTAACCGTGCAAGTTCACACAACAGTTAGCGGTGCGATTTAAAATATCTGTGCTCAGCATTATTTAAGAGTGTTTTACCTTTTCTTTCTGGTGGCTTGCTCAGATTTCATCTTTGACCTGTGTGACTTACTGCAGGTGGATTGGAGACTAAATGTCCTCTGTGTGTGATTATATTTGTCTTTCTGTGTGTGTTGGCCTGTAATTGACCTTCACTCTAAAGAGGATATGAGGTTCAGAAACTGCATTTATGGATATCAGTATAGTATTACATGAACACAGCAAGACAGCAAAACATTAAAAAGCCTAGTGTAATGTGATTTTTTTGACTATGAGGCTGCACATTCAATCACCAGCAGGAATTGCTAAACAGGTAATTAATAAAAGTCTTCATTTAAGCCACATCTGATTAAAGATGTATGTAAATAAAGTAATTAGTCCAGATATTAGTCCAGATATATGACTACAACTTTAGTTTTATTACCAGGAAATAAACAAAAATAATCAAATATTCTCAATGACGTGGTTAAATCTGATAGTGGGGATATTTTAAACTATCTCGTCCTTTTTATTTTTTATCTGAGCCGACCTGCTGTTCTCGTCCAACACATTTAATCGTGTTGTCAACCCCGAGTTAACCTACATATCAGTAAAAATCTGAATCTGTTTTTAAACAGTTTTACAGATTAAAAATCAAAAGGCTTTAGGACCTCTTACGTATCTGAACCCTCCCTTAAAGTTCACATGAGCGACGGACAAACAGTTGTTGTTTTTCAGTCATCGGGGCCTGTTCAGGGAAACAGCTGAGTGAAAACCTTTTATCATCCAGGTTTTACTCAGCGACCGCTGACTAATATGTAAACCTGCTGCCAGGATCGGGCCCCTGGGGTGTCGTGGAGATGCTCTCTGCATGTGGAAAATCTTGTTTGCGCTGCCATCCTGTGTAATGAGGGAGACCCAATGCAAATTAGCCCTCCCCACGGAGATCCCACGGCACAAACACAACTTTTCACCGGCTGTTTGAACAAAACTGTGCCGCCGACTCACAACCAACGCGCTCACACACACACCTCCATTGTGTCGATTATTCAACAAAAAAGTGGGTCGTGATGATCTCGTGACGGAGGATTAGACTAATGCACACACACACACACTTTGATCTCGACATCACACACACACACGTTCCTCCCCGAGTGTCTTCCTCTCTCTCAGCATCGCTCATTAGCAAGAATCAATCTGCAGAGTGCCAGAGCATTTGTATACACACACTGCTAATAAGGGCCCGGGGGACAGACACACACAAACACACACAGATATGGACACCCTCCCTGACACACCAGCTTGTTAGATGGGGGGTGGGTGGGGTGGGGACCTTGGTGAGCCACCGTACCCTGCCAGTGATAGAGGGAGGAAGAGAAATATAGAGGTAGGGCAGAGAGAGAGCGTACACGAGTCCTCAGCACATTTTTATGTCCTTATATGGTTGTAAAGCATGCGGGGGGGGATGGAGGGGGGGAGTGAGAGGCCGTCTCGCTGTCAGTTTGACATGTGACCTGGAAACAGGAAGTGTTGCGGTGCAGCAGAAGCAGCAGCAGAGGAAGAAGAAGAAGAAGTGAGGAAGGGGAAAAAGACTGCACAGATGCACCGCAGACTGAGAGAACGACATCGTTCACTCCTCCCTCTGAATCAGTGACACAGTAACATCACCCCCCCTGTTGGCCACATCGCATACATGGATTCACTGTTTACATTGTGAGATTTATATGTTAAATTTGCATAATTACAGCAAGTAAGTTTAACTAAAACTTCAGCAGGCTTAAAAAGGAGGCAGGACTGATGCCTGATGTCACGGCTGATTTTGTGTCTGATCTCAGGCTTCCAGTCTTAACCTGTACCTTTGTTTTTTTTCTTTTTTCCTGCAGGTACGCATAGCAGCTAACTTTGTCATCCATGCCCCGCCAGGAGAGTTCAACGAAGTTTTCAACGGTGAGTTTCTTTTCCGTCCTCCTCACATCATAACCTGTCTCCTCCTCACTGTCCTTCATTATCTAAATACAGAAAAACATTGCCAAAACATACATTCAAAAAGAAGTGAGTTAATTAGAAAATAATGTGTGCTAAGGCATGCAGTGTAAGCACAAGAAAAAACAAGCACATCAAAACACCTTTTGATAAAAACAAACTAAAAAGGGCATTTTGTTTTGTGGCAAATATGTTCATTCATGTTCACTTTGTGGCTTAGGGAGCTCATTATTTGTTAATGTTACTTTAATTTTTTTATTTTTAATGTCTTGGATGCACCTGACACCACCAAGTCCATGTCTCTATAGAAACAGCTGTAGCTGAAAATGTGATTTTAATTAAGTTTAGCACAAAATCGAGGGTTTGTTTAATCTCAGATTTTGTAGCTGTACTTTTAAATGACAATCTGACATAAAAACAAGGCTGCTTGATATTTTTTCACCTTTTGTAACCTCATAATGCAGGTTTTTGTTGTAGTCTTCAGAGATAATCTTTATATGAACAGAGTATTAAAGCTTGACATTACCGCAGCAAAGTGAATGAAAGGAAATACAAACACAGGTGTACCTCATGACGTTGATTGTGGCTTTATTTCTTTCACTTCGTGTCACAGCTCGCTGCTTCTCGTAAATGGAATAAATTCATCAATAAATTATAACTTACACCTGTGTTTCTCAAAGCCATCATTAGTTTTATAACCTGTACTTCTCCTGCAGTGCCAAATAAAATAAAATAAAAAAAAACACCAAGTACTTTCTGTCAGTTTTCATAAATAACTTGATCCCACAGGTTGTGACGGTGACTTTTATTGCATCATGATTTAAACACACTAAATCCACCATATCTCAGGGAGCTTTAAATGAGTAAAGTTCCTGACATACGTAAAAGTTTGACCCTTTGCTGTTGGACCGTACGTCGCTGTGGGTGTATGGAAATAAGCAAACAGGCTGCAGCACTTTCTAACACGCAACATCATTTAGGGTGAAGTTCAGTCAGGCGGTTTACACTTCTGCCTCGTAGAAACAAGTTTTCAAATTTCTCTTTTGAAATAGAAAGGGCAAGGAAGAATTCAGATGTCTTGGTCATTAAAAAGGTGGTGTCATTTGACATTGTAGTGCAGGATTACAGCCTGGATTACCACAGTGTTTTATTCGATTCTGCCAACAGGTGGTGCCAAAGTCAATCATGTTCAAAGTGACTTTCAGGGAAAAAGTTTACAAAATACATATTTTCATCTTGGTGCATGATTCGCTAGATAGAAATTCACGGTTGTGAAACTGAGAGAGTTTTTCTCAAAGCTTCTCTCTGAAAGTGTGTTTGCAGACGCCGGACAGGCCCTGAAATAGAAACTGTTTCTGTTCGTGTGTCACTTCTCACACCAAGAAAACAAAATTAGGCTGTGATGTTTGGCCAAATTATAGCTCACCCTGCAGTGCCAGTGTCGACACCATTCTGTTAAAGTATTGCCCCTTGTGTGTGTGTGTGTGTGTCTGCGTTTGTTTGTTTGTGTGCTTTGGCATCGTCAACGGCCTCGTGCTGCCTCAATAAATGTCGTCACCTCTGAGGAGCGCTGGCAGGCTGTCTGTCTGCCTCTTATCACAGCCTGACAGCCACACACACACACACACACACAGAAACACAGTCCCCATCATGCCACTTTGTCCTCTTTCATCTCTGTGTGATTTTACAGCCTTTTCCACTGAGCTAATTTACCATGTCTGCTTCACTCCCCTGACATAAATGCTGCGAAGACTGACTGCAGGCAGCTTTGTCTTTTTTTTGTGTGTGCGTGTGTGTGTCTGTGTGTGTGTGTGTCATGGTGCTAATCTGCTTTACCTGTCTTCTTCCTCTCTTCTCATCTCACCGTTTTTCTCCTCAGATGTGCGATTGCTGCTCAACAATGACAATCTTCTCAGGGAAGGTGCAGCGCAGTAAGTGTAAAGCCTCCAACTATTTCCAGGTTTTGAATAGCGAGTCACGTTTCAGTAAACAGACCCACTGCTGCTCTGCAAAGTGTGTTTTTTGTTATTTTACAATTATGAGAGGGCATATAGAACAGCTGCTTGTCATTTTCATGTGACGTTTCTGCCAGCTTTCTTTACTTTTTTTAGATTTGATTAGCCAAAATAAAAGACTCACTGTGGCTTTAGTCTCCTCCCATATTGGCCAAACACTGTCAGCAGTATCACTGGACATAAATCTTTAAATCCAGCTCAGTTTGTTTGGACAAAGTGCTCAGTTCAGATTATATGAAGTAACTTTTTCTTTTCTCTCCGCAGTGCATTTGCACAGTACAACTTGGACCAGTTTACCCCGGTGAAAATTGATGGCTACGAAGAACAGGTGAGTTCCCACTTCAGCTCTGACCTCCGGCGACGGCGCTCGCTCGGACGCTAAATGAAATGAGATGACCTCATGTCTCTGAATCTGCTGACTGCTTACTTTCTCCGCCTCACTCGCTCTCCACCGTCTTTTTCACTCGCTCGTCTTGAACATGTTGTTCCTTCAGTTCGTGTCACATGAGTCTGTGGCTGCACCACTTAATGCATCACTTCTCAGTTTCAATTAGTAGCGTCATATTAATATATATGATTATAATGTGATGCTCCTTCTATAGTTTTGGCATATTAGATAATACATTTATGTGGGAATAAGTTAATAATTTACATTATAACTCCAAATTTATAACTTTCAGTCATGATTGTATGTGGCTGTATCTGATACACGTCAGAGGAAGGTGAGAAAAATGTGCAGTTTATTAAGTAGATATCCATATGGGTGTCACTTTTCATGCTGCAGTGAAAAACACATTGTTTATTGGAGTTCATTCAGCAATACTGCAGTTTCACAACATGAAAACTACAGTACAGAGTTGTACCAAAAACAGCCACTATTATTACTTTTACAGTTTATCTGAAAGAGATTTTTCTTTCTTCTCACAGCATTCAAATAGTTAAACACGTTTCATAAAACGGTGCAGCCCCAACTTGCTTTACGAACGTTAAAACAGCAGAAAGGAGAACAAGCATCGAGGGACACGAAAGCAGCGAAAGGAACAAACATTCACTTTTTTATTGTTATTGCACTAATATTATGGGCACATGGGCATTAGAGCCAGAGAAAGGAGGTTCGGATCAAACGAGTCCCAGCATTGTGCTTCGCTTCAGCAGGAAGCAAGATCACAAACGCGTCTTTTTTATTTTAACGTCGTCAGTGGCCGCCTGCTCGCCTGCCTGTGAGCTTCTGTGAAGGTTGAGCACGGCGGTGAACGGCTGCGGCTGTGTGTCAGCTTCTGTAACGATTGCAGCGTCTTGTGTAAAGATGTCATCATGTCGCTCTGTTCCCATGTCGCGGGCTGAAATTCCCCCGTCTGATACCCAGCAGGCTGAGCTAAGTGTTGAGGTGAAAGACGGTCGATGGAAAGTTTGTGCTGATGTCTGTGTTCCAGTCTCACTTTGTCCTCGGCCCTCTGTTTCTTCATTTGTTTTTCTGTTTTTCTTCCTCTCACTGCTTCCATTTTAATTAATCTCCTGATGTTTTTTCCTCTCTTTTTCCACAAACTCCCCTGCCGTTTGCCATCTGGTCTTCTTGTACCTGTCTTTTCCACTTCCCCTTTCGTTCTCTGTTACTCTTTCTTGTTTGTTCACTCTTTTTCCACCTGCCTGCTTGCTCGACTCCATATTTCCATTCCTCTCGACGCTCCTGGCACCTCTCCTCCTGAACTTTCTCTCCAATCGTCTTCCTTTTTTCCTCCGTCTTCCCATCTTCCTTATACTCTCTGTCTTCATCCCTCCCAGGTCTTAATCACAGAGCATGGTGACCTTGGAAACGGTCGGGTCCTGGACCCCAAGAACAAGATCTCCTTCAAGTTCGACCACCTGAGGAAGGAGGCCAGCGACCCTCGGCCCCACGACGTCGAAGGCTCCCTGGAGGGCTGGAGGAGCGCCGTGGACTCTGCCGTCAGGGCCTACGTCAAGGAGCACTATCCCAGCGGAGTCTGCACCGTACGTCCCAGCCACATTTATAACCACAAACATGAAGCTTAAAGCAGCTGTCTGTTTAGTCAAAACCCGAGAAACATCAAGGAAGAAATTTTACTGCCACACTTCCATCTCATCTAAGAAGGAAGAATAAAATGATCATTGCACTTGCACTTAAACATTTTGTAGTTCAGGAAAAAGTTAGTTAACCGTTCAAAGGATGGTTTATTTAAAAAACGGGTCTTGATTTTAGGTTTTGCTTCTCCAGCTACTGTCCAAAAGAAACATTAATTCATCTTAAACATAATTTATTTTCCGTTAAAAAGGTTCTGTTTAAATATGTTTCAACAGACAAAATCAAGGTGATTGAAGCTGCATGTTGTTGCTGTGGTTAACAGTCTGATTTTAAAGAATCACTTAAAGAATTTTCAAGAATCAAAAACAGAACACATCCTGATCTGATTCCCCTTTAAAGACAACAGGATGTCCTCCAGATGCCTTTTAACATAACTTTACTAAGATTAAGAGAAGACGATCAGCACAGTTTATCCTGAGGTCTTGTCTTTTTTTAGGAAAAGGAAGATAAAGTAATGGAGATTTCTTTTTAGGAAATATTTAATTAAAATTGTTTTAAAAAAACAAAGTAAAGAAGCACTCTGCTTTGTCTTATGGTGCGTTACAAATGCTCATTTAGAGAACTCGCTGCTGTCCGTTTCTATAAAGCTTCTGCTGTGTTCCTCTCAACGAAATGAAGAAGTGATTCAAAGTAAACAGTACAGTTCTGTTGCAGACAGGAAAGACTCGTGCTGTGAACGTGTTGTGCGTGCGGTTTGCCAAACGGCCTCTGAATTATCTCTCATTTGCAGGTCAGCGTGATCTTAATTTGGAACTGTTAACCACAAACCACTGTCTCATTCAGTCGCTTCACGTAAACACAAGTAATGTAGAAAACCAGAAGAAACTAGCAGAGAAAAGAGACGCCCTCTTGCACTTGAAATCAAAGAAAGTAAAAGTTTTATTATTGTTATTCTACCTTCAGATTTACGGGAAAACCATCGACGGACATCAAACCATCATCGTGTGCATCGAGTGCCATCAGTTTCAACCAAAAAACTTCTGGTATGTTTTACTTTTTTCTTTAATACTCAGTGTGGTTTTTAATTGTCTCCTTTTTTCCATTTTGCACCACAGGGATTTGTGACATCTGATGTGCAGATCTTTCACATTACACACTGTTTGATTGCAGAAGAGCCCTCTCCAGTTTTAAGACAGTAAAGAGAGTAAAGATGACAGGCTAGATTGTCATTTTTACTTAAAAGCAAGATTGTTCTCCTTTTTTCAGAAAGGCCGACAGAGCTTGCACAATTCCCAGCGATGATTTCTAAATCAAACCTCATTTTAGAAAAGATGTCGTAATACCAAATGAGCCTAAAAGGCCTGAAATGTTGTTTGATATGTACAAGACGCTTCAAAGGCCTTCTTTAATTGGCACTTGACTCCAAAGCGTTCGCCTGTTGGTTCCTCGTAAGCGTTGCTGAGCTGTTTCTGATCGGGTTAATCTAATTGGATAAGAACCGCTCCAATCCTCTTTGCTGCAGGGTTTTACCGGGCTCATGGGTGTAATCACCCCACAGCTCCTGTATGTGACGGCCTCCGCGGTCATGTTTCAGTAATGAGGGACCTATAAGGCAGATTTCTGATAAGGTCATGAGACTGAATGTGACAGATACAACATGTGTTATTCCTCTTCAGTTTTTTTATTGAAGATCTGTAAATTGCTCATAAAAAACATGCTGCATGTGATTCAATTTGGTGTAATACAGTGACATTATACTGATAATGATGCTGATAAGGAAGACAGCAGCTTTTCATGCAACAATCCAAACACCTTATGGCTTTAAAAGAGCTCCCTGATTGGGGTGGGACCGTCAGTCACCTCACGATTCGATTATTAAACAGTTCTGGATGCATCTCAGTATCAGATTTCCATACATGGTTTGTTTTTCCCCATCAATACAAAGAATCTGCTGAAATTTAAACCCTTTTATTTACACAGTTTTTGTAAATGAATCACTCAGCATAAACAGCTGCTCTGCCGTCTTTGTGCGATCCAGAATGTAAATAAACTGCAAAACTCCAGAAATGGCAATCCAATGAAAACTGGAGAGAGTTGATGATAAACTCTGCTGCACTGATGCAAAGTAATCCAACCAATCATCACGATGCATCGTAGAACCGATCCTTTCTCTGAGGTCCACTCTCTAATCTTTTGAAACTGATGAGTCTTTTGATTATGCAACAAAAGAATAAAACTTTACTCAGTACCTGTTTTATGCAGCAAACAGGCATTTAACAGTCTTGCTGCTAATTCATTAACATGTACAGGTCAGGGATTTACCCCCTTAAATGATCTTAACTGTGAAAGGATGAACTTACTTTGAGGATCCTTTTTAGGTGTCTGAATTCACACTGACGCTGCTGCTGTGCAGTGTGATGAGGATCTTAGATGAGCAACCAGTTAATTCAAAGTGTCTTAGTGACTAAACGAACTCCCAGAGGAGCTTTGGTGCTTTTTATCCTTTCCTTTCTAATTTGTTGCCCGTTTGTGTAGTGAAATAAGTATTTATTTAGGTTATTCACTGGTAGCTTGTAGATCTTCTCAACAGACAGAAGTGTGGTGAATATTTCTGTTTCCTAAATCAGATGCAGAGTTTAGGGAATTAATTTCCAGCTCACCTGAGTTTCCTGTGAGGGATTAAAGTCTGGTTTTCTCTTCCTCTCTGCACAGGAATGGACGCTGGAGGTCAGAATGGAAGTTTACCGTCTCCCCCTCCTCCACTCAGGTGGCAGGAATCATGAAAATCCAGGTATTGTGTTTAAATCTTCTTCTTGGCGGCGAGACGGCCCGTTTGTTGTGGCGTGTGAGCTCACATACCGAGTTTCTTTTCACACAGTCAGAACGCAACCAGATGAAAAGGCTCGTTCCTCTTTTGTGTCGATTTTAAGATCTGCGTCTGTCATGGCTTTTCACTTTCTAACCACAGAAATGTCTTTTGTGTTTCTGGTAACAAACTCACCAGAGTCTGTTTGTCACGTTGAAGATATGATTTCTTTTTCATCTTCTGGAGTCTTCACAGACCTGTCGGGATTTCGTTGTGTCACCCACACATCTTGTATTGCCCCAGTTTTGTTTTGTTTAGTTTTTTTTTTTGCTTTATAATAAATTTTACATGCACAACGAAGAGAAACTAAAGCTTTGATTCGTCCCAGGTTCATTACTATGAAGACGGCAACGTCCAGCTGGTGAGCCACAAAGAGGTCCAGGAGTCCATGTCGATTTCTGTGAGTAATTAGTTTGGTTTCTTTTCAAATCAAAGCTACCTTACTGTTTTGTTTTTGCACCATATCTACTCCTGAAAATGTCTTTTTAATCTCCTGGAGACTCCTCAGCGATGTGTTTTTCCTGATAATTTGTAGTGTGGAGGTGTTAGTCTTTTGTTCATGATACTTTTTCCTTCTTCATTCTTGAAATTAATTAGTGTCTTGTGATATGTTTTTTTTTCCCAGAACGAGGCTTCAACTGCAAAGGAGTTTGTTAAGATCATGGAAGCTGCAGAGAACGACTATCAGGTATGAATGAACTTGAAATGAATCTCGTGTGTTTTAAATATGCTGGTTACAGACGCGTCGCTGCAGGGAAACCAAACCATCGGCCGAGCTGGTGGTTTTTAATGTATGCGTGCAGGAAACTGACGACATATCTGTTTACAATGAGGGTTTCCGCTTACATGAAACTTCACTCTCATGTCTCCAAAACTCAATAATTCATCTTGGCTAATTTAAAGTATAATCTGAGCTTTATCTGAAAGCGAATATTCATGAACAAACCTAAAAATATCTGTATTTTCAGTTTCTTTGCATAATTTATCGATAAATCTTCATTTTGGTTCATCATCCTGCACACTAGAAAAAGTTTTCATACTAACACACAAGACACTTCCAACCTGGAGATAATTTAAAGTTTCATATTTTTTAATGAATTCTTCTCTCTCTCTCCCTCTGTCTGTCTCTTTGTTGTTTCTTTCAGACGGCCATCAACGAGAATTACCAGACCATGTCGGACACTACCTTCAAAGCCTTACGCCGCCAGCTTCCTGTGACACGCACCAAGATTGATTGGAACAAGATCCTGAGCTACAAGATTGGCAAGGAGATGCAGAACGCTTAAAAAAAAACAAAAAAAACAACGGAGAACATAACAGTCGACTTTTCTCCCCCTCCCTCCCCTCTCTCCTCCCCCGCCCACCCTCCCAAAACAACGTTGCATGACTGGATAGTTGTATCGTCTTTGTACAGAAATTAGAGAAAACAGGAACAAAGAAAGGTTTGGTCTCACAGCCGGATGTCACATCACACATTTGGATGTCTACTTTGGATGTTATTTTGTTTTTATACAGACACCGTTAACTCCTCTGTATATTGAATCTATGGTGATAAAGATAATCGTGTTTGGACAAATTATAACTTGAGGAAAATATCATGAAACATAGGAAAAGGAGGCGGACACTTGTATGCAAAAAAAAAAGAGAAAAATCACCCATATAAAAATACAGTAACATGTGTGCAATATTTATTGTGTCGGTGAGACCACGCCTTTTATTTGACCTGCTGAAAAATAACGGTTTTCAATTTGCGACAGCGGTGAAACGAATCATTTTTATTTTTGGGAGAGTTTCTGTCTGTCCGCATTTGGCTGAAAAGAACGACTTCCTCTCACTTCACGGTTAACGGAAAATAATAAAAAAGAAGTTCTTTGTGTCAGTCACCACCGTCAGCCACTCAATGTTCTTGTTCCCTCATTTTGGTACTTCCCTCACCGTTTGTCCTGTATGTGAGATCTCAACTTTGCAGCGCTCCTGGCTAAATTGCCTTTATTTTTTTCTTCTTTTCTTTTCTTTTCTTTTCTTTTCTTTTCTTTTCTTTTCTTTTCTTCTCTGACTTGACATCGTCTGGACTCTCACTCAGCGCAGGGAGTCCCGTGACCACTTAACAAGCTTAATTAACAAGTCATCAGTCGCTAAGTAATGTGCATAATGTCCAATTTACAATAAAATCAAAACGTATCACTTTCTCCTCCAGTGCTTATTTTTATTAAAAAGAAAAAAGAAAACTGAACCTGACTGTATTATATAACAAGGCACATTGTAATATATACCTGTATGAAACATCCTGTCTGTCAGTTTGGTGATTTATTTCCATGAGATTAATTGTAATTCAGTCACAATTATGTTGCATTAAATGACAAATTTTCTATTTACGGACTCACTCATAATTTCTGACACCTTTTTTTTATTGTGACGCAGAACTTAAAACAGTAGAAAAACAAAGTTAGAGGTCACCTGCATTACACCACAAGCATCTTTTCATAGATTCATACACAGAATTATCACAAAATTTAGTTTTACTCTCGTAGATTATAGTGAAATTAAAACATCCCCTTGATGTTGGAGACTCTGAAAGGTCTTAAACCACATTTTGGAATAATTTGTATGGTTATATTTTACACTTTTACACTAAAAAAAACTGTTTAATCTCTGTGGGTCAATCTTTTTGTTCCTGAAATGGTTTTATGGAGTCAAAGGGTGATGAGAAAACATGTAATGCTGCTTTAAAATGAAGCGATGTTACTATCAAGACTATGATCCAATATATTACATTTATTCATTTTTATTTTTGAGGAGAAGTTTGGTCATTACAGCAGAAGTAGGATGAGACAGATACACAAAAAATGCAGGAGTAGCTTGTAAAATGAAGAAAAACTAAAACAATTAAGCTATTAGTCAATTCACAGAAAATTAATTGGCACCTATTTTCATATTTCTTAATCATTTCAATCAATTAATTGAGAAAATAATATACAGATTAATCCAGAATGAAAATAATTTTTATCTTCATATAAAAATATAATCGTCTCATCAGTGATGGTTTTGCATCGAGTACTTTTACTTAGATACAAAAGAGTATTTTTACACAGGGGTATTACTTTATTTACTTTAAATACTTAAATTTTGCTGACTAAACTTACATATTTTTACTTAAGTAACATTGTCAATTAAGGGCTTTTGCATTTAACAGAGTCCTTTTACACAGTGATACTTTAACCTTTAATACTTAGTAAAGTAAAGGATTTTTGCATCTAACAGTGTTTATACATTGTAGTATTAGTACTTTTAAATTATCTGAATACTACTTATAATGAATACTGGTAGATTAATGATGCATTTTATCTTTAATACTTCTTGATTGTACTTGCATTAGCATTTACAGTGCATATTATAGTATTTGTACTCTCTGGTATGAACACTTTTACCTTTAATGCAGTGAACGCACCACAGCGCCCCCTGCAGGCCGCTGCCGCTCACTGTCCCGGTTAGCCGCCGGTGGCTAACTGTTAGCTGTGCAGAAGACACGTCTACACACACACACACACACACACTCTCTCTCTCTCTCTTACACACACACACTTTCCACCGCTGAGTAACACACACACACACACATGTCGAAGCTGCTGGTTGGAGCAATGCGAGCTACGAAGAAGGATTTAACACACTTTTCCACAAACTGAGGTAAGCTAACACACACACACACGCTTTCTCTACCTCACACACACTCACACACACTTTTGTTGTTGTCGAAGTGTTTGTTTTGTGTTTGTTTTGCAAAAAACAAAAAAACCTTTAGCCAGCTAGCAGCCTGTTAGCTTACATGTTGAGAAGCTAACACTTAGCCGGGTTTAAATGTGTGTGTGTGTCTCCTGTTATTCCACAGCTGGATGTGTGTGTGTGCAGTTTTTTTTTCTTTCTTTCCTGACAAAACTCAAAGAAATTAAAGCATGTGCTGTTTTTTTTTAATTATCAGAGCTGAATCTCCCTGTGTGAGGTTCAGGAGCCTCTCACATGCAAGAAATTTGTCTTTATGTTTGTGCAAAAATGTTTTAAAAAGCAAGTAAAAAGACAAAAAACAACAACACTGCAAGAAAGAAGCACGAATTAGATATAAAATAGACTATATTATAAAGTATAAAGCAGTGTCAAAGCATGAAAATAAGATAATACTGTGCAATATGACTTATTTAAATGTGCAAAAGTTCTGCACAGAATAGACTTTAAAGAATATTTGCAATGTGCACAGATATCTGGTTTTTACTTCATGCAAGTTTTGCAAGATTCAGGATTTTATGTCGTGCACACCTGTTTAAATGAGCTTTAAGTCACTGGCTTCTTCTCACAGTGCTAAAATAATGCAGGATTATTAAAAGTTCAAGATACAGGAGGATAAAATAGTTTAAATACGTTTTTCTGTTTGCTGTGTTTATAGTTTTTGCACCTTCATATTGGGATGAATTCCTTTTATGTGTAAACCTACATGGCAGTAATCTTGATTATGATGCTGATATAAAAAAGTATGAAAAATAAAACAAATAAAAATATAATAAATATAAGTATGATAGTAAAGTGGGAAAATGGAGGTAATGATAAATATATATAAATGCACATGTAAACAACGTAGAAGGGATGTAAAAATGTATAGAGAGAGGTGAGTAAAGGGACAGTATTGGGTGACAAATTAAATATTAAGAAGGTGCAAGTGAAGCTCAGGAGTTCAGGAGTTTAAAAGACACTGCCGTCTCTAACTGAGGCACCTTCCTCCTCTTCCTCCTCTTCTTCTTTTTGGGATGCATTTCCAGCAAACTTTAAAAAGAAAGCTCCCGAGCTGCCCGTTGCTTGTTGGCCTTGTGGACCTCGCGTGTTTTCCTCTGGCGGCGTTGCAGCAGCAGTGACGAGTCTCCTGTGACTGCAGATGGAAGAATGTGCTCTTTCAGAAAGCCAGGAGAGCCTTTTAGCTGCAACAGAGGGAGGCCGAGGAGGATAAACGGTGGCTGTGCACGCGTTCGGGGCTGAACAGTAATGACCTAAAGTGTGGGCTGAGGGTTGGAGGTGGTTTAGTGTGTGACTCTCAGCGTCTTGGCGGTGGATCTCTGGGTCTTGTAAAGCCTTGAAGATAGTTAAGATCTCTTCTGTTCCTTCAGAAGTTGCAGAAAATTTTAATTATCGCTTTACTTCTTTAGTCCATCATTAGTATCATTCACAAATGTTACTTTAGGGTCGCTCTTTTTGCAAACCAAACGATTGATGGATCAATGGAGAAAACAATCAGCAGATTAATGCAGAATGAAAATAATCAGTGCAAAATAGATTAATGATGAAGAAAAACAACCTAATGATATAATACACGATATATAATAGTACGACACTAACAAGTATCACTTCACTGATGATTTTATTTTTAATACTTAAAGTACTTTCTCTTGATTATATACTTTTGCTTTCAGCAGAGTATTTCTAAACTGTGGTACTTGTACTTTTACTTTTAATGCTTAAAGTACATTTTCCTGATTATACACTCACATAAGTCTGGAAAAATCTGAGAGATCATTGTGATCATTTTTTATTACTTCAGAAGTGATTAGTCATCGCTCCAAATCCTGATAAATATCACTCTGTTTTTATGTGTATGTGTCCTGCTTGATTATGACTTGATTATTTTTATTATTAATTATTTATATTGTGATCACCACAATATAAAGCACCAAATGGCAGGTAGACGAGAGGCAAACACAAAGAAATCAGCCATGATCACGATGCTCAAACTTTAGATTTAGAGGCGGTAATAAGCAACTGTCTTGATGAAAAATAGTCTTAGACAGCGTCATTTAATGTTTTAAAATAGTTCCTCTTAAATGTTGTCCTCCTCAGTTTGTGTTGAGTTGTAATTGTCACTTCTTTGCAGTAGTAAGTGTGTGTTTGTGTGCTATGAAAACACACACACAAGGTCTTCTTGCAGGTAGAAATATTCTCCACAGGTCGCCTGCTGCTGAGTCAGAATGTAAATTTAACACACGGCGTGCGACAACGGCAGCTTTTCATAATCAAATGAACCTTTTAACGTGACAGAGACGCCTAATTCTGCCCTCCTGCGCTGTGTGTGTAGATCATGACAGACAAACACACATCAGTAGACGCACAAAAGAAAGTTTTTGACCTTGTGTCTCGGCCTCTCTCATCAGATTTGACTAATGACGTGCAGGGAATCGCTTCCTGCTGCAGATACTGTCGCAGGTTAACTTTACAGTGGGATGTTGTGTTGAGCTGAAAATCTGCATGGTCTGTGACACGACTGACCTCATGTCTCAGAGCTCAGAGTGAATAATGTGTCACGTTGAAAACTTACTTTCACTTCCTCATAAAGCAGAATTTTTTTTTTCTCTTTGTCACAAACCTTGACCTTTCGCACCGTGGGATTCCCCCTCAAAACAAACAACTATTAATCACTTGAGCCACTTTCTCTCAAATGTGCCACCCGTAGTTTTTATTTAATTTGTGCTTTGGGGTATTTCCCAACCCGTAAGAGCTTCTCTGTTCATGTTGCAGGCGGAAATATTTAAAATATTAGATATTAGAGATACAGATCCTCCTTTGGGGATAAACCAACTAATATACCTGTGTTGATAAAATATTGAGTCCTCTATCAATAAAAAATCCTCCAGTATGGTTGTTGAATATCAGTCTAAACCATTTTTCTGAAGCTTCACTGAGAAGACAAAACTTTTTCATTGAAGTTTTACTTGACCTTTCTGTATTTTCAGTGAATTACACCATCAGAACTACAATGTGTGTCTTTGTCCAGCCAATTGGATCACAGGAAATAGTGGCACTTAAATTAGATATCTAACATCACGTGGAAAAGATTAATTTATTGCATTTATTGCTAATAGATGCAGTAACGCGAGTGTGTGGTATATTTGGTGATCTCATGACACACCATATCTTTTGTTGATGTGAAAGTCTCATGACTAACTGATGCTCTGTGCGAAAGGAAAAAACACTTTGAGAAAGTCGAGACAGCCAACAACAACAAAAAAAAGTTTGCTGTGTACCTGAAGAGGAGCTGTGCGACATGTTTTCATCTGGATCGAAGAAACTGCACCATCATCCACCATCACCAAACCCCTCCCAACGCCCCGACATAGATCAGCTATACCGTCTGCTTCCTGTATGTTCACACTGCAGAGTTTGTGGTGCGAAAATGATCTGGCATACTCCCACGCCAGCATTTGCATCCTTATTCAGTCGCGTCAAGAATTTGCAAGTTGAAGGTTTGAAGAAGCTTTAAAATAACGCACATGGTTGTTTCTGAGCTGTTTGTGGCAGAGCTGCAGAAAAATATCCTGAAGAACGGGATGGGCGTTATAATTTGATATGCAGCCGTAAGGCCGAAAAGGTCAGAGGCATTAAAAAGAAAGATTTATGGAGCTTTTTGTGGCACCGCATCAACTTTTAGAAGCCCTCAGTGACCGTCAGAGCAGCACCAAGTCGAAGAAATGGCGTGTCTTTATGTTTTTGTGGAGGTGCCTGGCTGGCTCTGCCTTGGCGACTGATGATAATTTATATCTGAATTCAAACAGACCCTGCAGGGTATTTTTTCCCCAGGCTGCTCATTCCCCTGGAGAATTAATTTGCACATCAGAAATAAAACCTCTTGAAGGCCTTTTATTGTCGTAGTGACGCGTCTGTACTATGACCAAGATCATCCCGCGGCTCTGAAAATGAGGAAAGCTTTTTAAAAATATGCAAACAAGCGAAGGAAAATTTACGGGCAGATTTGTTTTCTGACACGTTGCAGTAACATTTTGATCGCTGACCAAAGTGGAACAATCCAAAAAAAAAAACAAGACGCAGGACAACGATATAAAAAAGTCTTGGATTTAAAAGAAAGTCGAGAGTACGATGTGACTCACAGCCGCACCGCAAATCCAGATCAGACTGGTCAGGAGCCTTAATTTAGAACCTGTGCGCCGCTTTGGTAACTTGATCTCGGACAGAAATGTTTGCCCTACCTTTCGACAGGCCAGTCCTGCACCGCCTGCGAGAAAGTCCGCAATCACAGTCTGTCGATGAACATCCACATCAGAAAGCCGGGATCACCCTTCAGGCGCTTGCACTTCTTGAAGCCCCCGAAGTGGTAATTCAAGGCAAACAGTCCAAAGCTCTCGCAGCTGGCTCTCTAATATCTGACCCCGCCATGTTGGCGAAGGTTTAGGCCAAGTGAGGGAAAGGTCACGGCCGCTCGTAGGGATGTAGTCATGTACAGTGATGAGGTGAATCCAGGTGGAAGTGACTGTCCAATAAGGATCCTTCTCGCTAAGTCAAGAAGTTGATGAGAGGTAGATAAAAGTATTAAAGACTTAGAAACTAGGGGATTTTTTGAAAGCTTTGCCAAAGTTGAGATGTAGACTGTGAAAAAATGGAGGGCTGAAGCTAAATATGAGGAAGATTTAGAATATTTTGCACCATCAGTGTCATCTGAATGTGTACAGAAAAGAAATTAACAAGAGTTTCACAACATTTCTACCCTTTTGGTTTCTTATCAGTGTTGCAGTAATCTAGCATCTCTGTTCGCAGAACACGCTGGTTGATTAAAAACTATTTCAGCATTAACCTTTTTATATAATAAGATAAAGACTTGCAGAGGACGACGATGATGCCATCAGCGCACATCTTTTACTTAACATCTGCGGAAATATTTGTGCTTGTGCCGACTTCTTCCTCCATTTTTTTAAGGAAACTGAATTTGTAGTTGCAGCTCGCAGCAGAGCTTCAGGTGTCGGCACCCGTAGCCAAAAAAAAGGAAAACTGGTTGTTCACAATGGCTGGTTGTGGACCAGAGAGATTAGTTCATCAGACGAGGCTAACAGCCACAGTTTGGTGGTTGTTATTTCCTCACTCTCTGTTCCTCATCGTAGCTTCCTACTTTGCATACAGAGACAGTTTGATGAATGACATGTCCAATGAACCGTATTTACATGCATTTAAGATTCTCCGGGAACCGACTGCCTGCACATATTTGAATCTATGCAAACTGTTTAATAAATTTAAGAAGAGCTCCTCCGTCTGAGTCAGTCATCAGAGATACGCTTGTTCATGTTTAGGACTAATTAAGCTTTACAACAGCACCAGATTACATCTTTAATTTGCAGCTGTAGGAGCAGTACGTCACCAAATGTTGGTCATGTTAGTATGTTAATTTGCTTTGTGATACAGAAAATAGGAATATACAAAAGGAGAAAAGGGAAATTCAGACATTAAGATATCAAAATAAAGCAGATCAGTTACCGAACGCAGAGAAACCAGTCGATCCTGAAAAGAAAGAAAAATAATATATATATCTCCATAGACATAACTGTACATATACATTCACAATTATAACCAGAAAACCAGAGAAAAAGACACTTTTTTAAATGCATATTAGCTTTCTTCCATAATTTAATTCCAATAATAGAAATACTTCTCTTTTTTAGCTTCTTGAATAGTAAAATGACAAAAACCACACTCGTTATTTTAACTCTCGTTTACTGAGAAAAGGAAGTTGTGCAGTGGGACTGGTTAGCAGAGCAGCGAAAAGGCAAACACCGGTCGTACTGTGCAGGTAAGAACAGCCTTTAAAAGATGAAATTTGTTGAATATGATGCCGCTTGGTGGAAATGCCGGTTTGTTCGCTGCCTCTGCAGGTCGGTGCTCCGATACCAGAGGGTGACGTTTAGGCGCTGAGAAAAGACAACACAAGCCGAGCCTGTGGTGCAGCTTATAAACCAACAGAAAGAGGATTTATAACCGACCCTGGCATCGTTATCGCAGCCTTTAAAAAAACACAGCGGGTCAGCGATACCTAAACTAAACAAGCAGACAGATTTAAGATATTACTCTTGCCCATAAACACATTAAATGAGATTTTACTGTGTCGGTATGAAAAAGGAGAAGATGTGCGTCCTGAATACAGATTAAAAAGTAATGAATTCATCCTGACTAAGCTTAACTTGTCTCAGATTAGCTGTGCCATTCAAAGGAAGCGCTGAAGAAGAAGTGACAGCCTGCCGCCTGTCGAGTTTTTATTTCGTTGTGCATCCAGTTTTTTTTTTTTAAGCTGTTTATTGATGTTGCAGGGTATGTTGCAGTCATACCTTGCAAATACTAATCCAGTTACACTCCTGTTAAAGCACATTTTTATAAAGGAAGTCCACACTTTAAGCTATGATCGATAGCTTTGGTTTATCGGTTTAACATTCATATTTAGATGTCTCTGCATCAGGCTGGTGATTTATTTGATTTCACTGATTGCTGATGTAGAAACGCAGTTCCCCGTTTTGACCAGCTGGTGTCAGCAGCGACAGCCGCAGCGCTCCTGACCCAGTTAGCCAAACGGTGGCTCTGCGTGTGAATTGTGACCCGGCGGAGGTAATCAAAGCTTCGCCGACCCTCCTTTTGTGTGGTGGAGTCTGGCTCCTCTGAAAGGGAAAGGAGGGCGGGATTGTGTGGTTATCAAAGGGCCGCCGGTCCCCGCTGTTTCCTGCACGGTGGGCTGCAGTCACAGTGCAAATTCATCTTCCATCAGATCAGGAGACGACCTCCAGTGAAATTAAATCTGACCACTCGGGGAAAAATGCCTCAGGTTGGGTGGTTTGTCAACTCTTTACAGAAACATTTCTGGGAAAGACACCACGATTTACATTTTCCTTCAAATCTGTAAAGCTGGAGAAACATTGAAAGATCTTTCACAAAGTCGTTTCTTCCCTGATTCTTCCTGGATTGATGTCTTTTTAACACGAGTCGTAGCAGATTTTGAATATTACAACAGTTTGGTCCTTTATTTTTCTTTTGTGCCTCTCACCTCTCCTCACCTCATTATCGACGCTCTTGTGCCAACATTAAGTCTCGTGGAGTATCTCCGCTCGGCCTTTCTCCTCCCACCACCGCCTCTTTTGTCCTTCTCCTCTTTTTTTTTTTTTTTTCCCCTCTTGCCGAAGGATGGCCACACTCCTCTCACGCTTATTTTCAGTTGCCTAGCAACCAGGAGGAGATGCTTTTTCGGGGTGGTACTTTGCGATGATGGAAGCGGGGGCGGGGGTGAGGTGCGCATTGTTCAGGAATAAACGGCTCATGAATAAGAGCTCCGGTGAGGAGAGGCGGCGAGGATTCACAGTTTTTTAAAACGAAGAGACGGCATTGTTCCGTTACTGAATGTCTGACTCAATTAACACCCCCCTGCCTCTCCACCACCCCAATTCACCTGGGCTTCACCGCTGTTATGGTGATGGGTTTGCATCCCAATTAACGGCGTGGCGATGAGAGGAGCAGGGCCCGGTGCCAGCATCTGTAACGACGGTTCATGTGTGACTCAAACACTCTGACTGAAGAGCAGCAGGCTGAAGCTGACAGCGAGAGGCTCTCGGCTGTGAGTCTCTTCAGTCTTTGGACAGAAGATGCTTTCTCTCCGTTCTGTAGCCTTTAAAATGTTTTGTGGATAATGAACATAAAGGAAATTATGGCTGTTATCTGTCAAGTGTGCGGTGGTGTAAAGCACACGGCGTGTTGCTCAACGTCCAACCAGTTTACTCAGTTACTAAATTAGGTTAGATCGGATAAAAAAGCTTCTGGTGAAAATGTGGTGCAGCGTGGGTGCGAGTTCAGACTTCAGATTTATGAATTGAAGTGAGCAATTTGAAGAGTCGTGAGCGAATGTTTTTAATGGCGTGTGATGATTTGGCAGAAGCTGCACTGACGGGTGCAAACATGAAAAACAGGTGCAGCGTCTCCAGTTTTCAGTGTTGCTTGATTTTTTTTTTTTTTGCAAACGGAGGCATGTCCAGAGCCGGTTCTTAAAATCAGGACCAATCTGGACGTATTTCTGGATCAGTGTTAAAAATTAAAGCCCCTCCTCTTAGCAAACAGCAGTAAACACAACATGCAGGTAGCAGCTTCTCATTTCGAACGAGCGCAGGCCGTCACATTCGCAGGTTAAAACGACACACATCGTGGCTGCCGGCGGATAATATCAGCTAATTAACGGTAATTCTGTGAATCACTTGACGGCGATCCAAAATAAAGCTCAGTTGTTGCTGTCGGGTTTGTTTGCTCTCGTTTATGATGCAAAAAGAAACCCAGTGCTTCTCCCGCAGATACCGAATATTAAAGGGTTTGATCAGGATGAGGGCCAAGGTGAAGCAGAGCAGTAATAAATGACTCGTGCTGTGTGATTATCACAGCATTTTCTCGGCCCCGTGAACTGTTGCTCACCATTCGCATCACACCAATCGCCAAAAGCTCGACGTGAGAGCGCTGAATGAGATAACAGAGCATCTCGCAGATCACCCGGCTCTTCATCTCTCAGTGGAGCGTTTAAGAGCCCCCTCGTGTAATTAACACGACCCCCGGAGACGTCTTTAGTTAGTGAGGGTGAAAGGAGTCGAAGCGCAAATGTCCTTTGTCTTAAAGTCTGAAAAATCAGCTGATCAGCTCAGATTGCGTGAACAAGCTTCCAGTTCAGTTTCATGTTGCTGAGCACTTTTTAAGGAAGTGAAAACGTTTTGAAACCACACGTAATTCTGGGAAAAATGTGAGCAAATCATCTGGGCAGTGTTTCAATTAGGCTACAAATAGGGCGTAAGATGATAACACAGTGAACCCCATTTCTTCTTACTGACTGTCAGCTCAGACCCTGATGCTGGAAAACACCAAGATAGATAGATGAATGGTCGGATGGATAGATAGATAGATAGATGGATGGAGAGACAGATGACCTCATTGATCCTCAGCGGGAAAGTAAGTTGTCATAGCTGCCAGGTGCATTAAAAACAATGAAATACAATAAGATACTGAAATAGAAAACACACAAAGTGCAGTGCACTTCCATTACACGGTCAAAACGGCTAAAGAATATGAGATAAATAGAAAAGAAGTACTAAAACAAAGGTCAACAGATCTATTGATGATGGTAATAATACTGATGAAATGACAATAATGTTAATAACATTATACAATAATAATTATAATCTTAATGTGTGACGACAGCAACAATAATATAACAATAATGATATTAATGATGGTAACGAAGTGACAGCCAAATACTCACGTTTAATGTTATTAATGTTACTTTTATCTACGATATAATTTGTATATGACATTAAAAAGGTGCAAAACTTTCAGCTAGCAGCTCGTCACTCTCACTGGTTAAAATGAAGGTAACGTTAATAACCTGAGTTACTTCAGGTCAGGCTAACATGACACTTTTATTAACGTGTTCGCTGTGACTCGACGGCTTTGTTGCTGTAGTTCCCACAAATCGAACGAGCGATGCACCTTCTCTTCAGATTGCATCGGTTTCAGGCGGCTCATTATCCCAGTCAATCCTGCATTTCTTGTATAAGGATCTTAAGTAACTCTGGAAAAACATGTCGGCTTAATCGGGACGCCGCTGTTATTTCAACACGTCATATCCATAATGAATTAGCATTAATTACAGTGATCAAGTAGCGTTAAAGGACTTGGATCTGGACCGGGCACCAAAAAACGAGAACAACCTTAATTTATCTGTGAGATATTTTGTGAGACATTTTTTTGCAGTGCAGCAGGAGAAGAGAGGGGGTCTCATGAAGGACAAAGACGTGGCGAGAAGAGGAGGCGGAGGAGGGCGGCCGGGTACGAGACACAAAAGAACAGAGGCCTCCGTCGGTACACGCTCCTCTATTCAGCAGCTCAGCTAATCCGCATGCTAGCTAGCCCCCCCCCCCCTCCTTTCACAGCGGGGGCTGCGAGGACGTCCGGCTGACCTCCCGTCTATTTAGGTTAGCGGGCCGCTGTGAAGACTCACCGTTGTTTCCCCGTTCACAACCGGCTGCGTGCGTGCGCTGTTCTCCATTTAGAGGCTCCACGCTCGGGTCTTCATTAAAGTTTTACAGTACGCATCAAAAATGAGACTTATCACTCGCAGCGTGTTCACTACAAGCACATCAGGGTACCCGTGCGTCCTGAAAGAGGCAGAGGAACTTGAATCATTTAGATTTAGAGCTAAGAAGAAGAAAAAAAAAGATTCAGATGTCCTGAATACATCCGCCGTGCAGCACACTATGATTTATGTTACGGCAGAGAGCCAGGAAATAAATCTGCAACTGTTCTGATCATTTATTGGCCATTTATCAATCAGAAATGTGTGATGGTTTTCTGTTTGTCTTTGTCAGCTGTGACAAATTGAAATTCTCAAGGTTAAAGTCCGACAAAACAAACTAAATGAAACCACAACTGTGATTTGACTCTGAGGAAAGTATGAGTGCAATTTTTCTCTTTCACAGACTAAAAATAATAAGCAGATTAACAGATTGTTAAAGATAATGCGGTAGATTCATCAAAAGGTGAATGGCATCATTACAGTTCATATCTGTTGCTTGGCTTTTACCCGTGTGCTCGTTCATGCTGAGTTTATTTTTAATTGAAAATTCACATTTTACATCCAAACACATTAAACATAGGGAAGGTCTGCTTTAATCAGCTGTACAGAAATAGTTTTTACCCTCATTATTTTGCACTTTGTGAATATACAAATGGCGGAAAGACGTTTTTTGAACCTGCGGGTACCAGAGCGATTCTGTAGGCGTCATGTGGGTGGAAACACATTCAAATACTCCACGGTGCATTTGCATGATGTGTTAAAAGATGGTAAGGTCACAGTGTGGCACACAGATTTGTTTTTCTGTTTAATTTTAAACCAGTGACACCTCTTTTTATTTATTTATTTTAAAGATATTTGTAATTGTCTGATCTGATTGTTAACTGTTGAATGGAAAATGTGCAGCGTTATTGCAGAGCGAGGACGAGATGTGATGATAATATTATTATTTTTTATGCAGGTCAGCTTCATGCAGGTTTTAATAGATGTTGTGATTACAGCAGGTTTGTCGCTCGGCTCCCTGATGGCCAGGTGTGTGTGTGTGTGTGTGTGTGTGTGTGTGTGTGTGTGTGTGTGTGTGTGTGTGTGTGTGTGTGTGTGTGT